>CM060125.1:30350166-30385166 GCA_030522415.1 Channallabes apus | reverse complement strand
CAGGTGTGGAGGTGTGAAGGTGTGCAGGTGTGGAGGTGTGAAGGTGTGGAGGTGTGGAGGTGTGATGGTGTGAAGGTGTGGAGGTGTGCAGGTGAGGAGGTGTGAAGGTGTGGAGATGTGGAGGTGTGGAGATGTGGAGGTGTGGAGGTGTGCAGGTGTGCAGGTGTGGAGGTGTGGAGGTGTGGAGGTGTGCAGGTGTGCAGGTGTGAAGGTGTGCAGGTGTGAAGGTGTGGAGGTGTGGATGTGTGGAGGTGTGGAGGTGAGGAGGTGTGGAGGTGTGGAGGTGTGGAGGTGTGAAGGTGTGGAGGTGTGAAGGTGTGAAGGTGTGGAGGTGTGAAGGTGTGGAGGTGTGAAGGTGTGGAGGTGTGGAGGTGTGAAGGTGTGGAGGTGTGGAGGTGTGAAGGTGTGAAGGTGAGGAGGTGTGGAGGTGTGGAGGTGTGGAGGTGTGGAGGTGTGAAGGTGTGAAGGTGAGGAGGTGTGGAGGTGTGGAGGTGTGGAGGTGTGGAGGTGTGAAGGTGTGAAGGTGAGGAGGTGTGGAGGTGTGGAGGTGTGGAGGTGTGGAGGTGTGGAGGTGTGGAGGTGTGGAGGTGTGCACTGAGACACCGCTGTGTTTGTGTTTCGTTTGAAAGTGTGTAACGAAAGCGATCCATCTTTCTCCTGCGCGTCCATGGGGACGGTGGAATAAATCCCCGCGTTTCAGCGTCCTGCATCCATCACGTCTCTCGGTCCATCAGCATGAGGACACGCTCGGCACCAAAACACCTCTGAGCTCAATTCCCCTCCCCGGAGAACCTGAAGGTGGCGCCGTGGAGCTCATCTCATACACTGCAGCAGAAGGTCACTGTGGGACAGCGCTAGCATTCAAACCCAGGCTTCTGCTCAGAAACACCCACTGAGCCGCTAAAAAGGCCGTTAACGAGCTGTTAATGAGCTGTTAATGAGAGCAGGAGAACCCGGAGAACGTGCGCTGCTCACACTCGCTAATATCCAGGCTGGAGCTGGGCATGAAAGGAGGATCATTTCTTTTTCCTTTTTTTTTTTTCCAGGCATGTATGCACCACTGCTGCTCGTCATGAATTAGCGCCGTGGCAACGGAGACAAGATGACAGCCGGACACGCCCCCTAAGACACACCGCTCGAGTGACACGCCTCCTTACGACCCACTTAACCTTCACTAGAAGCAGAGAGCGAGAGAGAGAGAGAGAGAGAGCACAGAAAGAAAAGAGGAAAAAGCAGAGAACCGAAGTGCTGTAATTATTTTAATACAATAGAGACTTTGGAGAAGAAAATGAAGGAATAAAAGAAAAAAGGACAGAAGAACAGTGAGGGAAAAATGGAGGAAAGAACGTATGCGCAGCTTAGACCAGGGACACGGAGAACAATTACACGTCTAAAGAGAGACAGAGAGGATGAGAAATGTGGACAAGAAAGACAAAGAAAAATGAACTGACAGAAGCGGAAAATAAAAGGATAAAGAATAAACAATTAATGGGTTTGGAAGAAAGAAAGACAAATAAAAAATAAAGAAATGAACAGACAGAATCAAGATCGAAAGCATGATGTAAAGTGAAGGGAGAGAAATGGAAAGGAGAGGGAGGGAAGAAAGGAAGGAAGAGATAAAGAATAGAGTAACAAATAAAAGTGTAAAAAGCAACGGACTATGAAGAGGAGGAGATGAAGGGCGGAACAAAAGAAAAAATAAATACAAGAAGGAGGGAAGGAATAAATGTAAGAAATATGTGAAAGAAAGGGAGAAAAAGAAAGCAGAGGGAAAAGACCTGGCGTGCACAGGAAAAAAAAAAGAATCTCACGTGTCAAATGAGAAAAAAAAAAAGCTGTTAAAGGTGTATGAACTGGGGAACTGGGTATCAAAATATTAATAAAAGGCACAAAGAGGAGCCCAAGGAGCACCATCTTGGGGTTTCACCACTTCAACAGTGAGACACCACATCCAAACTTTTTTGGACGAGAAAGAAGTCGTTCCCGAGACGGATAAAAAAAAATCTTTTTAGCTATTTGGCCAGAAACCTCATGAAGATACACAGCGTTGATACTTTGGGACTGTTTTGGTCCTGCGTCTCCAACAGGACAATGACTAGAAGCACATGACATGAACCCAGTGGACAATCTGTGATCTCAGTTGAAGAGGACAAGAGAAACCCCAAGAATCTCTAGGAGTCGGAAATGCTCTGCATGGAAGCGACGCCCTTATCCAGAGCTATAACGGGATTTTCTCCCATTATACATTTGAGCAGTTGATGGTTAAGGGCCTTGTTTAAGGGCCCAACAGGGACAACAGGGATTTAAACCTGGCACCTTCCAAGCCGTAGTCCAATGGCGTAACCACTGATCTACCCCTGAAATGATACTCCAGAAAGGCTGAGTGTTGTCACTGCAGCCAGGCAGAAATTTGGGGTGCCAATTTTTATGGAATCTGCATAATTATGGAAAAGTATAATAAATGTATTTATAAAGAAAACTTTATTTTTTTTTAAGCCATGGTTTGTTAAAAGTGGTTCCTTTGCTATTTTAATGTGAGATCACGTAGGGGGCCAATAATTCTGCATCTCCTGGGTCAGCGGTGCTGTTTTGATATCGTCAATCCCGCTCTGTTTGGTGCTCCTGTGGTGACGTCACCTCCGAGCCGCTCGTCAAAATATTACAGAGAACTCGCGTTTGTTTCTCAGCGAGACGCTCCGTCTTTGGTGTCCACTGGACCTGTCTAAATGACACGGAGGGTGAAAGTTAGAGGGAAAGACAGGATTACTTTGGGAGGGAGGGAGAGACGGAGGGAGAGAAATAACTGGAACCCAATCTGGCCGATCCAGACGACAGGACTGGAAACCGGAGCCCAAGGGTGTAATAACCTATACACCTAAATCTGATATCACGATCCATTTGGGTGTCGAGGATGGAAGGATAGAGTGAGGATGGATGGAAGGATGGAGGAGACCCTGCCTTCTCCTCTTTCCCTCCGTGTCTCCTTGCCCAAGAAGCGCCAGTCACATAAATACCCACAATGGCAGACGCGGGCGTCTCGGTTTTCCGTCCCGTGTGCGTTCATTCATCGCTGGAGAAAAGGACGAGGAGAAAAGTTCGGGAGAGTCCTTCACTCTATTCTTCTCGTTCCTCGACGTTCTCAAAAGATTTACACAGAACCGAGGAAATGTTTTACTGCACATTTGTACAGGATCAGGCGGAGACACTTCCTGAAAAACCGAATTCTGGTTCAATTAAGGCAACAGTTTCATAAGTAAAGGAACGCCAGAAAGATAAAGGCAGATGAAATCAAGGAAAGAAGGGAAAAAAAGGATTAGGAAAGAAAAATAAAGGAAAGAAAGGGAAGCATAGTATGGAGGGGGACAAATGAAGGAACGAAAGGAAAGAGAGAAAAATTTAAGAAAAGACCGATGCAGGAAAAAAATGAAAGACAAAAACAAGAAAGGAACTATGAGAAGAAGAAGAAGAAAAAAGCTGAAAAGTAAAAAGAAAAGGGAATGACAGGAAAGAGGGAAGAAAAGACTGGAAAGGAAAAGGAAAACAAGGGCAAAGGAAAAGTAAAAAAATGGAAAAGGAAAGAATGGAAAGAAAAAAACAGGCATGGAAAATAAAAGGCAATTGAAGAAAAAAAAAGGGAAAGAAAGAAGAGTAAAAGGAAAGAAAACAAAAACAAAACGGTAATGAAAGGAAAAGAACAGGAAAGAAAGCGAAGTGCGATGTTTTATTAAAGCTGCAGTAAAATAAGACAACGATCTGTGTGTAGGTGGTTCTGATTGACTCTTGACCCAGACTGACCCCGTAATCCCCTCGTCACGCCGCCACACTGACGCCGCGCTGACGCTGGCGATGCCGAAACCGACTCGGAGTGCTCGTTACACCACCTCCGTTAGCGCCCGGATGAGACCGGCTCGCTCGTCTTCCTTTCATCGTTATCTGTTGTGCAGCTCATTAGCGTGGCGAATCTGTCACTCTCCCGCGTAGCCTGCAGAAAGCCAGAGGACGCGCCGGCTGCAGCCACGGGAGGGAGCCGACTCGGGCCTCGCCTCGTTACTGGGAGAACCGGAGAAGAGGGAAAGTAACATGACGAAACACGTGTAACCTCTGTGTAATGATGATCGTGTATCGGGGCACGTCGAGGGTTAACAGATAAGCGCGATGTAACTGCTAACAGCGGCCGATTTGGAGGAAACGTATCGTATTGCAATACTTGATATGATCTACATCAAGAGATTTGGGTTCGGTGAAATGTTTTTTAAGGATTAGCTGCTTAATAATTTGTCACCAGCTGGCGCTTATTGCATCGTCTAAGAACGGATTAAAAAGTCATCACAATACTGAGAAATAAAATTATTAACCAGGACAAATAAAAGCTCAAGAAACTTAACAGTCTGGGAAGAATCGCACACGTGACTTCTTACATGAAATTAGTTCAGGAAAAAATGTAACCTCATGCATTTTCTCCAAACTCTGCGATCAAGTTAGTCTCAAACCCACTCATTACACACATGTACACCTAGGGCTGGGCGGTATACCTTTTCATACCGGACTTTTTTTTATGATATTAATTGTTCATATACCCCAAATACCGGTGAGTGTGTGCGTACACAGCATCGGGAACACAGAGCGGTGGAACGTCCCGCCGCGGGACATTGTTTGAGAGGGGGATTGTTTTGCAGTGGTACCGAACAAGCTGTATGCGTCTGCATGAGAGCGGTGGACGCGCGGCCTGTGTTTTAAGCGGTGAACAGCATGGACGAAGAAAATGTCACAGACAAAGAGGAACTTCTTCCGAAAAGAGGAACCGTGTCGGTTGTGTGGAAATACTATACTACGGTTTTAAAAAAGTCTGACGTTGATCAAACACACATCATATGTAAATGTTGTCGGGCTAAAGTTGTAGCCGCAGGAGGCAACACAAGCAATTAGCTTCACCACCTCCGCAATAAACACGTCCTGGAATATGAAGAATGCAGGAAACTAAGCATCTTCTTCCACATCTGCAGGTAACGATAAAGTTATAGCACTGCAACACAAAACGCGACTCAGACGTCACTCAAATACGCGTTTACATATGGCGCTTTTCCACTGCATAGTACGGCACGACACGGTTCAGTTCAGCTCACTTTTGGGGGGTTTTCCACTGGGAACAGTACCTGGTCCATTTTTTAGTACCACCTCAGCCGAGGTTCCAAGCGTGCCGAACCGTTACCAAAACGTGACGTGTAAACTCCGCTGGTCACTGATTGGCCGGAGAAAATCGTCATTACTGCGTCACTGAACTTGCGACACGAGACACAACAGAACCGCTATATTTAGAAACAGCCAGAGAAGGATCGGACGCACCTTTTTGTATTAACCAAAAATTTTCTTTGGCTGCCATCAGCCTCTTTTGAAACAAACTCCTTCGTCTCGTTGTTAAAAACATCCACATGCCGAGAATGAAGAACACCATGCCGTCGATATGCTCCATTGTTGTGTGTTTGTTTGTGGCGCGTTTACGATGATGTCACGGCAGTAGCGGCGCCGCAACTATAACGACACGTGAATAATCCCGCCCACTCTAAAGTGTTACTAAACTGCAGTGGAAGCGCAAACCGAGCCGAACTGAGCCGAACCGAAGTGAGCTGTACTGAACCGTGCTGTGCCGTACTATGCAGTGGAAAAGAGGCATAAGGGGACTGACTACGACAAGAAAAGCAAACAGTGGAACGATATTACCAACGTTATTACTGTCCACTTAGCTAAATACATGGTAGCGCTTAATACTCTAATAATATTAATACTGAAGGAATATTATTAATGTTTCACAAAGTGAAAAGTTTCACTGCTTTTGTATTTACCTGTTTCAGGTCATTTGCCTTAATGAAAGTCCAGTGGATAAAGATGTTTTCAAGTTGCAAAACTTGCACAATAAAGTTTTGTGTATTTTGACTGCAAGTCATGAATTCTGATTTCTTCACCTCATTACAATTCTGAGTGCCACCGTCACCTCTGTGTGAACAGCAGCATTTTGTGAGACTTACGCTCTACGTACACCAGTCTCAAAACACCGCGAGCGCTAATTAGCCGAGTTGAGTTTGGGACTTTTTGGAGGCATTTGAGGGAGTTAAACATCACTGTTTCCTTAAAATCTTACAGGTGGCACAATTTACACGTTTCCGTCCCGTGTGGTAGAAGTGAATTATTTGCTAAGTTGGTTTAGACATAATAATTTCAGTAACCTCTCGCAGCCGGAGGTCTAGGGAGAGCTGATTGGCCGAGCTCTCTAGGAGGGGAGGGATGAGAGGTACTTGGTGCTCCCACATTAGTGACGGTTCTACAGTCGATCCCGACTGAGCCTTACTACTTACTACCTGGGGGGGGGGGGGGACAGAGATACGCGATGCTCAGGTAAATGTTAAACTCTTGTATTTGAAGTTAGTTAGTTATAAGGAACGGGATGCATTTAATTACTTATTAAACTTTTTGAAAAGTGGAAAATTGTAATAAAATCAGGTGACAATGTTATATAGAATCAGGATATTTATAAAATCGTGATATTTACAGAAATGCAATTTTAATCGAATCAGCACCTGAGATTTGTGATGATTGTTATATCGGGAGGTGACTGCTGAGTCCCGTCCCTTACTTAGCTAGAACAATGCTGAACACATAAGGTAAAGCAAACAAACAAACAATCAAGCAACATTCCTGGCGTGTTAGTTCATTTATTTATTTATTATTATTTGCTGTAAATGTACACATAGCTATTAGAATAACCGTTTTGTTTGTTTCTGTCATTTCTTTTTCTCTTTTTCTCTCACGATCTTAAGCATCCTCTTCTCTTTCCTTGTCCGTTTCTTTTCTTCTCTATCCTTATCCTTTCTCCCTCTCCCTCCTCCTCTGCATTCTTCTTTCCTGTCTTCTCAATCTCTGGTGTCTCCTTCTCTTCCTACATTCCTCCCGTGTCCATGTTTGTAGACGGAGCTGATATAAACCTTTGCTCTTCCTCTCTGCTCCTCTGAAGCGCCGTGTTTCATTTGCTTACCTGTGCAGAACTTACCTAACTTTCCAGGGGGGAAAAAAAAAATCTCAGAAAAGTGTATCACTGTTTAACAGTTTAATAAAATGATACTTTAACTGACAGTGTAGAATCAGCAGCTGGACCTGGTGATGGACAGCATGAGGACATGGGGTGCCAATACTTTTCACCAGACACTGGTTCCATGCCGTTGTAAGTGGTTGGTCAGTGCGTGCACCATGTGTAAGCTGTGTGTGTGTGTGTGTGTGTGTGTGTGTGTACCTGGCGGTGTTGAGCAGCGGGTGTTTGGTCCCCACCAGCTTGCGGACGTGCATGGCGACGTTGCTCAGCTCGTCACTCAGCAGGCAGCGCAGACTCATGAAGGACGTCGGATATCCCACGATCTTCTCCGCATCGGACACGACTTTACTCCAGCTGGACGGAGACGGAGCGGAGAACAGACTCAGACTCCTCCATCCTCTCCTCAGAGATCCCAGAGGGCCGAGGAAAGCGAGACGGGAACGCACAGCCATCCTGAAACACCTGTGGAACTCGGATCGATCAGCTTCTCTCTCACACACGCACACACACACAATTCTTCTCTTAGGCCTTGTTCACACGGGTGTTAAATTTTTGGATAAACGAACGAGCTCTGAACGTCCTGTACGTTTATGTTGCGTTTTTATAGCGGTGCTCGATTGACTTCTACACTGGCGTTCGTTTGTCTGTCTAACGCCAGCCTGCAGCCCAAATTGTAGTTTGTGTGTTAACCTGTGGGGGGCAGTGTGTCGGGAACTGGATATGAAAGCCCTTGTCGTTTTATTTGAGGTGCCGCCTTTTAATATGGACCATTTTGCTATATTAGACATTAATCTTCTTGTTTTAAAAATTCTCGTAATACGCCGACATAGGGAGAGAAAAAAAGCGCCGCTGCTACTGGGTTCACCCTCTGACTGCACAACGTTGGATTAAAGGAAGTTTTTTTGTGGTTTATGAAGAAATGCGAAAATTTTTCAATTACAGTCGTATGTCAGTTTCCACTTTTGATTGTCTGCTGCAGCTGGTGCAGAGCCCCATGTAGGATCGTGGGATATATCCGGTCCTCCGAAGCGTAAAATGAACACGAAGAAAACGCACTAGAAGCGGTTTCCTTGCGTTCGTTGGGATTTGAACAAGAAAAAGCTGCATGCAACATTTTTTTGACGCTGTATAAATGCGCAGCCGGACAAACACACGTCACCAAAGCCCGTGTGAACTCTCTCACTGACTCCTATGTGTAGAAAACCCTCTGCGCTTCATCCGCACTCACCGGACACTACGGACGGCAGAAAAACGCTCGATTTTAACGTCCGTGTGAACAAGGCCTAACTGTCTAATGTTAGAATAATGCTAGAGAGAAAAAAATAAGTTGAGTTCTCATTTTCATCCGTTTCTTCTCTTCCCTTATCAATCTTTCGGGCTACTTTTTCCACTTCAAACCTCTTTCTTTTTCTTTCTACCATTATTCTACAGTTGGGTCTCAGATTCTCTCTTTCTTTTCGCTTCTCTCTGTCCATCCTTGCTTTAAAAATTGTTTTGCCTGTTCTTGTCACAAGTGTTTTAGTCCTTTCTTCATTTTCTCTTTTAACTGAACCTCTCTTTTATTTCCTTCGCTTTAACTCTATCTTTTCCTTTTTATCCTGTCGATTTTCCCTCGACGTGTTAAAGTTTCTTCTCTTCACTCTCTCTCTCACTCTGCTTGTTGTCTTTCTTTTTTCTCTTCTTTCTATCTCTCTCTCTCTGTCCTCCCCCATCACATTTGTCATATTGATGTTCCCTTTTCTTTATCTTTCTCCATTTCCCCTCCTTCACATCCTCCTTGTCCTCTTTCCCCCCTCTGTTCTATCCTTCCCATCTTTTATTCATCATTTCTTGTCTTTTCTCTCCTCGAGTTTCTGCTATTTAATCTTAATTTAATACGAGAAACACCCGCGTTCCCTTAAATCCCGCCTCCTACTCAGGGATTGGCTACTTCCTCTAAGCGTGTACTATTCCAGCCAATTGCAGTCCACAAACCGCACTGACACTAACCAATCCTGTCCCGAGCTACCCGAATACGGGTGCGCCATAAAATAACGCGTGTGAAACCTAACACAATCGACTGTCACTTTCAATGTCACCTTCTTATTAAATGAAACACATCACGTCTCCAGCTCAAAACCGTCTCCAGTCATGAAACAACTCTTCCGCTTTAAATCCCCGTTGTTAGTCCACCTGAAAAGGATTTACAAGTATAAAATGAACGGCTTTCTTCTAAAGAACTGTCACAACTGTATATGCACTATGGCTGCCATCTTGAACGACGCGGCTTACGGCATGTCGCAAAAAAAGAAACCCGGAAATGACGTAATTCGTCGTCTGTTTGCAGCAGTGGAATCAAATCGACACTAAAAAGCTCAGAAATGTTGGTTTTATTTGTTGTGTAAATATTTGTTTCACAATACAGACAAAAAAAGGCTTTTTTGTGTAGTAAAAGTATATGAGTTAAGTAATTTACAGTTTGTAAAGTGACATTTTGGCTTAATCATACACTCAGGTTGTGGTTTTGTGGTTGTATTCAAGTATATTGTTTTTTTTTAAATAATAATAAGTTTTCATAAATTTCTTAAAATGTAAATTTTCTTAAAACCCATAAATACTAAGTACTATTTCAAAAAGAATCGTTTATTTTATGTAGTTAAAAGACATATACGTATAATATTTTCTGTGATATTCTGACCTTAAGAAAATGACTTGAGAGAATAGATTGTATAAAACCAACTAAAGGAAGGGTAAAAATGTTTTAAAATGTTTCCTGAAGAACTGTGTGAGCTTTGGGTGGCGCCATCATGTCAAGCCGGTTAATCCATAAATTGGCGGAGCGAGCAGAACCTGGCTGTTGTTTGGAACACAAGCATGGGTAGAACATGCAAACTCCATGTGCACAGACCCTGGTGGGAATTAAACCCTCGGCCCTGGAGATGCAAAGCAACAGTGCTAACCACCACGCCACCCTTTCCGCCTACGTTCATTTATATGCTTAATGCTAATTTAATTTATAACACCTTTGATTGAACCCATCAGCCGTACTGATACTCTACGTCCATGAGTCCCCCAGATCTGCTCCTTTACCTAAGGCAAATCTATTTACAAAAATGCTTGGCTAAATAAATTAGTTTTTAGCCTAGACTTAAACACTGAGACTGTGTTTGAGTCCCGAACATTAATTGGAAGACTATTCCATAACTTTGGGGCTTTGTAAGAAAAAGCTCCGCCTCTTGCTGTAGTTTGCTCCTTTGTTCGAAATAGGCGTCGCTGATCCTAACACACTAGCAGTTCACAGCAGCTAATACTTCATACGTCAAAAGTAGTATTTTAAAATCAATGCGTACTTTCACAGGGAGCCAATGCAGTGATGATATGATTGGTGTGATGTGCTCGTATCTCCTGGTTCTAGTGAGGACTCTCGCTGCTGCATTCTGAACTAACTGAAGCTTGTTAATGCACCTAGTTGTTAACTGGTGACTTAGATAAAAATTCACCCTCTGTACAGGTGTCATGAATTGGAAATCTAGCTATGGAGACCAAAACAGCTTTTTATACCAGACTGTAAATGTTCATTTCAGTATTTCAGTTTAGAACTTTAACACGGGGCTCTATGGGGATTGACTTACTTTTCTAGCCAGCCCCTAGTGGACATTAGCCTGTTTTGGACATGGACTGTTTTGGCACTTCTGCAATTGACACATTTTTTTAACCTCTTCAGAGCTAATTTTATTCTAAATGTTGCTGTATTTCCCGTTGAAACAGGAACATGAAACCGTAATATTGGGGCATTGAAGATATGTTGTGTGCAAGGCACACCCCCTGAAGGTGGGACATTTGCCTTCTGGAGAGCATTTAATTGATCACCTGTGTAGTACTGGACGAGTCGCGAGATGAGGTAAAGAGTTTCCTCAAACCTAAATCAAAAACTAGCAAATCTCAAAAAAATTGCTGCCATCCATAACACTAAATAACAAACGCAAACACTTATTATTTAGATTTATTTTTTTTTACATCATAAAACCTTGAATTGATCGTTTGTGACAAATCCTAATGGCTTTATTGAGTTATGCTAAGCAGATGCGTATCCTTGTGAGTCCTGGTTTTGATTTAACAAGGAATAAATCGAATAAATCTGGAAAGCAGACAGATCGTGGGGATTCACCCAGCAGGACACTTGGCAGTGAGTGAGGCAGGCACGCACAGTCTCATACTCACACACACACACACACACATACATATACACACCACTGGGTTGAGAGAGAAAGAGAAGACTCTCTTTCTCTCTCACAAACACACGTGCACACACACACACCACCCACCAGTCAGATTCCTTTGAAATTCAGTAAATTTGACCTTTTATTTCAGATAGGGTTTCGTTAGCCTAATTAACTGCACATGCCGCTCACCTTCTTACAGCAGCGGCTCAGGATTCTTTTATTAGAGCGTTGCACGGTCGATCCGGTTACAGACATGGACGCTTTTCGTCCTGTTTTTAGGCAAACTCTTCTATTCTCTACAAATGTACGCTTGAACGCCAGTTCACCGCCGTCCAGGGCCGGTTCTAGACCAGACCATATGGGGGGGGGGGGGGCAGTCAAAAATGTGAAGGGGGCATCATGTGTACACATCATGTTCGAGCACCATTTTTTCCCCTTTGCTTATAGTAACAGTATTGTCCTTGCTGAATTGTGTTGTTAGCTGCATCAGAAGCCAGGAGAAGTGGAATGCACTTTGTCAGGTCTCTTTCTGCACAAAGTTCGCCTTTATGGAAGAGTGGCAAGAAGAAAGCCATTGTTAACAGAAAACCATAAGAAGTCCCGTTTGCACAGCAAACATGTGGAAGAAGGTGCTCTGGTCAGATGAGACCAAAATGGAACTTTTTGGCCAAAATGCAAAACGCTATGTGTGGCGGAAAACTAACACTGCACATCACTCTGAACACACCATCCCCACTGTCAAATATGGTGGTGGCAGCATCATGCTCTGGGGTGCTTCTCTTCAGCAGGGACAGGGAAGCTGGTCAGAGTTGATGGGAAGATGGATGGAGCCAAATACAGGGCAATCTTGGAAGAAAACCTCTTGGAGTCTGCAAAAGACTTGAGACTGGGGCGGAGGTTCACCTTCCAGCAGGACAACGACCCTAAACATAAAGCCAGGGCAACAATGGAATGGTTTAAAACAAAACATATCCATGTGTTAGAATGGCCCAGTCAAAGTCCAGATCTAAATCCAATCGAGAATCTGTGGCAAGATCTGAAAACTGCTGTTCACAAACGCTGTCCATCTAATCTGACTGAGCTGGAGCTGTTTTGCAAAGAAGAATGGGCGAGGATTTCAGTCTCTAGATGTGCAAAGCTGGTAGAGACATACCCTAAAAGACTGGCAGCTGGAATTGCAGCAAAAGGTGGTTCTACAAAGTATTGACTCAGGGGGCTGAATAATTACACACACCCCACTTTGCAGTTATTTATTTGTAAAAAAATGTTTGGAATCATGTATGATTTTCGTTCCACTTCTCACGTCTACACCACTTTGTGTTGGTCTTTCACGTGGAATTCCAATAAAATTGATTCATGTCTGTGGCTGTAATGTGACAAAATGTGGAAACGGTGGCTCCTCTACACAAACACACGAATCTTCTGGACAGAAATCCCGATGTAAATTCAGCCCCATAATCCACACATTTCTTACCAAAATTATTTTGTTAAAGAAGTCAGTTGTTTGTGTGTGTGTGTGTGTGTGTGTGTGTGCATGTGTGTGTCCAGCTGTTCCATATCTCCTCTTAACCCCAACTTGTCAAAATTCTTCAAGTGTCTTTTTGTCATTTGAAATTTGAAACTCTCTTTTTTCCTCTCTCTCACATACACAAAGCAGAAATATATATATATATTTTTTAAAAGCCTTTTTTTCTTTTATGACCGCACTTTTTCCCAGCAGCCTCTCCTTCCCTCCCCATGAGACGTGAATTCCATCCCATAATCATATTTGTCACTGCATTATCAGACCCACGCTCGTGTTTACCATCCCATACTCCTCTGCACTTGATCCACATTACGCTCGGAGTCGGATGGTGAGTGAAAATGAAAGTCAATCCATGCAGGAGAGAGGAAAAAAACACACACACAAACAGAGAGAGAGAGAGAGTCCTGGCTTGTTTTTAGATTTACGCGGTGGAGAAACTGAATCCGTGCTCGTGTGGAAAATGTTTACCACCGGATAAAGTTCTCGCAAGGAAACAATGCGCTCATTCAGCGGACAGCGTCTGCTCCTGATCTCACATACTGAGAGAGAGAGAGAGACAGAGAGAGAGAGAGAGAGAGAGAGAGAGGTGGGGTCTTGTGCCACCAATGGCCATTAATATCTATAACACGAGGTTCTTAAATAGTCTGACAGCCTTAATCTATAGTAGAAATATATTAACCTGTAGTATAAAGGTTATAATCTATAGCACAAGAGTCTTAATCTATTCTGGGAATGTCTTAAAATATATCATAAGCGTCATAATCTGTAGCATAAATAGTCTTAATCTTTAGTGCAAAGATTATAATCTATAGCACAAGGGTCTTAATAAATAATGGAAGGGTCTTAATCTGTAGTGCACAGGTCTTAATATGTGTTCTAAGGGACTTCATCTATAATATAAGGGTCTTAATCTATAGTGTAAGGGTCTTAATTTATAATCAATAGTGCTTAGTCTACAGTGTAAAGGTCTAAATCTGTAGTCTATAGTGTAAATGTCATAATCTATAGTACAGGGGTATTGATCTATAGTGGAAGGGTCTTAATCTGTATATTAATCATTCATATGTATAGCATAAAATCCTATAATATAAGGGTCTTACTCTATAGTGAATAGTGCTTAATCTATATATTAAGCATCATTATGTATAGTGGAAGGGTCTTAGTCTGTAGCCCAATGTGACTTTGTCTATCATATAAGGGTCTTAGTGTATAGTGAAAGTGTGTTAATCTATAGTATAAAGGTCATACTCTATAGTGAACAGCATTTATAATCTATAATGTAAGAGTCTTAATCTTTAATGTAATAGTTTTCAGATATAGTGCAAAGACCATAATCTCAAAAGTGTAAGTGCCTTAATTTATACTCTAAAGGCCTTTATCTTTATCATAAATCTATAGTATATAGGTCTGGATGTATAGTATAATGGTGTAACTCTATAGTGTACATACCTTATTAATCAGTGTAAATGCCTTAATTAATGCACAAGTGCCTTAATCTATAGTGTAGAGTCATTTAATCTATATTGTAAGGGTGGTAATGTAAACTGCACAGACTTTAATCTATTGCATCAATCGACACTTTCAGAGTTCATTTGAGTCTGGATGGGTCTATATACTGTAACACTGTAGAGTAAGTCAACTCTCCGGGTGTTAATCCAATACTCACTCTTCGTCCATACGGCTTCATCCTGTATACAGGGTCACGGGGGGCCTAGAGCCTATCCCAGAAGACTTAGGGCACAAGACGGGGTAGGGATAGGATGCCAATCCATCGCAGGGCACACACACACACACACACACACACACACACACAGACATTATGGGTAATTTAAGAACCAATCAGCCTAATCTGCATGTCTTTGGACTGTGGGAGGAAACCCACTAAGCACGGGAAGAACATGCAAACTCAAACACACACAGACCCGAAGCGGGAATCGAACCCAGACTCAGGAGGTGCGTAGTACACCACTGTGCTGCTGCGTTAATCCAACACTGGGTTTGATTTTAGGCAGCTTTAATCTGTAGTGAGATTAATCTCCAGAAAAAAAAGTTTCTTAATTGAATTAATTTGTATGAATTAATTTCAATAATTAATTAATAGAACGAGCACTTTAATCAGTGACACACACACACACACACACACACACTTCAGGGTTACACGTGTGCGGCTTCCCTCCTGTGTGTGCTGAGTTGTTAACGGAACCGAACTCCTCTGATCCAGGCGGAGAGAGTCCGCGGGCACATGCACGGACCGGGACACGGGCACGCGCGCGTTATTCCGTGTGTGTGTGTGTGTGTGTGTGTGCGCGCGCGCGTGCGTCTCCTGCAGCAACAATGTGACGCCTCGTCCGTCCGCGCGCGCGCTGCTCGGTAACCCGAGCCGTGGAAAAAAAACAACAACGGGGAGGAAACAGGCTCGCGCCGCGTACGGTTACCGAACAGCAGGCCCCGCCCCCTCTCCCTCCCTCTCTCTCTCTCTCTCTCTCTCTCTCCGTGTGTGTGTGTGTGTGTGTGTGTGTGTCAGAGCGCGGAGAGGCGGCACGCAGCAGCAGCAGCAGAAGATGGCTGAGCGCACCGGGCAGCGCGAGCCCCGCACGGCGGCGTTATCCCCGTGCCTCTCCCCGGGGCGACCCTGAGACCCCCCACCCACCCCTACACACACACACACACACACACACTCCCCCTGCTCCTGTCTCTCCTCCTCCAAACACAGACCCAGAGGTTCCCGGTGTCTGTACCGCGCGGCCACTTTATTCCCCCTCACACACACACACACACACACACGCGCGCGCGCGAGGATACACGGAGAGAGAGAGAGAGAGGATTTTTGTTGGCTTTACTCTCAGCATGGCGGAGACGGAGAAGGAGGGCAGCAGAGCTCCGGAGGGCAAGAGGAGCCGGAAACCCGCGCACCCCGTCAAGCGCGAGATCAACGCGGACATGAAGGTGGGTTCCGGTGGGCTCCAGGGGTGGATGCTGGGGGGGGGGGGTTGTTAACGCGCGTGCCTGTGACTGTGCCCGTGCACGCTTCTTCACAGGCGCCATTCATGAGCGTAAACGAGGTGCCGAGTTTAGTGTCTGATTCCTGCAGCTCAGCTTTGTTCCTCCATGAAAACACATATAAACATAAGATACGCACGCGCGTCTCCAAACACACACACACACACACACACACACACAGTGTTTCAGTACTCCCTCTCTCTCTCTCCCTCTGCTCCAGGTACATTAGTGTTGCCTATGTGTTTAGGTGTGCCCATTAAAAGCAAAGGATGTGTGTGTGTGTGTGTGTGTGTGTGTGTGCCCACGCGCCCACCCCTTTCCTTCTTTCAAATGGAAAATTCAGCTCCTCTTCTACTACTACAACCGACAGGCCACTCCAGGGCATGCAGCTCTCTCTCTCTCTCTCTCTCTCTCTCTCTCCTCACCCTCGCACACACACACACACACACACACACACACGCGCGCTCTCTCTCTGTCCGCGACCGGCTGTTGTTGCGCTCCAGCTGTGCTCCCGTCTCGCGCACCTTTTGTTTCCGCCGTCCAGATGTTCGTTCCTGTGCTCGCGACACTGTGCTGGAGAGAATCTCTCTCGCGCGTGCTTTGTGCTGGTGCTTTCTCTCTCTCTCTCTCTCTCTCTCTCTCTCTCTCTCACCTCACCATCATCTCTCCATCTCCATCCATCACTCCTCCACCATCTCCCTTCATCATCCCGGGATTATATCTCTCCATCATCCCTCTCTTTCATCCCGGAATCATCTCTCTCTTTCTTCCCTAATCATCCCTCTCTGTCATTCCTCCATCCTTCCCTCTAACATCCCTTACTTTTATCCCTCCACAATCCCCCATCAGCCCATCATTATCCCTCCATCATTCCTCTCTCTCATCCCTGCATAATCTCTCTCTCTCTTTTTTCTCTTCATCCCTCCACAATCCCCCATTCATCCCATTCTGTCATCTAACCACCATCACTCTTTCTCATTCCTCCATCATCCCTCAATCATCTTTCTATTATCTATCCAAAATCCCTCCATCATTCCTCTCTCTCTCATCCCGCCATCATCGTCTCATCATCTCTCTCAGTTCTGCTCAAACATCCTGTATATTTACTGAACGTTAATCTTTAAAAAGTCAAGACATCACGTGAGGCTCCGTGTGCGGATTCTGCATAAAGTTACAAAAAAGTGATGACATTCTGGTGTTCATTATTCACTTTTTAAATGAATTAATCCAGAAGTCATGTAAATTGTTTCTCCCACTTTCCTTTCAAACTGTTTTCACTCTAAAACAAATCGCTTAAACATGAACTGAATGATACAACACAGGTTCATTATTTTCTTCTAAAGTCACTCACAAACTGATAATATTGTCATAGTTAATAACTAGAATATACATTTATTTAATCTTTTAGTTGAAAGAAGTAATAAATGAATACAGTGTATTAGAGTTTACATTTTATTAACATTTTAATCTTTTCCGTCATTTGTAACAGCTTTAACTTCGCAGTCATCTTCTGAGATCGTTCATCTGATTCATTTACGGTTATTAACCTGACTGTTTTCGATATGAAATTTTTAACCCAAAGTGAGGGCGTGAAAGCTGAAAGATTCTTTAGTGTTTGTGCAATATTTTTTAACAAGATAACATTTCCAATAATATTATATCGTGTAAAATCATGCAAGACAACATCATTTCAACAAGTGTAAATTTTTATTTAGTTAATTATTTATTTGTTTGTTTGTATATTTAGGAAAATACAATTTAAATTCTAATGAGTCAACTTCAACGTCAACCTTAGGAAATAAAAGAGATTATAAGATGCTACATTTCTAAGATTTTAGAATTTTTTTAAAGTAAAATGCAGATTTTTCAAACGCGCACAATTCAGGTTTTAAAAAAAGGAAAACGCACGAGTCAGAATTCAGACACGTCGCATCGCAGTAGCGTGATTTGTCCCTGTTTTTACGCCGACCCTAAAGATCCCGGGTTCATCTCCAAATGCTTGTTTCTGTTTGTTTTTACTTTGCGATAGTTTAACATTTTATAACTGTGCAGCTGTGATACAGCTGTTTAACAGATCTTTCAGGATAAAAAGACAAAATATGAAGACGAGATCTAAAGAAAGAATCAGAGCTTATTAAACATAACTGGACTTTCAGCACTGAATGAAATGTGTTTAAAAATATGTGGTCCAGGAATTTGCGTAATTACGTATAAGATTTGTTTTCTCTTTTTTTTGCTATTTTTAGCAACGACACATAAGTCATTGAAAAGTCAAATTAAATATTTTCATATTGTTTCACATTGACTTTATTTAACTTGCTATACAAAGAAACATCTTTGTTTTTATCTCCGCCTGACGAAACACCACACACTTTATACGTCAGTTTTTTCCCACAAAACACCACAATTACTAAAAATGCTTTCGCCGAATTTTATTTGAATTTGTTTGACATTTTTACTGTTTTGAAAAGCGTATTACCTTAAATAATTACATCTTACATTATTACATCTTATTTTCTCTGATTCTGGAGGCCTAAGACGCACCTGAAGACATTTCCGGTCAATCGGTTTTACTTAAGCAGCCGCATATATACAGTATATATATATATATATATATAATTTATTTTACACCCGTAGGTGTATCGTTGTAATCTGACACACACCATCACAATTCCAGAATGTGAGACGAGGAATAACGTTAAAGGAGGTTAAAAACAAACCGGTTTATAATTATGTTTGTGTTAGACAACATTTGAGAGGTTCTGATTTTACTCTCCCACTTTTCTCCACCTTTATGACGTCATGAGACGCTCTACGTCCTCGACATCTTTAAGATGCGGTTCGTGTCTATTCTCTTTGAGACATATGAAGATAGTTCTGCTAATTTCCTGTAACGCGCGCACGCTAGGGCGATATGCTTTGTTCATTACCCGTACACATGTGAAGGTAATTGTTTGGTCCTGGAGGCGAGCGTTGCTCATGTGATCCCCGAGCGTTGAATTAACACCTACACCGTCAAGTCCATGCTGCGTTCAATCTTCCAGTAAGCGACTTTTAAACCTCCTACAGGGTTCCTGTGCGTCAGGAGCGTGGGGCCGCGGAAAGACGAGTGAAAAGTGTTTAATAATCCAGGAGTTAATCAGCAGGCTGGAAGTGTTTCCCCGTTCCCTTCCTTCTTTCTTTCTTTCCTTCCACCAAACTCCAAAAACTCATCTGTCACTTCCTCATAACTAATCTGTAAAACTAAATAATAGAAATAAAAGTAATCTCCACTAAAACGTGTCATAAGATAATACGGTGGAACGTCACAAGGTTCCTTTTTCCTAAATCCTTACACACACAAACACGTACTCTCTCTTTCACACACCCACACACACACACACACACACACACACACACACACACACAGTAAGCAAAAAAGAGAGAGCGATAGAGAGAGAGGGGAAAGATTTTTTTAAAGAAAGAGATTATGTTAGAGCTTTAGTGTTGGAGCTTTTCTGTCGTATCCTAATAAAGACGAGATGTGTGTATGTGTGTGTACAGTATGTGTGTGTATGTGTGTGTATGTGTGTGTGTGCTTCTTTATCACTGGACTTTTCCTCATCCTCATTAGTGTGATGATAGAGTTAGGGATGAAGCGCGCACACACACACACACACATACACACACACACTGATACCGTCATGAGTCTGGTATTAGATCAGATCTAATACAAATCGTTTCTATGATTTATAAACTGACATCACCATTTATTTCACCAGAGAGAGAGAGAGAGACAGAGAGAGAGAGAGAGAGAGACAGAGAGAGACAGAGAGAGAGAGACAGAGAGAGAGAGAGAGAGAGAGACAGAGAGAGAGAGAGAGAGAGAGAGAGAGACAGAGAGAGACAGAGAGAGAGAGACAGAGAGAGAGAGAGAGAGAGAGACAGAGAGAGAGAGAGAGAGAGAGAGAGAGCGTTCCAAGGGAGACTGTTTACAACTGTTTTAACAACGACGCTTTTAGGAAAATAAATAAATCTTGTTTTAGAGACAGTCTCTCTCTTTCTCTCCCCTTCTCTCTGTTACACTCTATGTCTGCTTTATCCTCAGTCTTACTCCCTCTGTCTTCCTCTCCCTGTCTTCCTCTCCCTGTCTTACTCTTTCTGTCTTCCTCTCCCTGTCTTCCTCTCCCTGTCTTCCTCTCCCTGTCTTCCTCTCCCTGTCTTACTCCCTCAGTCTTCCTCTCCTTGTCTGTCTCTGTCTATTTTTCTGTCTCTCTTTTTTCTTGCTCTATCTCTCTGTCTTGCTTTCTCTATACCGCTGTATTTCATCACTCATCACTCTGTCTCTCAGCCACTGTCTCTCTGTAACTCTCTATCCTTGCTCTCCGTCTCTCTCTGTGTCCCATGTTGTCCCTCTCTCCATCCATCTCTAACACCTGTCTCTCTCCGTGTTTCTTTTGCTTTGTCTTTGTATAACTGATGCCTGTCTCCCTCTGATTCGCTCTCTTTCCACTTATCCCTCTCTCTCTCTCTCTCTCTCTGTCTGTCTCTCTCTCTCTCTCTCTCTGTCTCTCTCTCTCTCTCTCTCTCCCTCCATCTCTCAGCCTCTGTGAGAAATAGTTATTTTTGTCTCACTTTCTTTCTCACACTTTCATTTGAAATGAGTGCAGTGATGAGAACACACACACACACACACACACACACACACACTGACCGGGGCTAACACAGAACAGGTGAACACAATCGTAATTAGATGGCGAGACAGGGCGGAGCTAAAAAGGGGCCCAAAACCAAAGCATGTGGAACAAAATAAATAAAGGCACATGGCGACCGTTGCTATGGAAACCGAGAGCGAAAGCAGGAATCCGTGATAGGTGCGGACGGTTTAACCTGGCTTCGTTTTCAACAAAATATTTTATCCCCTACACTTCATTATCGACCCTCAACTTCATCTTCCTGAATCGTCTGCTTTCAAGTCAAGTGTTCACGTGACTCGCACGTTTCCTGAACGCAGTGTTTCAGCTTCACGTCATCAGGTTTCCGGTCCAGCGACTCACGCGCTCTGAATAATCCTGAATAAAACCTCACAATTCCGCAAAAACAGCGCGTCTCAGTGGGACGGAAACTCGGCCGAGGTGGAAACACTCTGCGGTGTGTAAACTTCCAGTCTTAAATACTGTATAAACACTCACACACGCACACACACATACACACATACAACATACACACACCTACCACTACTGTACACAAAGTTCTGTCTTCCAGATTCAAAATCAAACGAAAGCTATTAAACAGTTTGCACAGCGTCACACTTGAATGGTGTGTGTGTGTGTGTGTGTGTGTGAACAAGTCATGTCAGTATGAGATGTTTAATAAAATCAGCTTAACTTTCACACCTCCATCATGACTGACAGATACTGAGACCACACCTCATTTATGACTGACAGATACAGAGGCCACGCCTCCTTCATGACTGACGGATTCAGAGATCACACCATCATCATGACTGATTGATGCAGAGGCCACACCTCCATTTTTTCCCAAGTAACCATTTAATATCATGACTCTGTATTACAAGTGTTTATGCATGTGTTATAAACATGTTATTACACATCTACACACTCCTCATGTACTAACACTCTAGCGCTTGTGTGAGACTTCACAGAGGAATTTTAGACAACGTTAATGCGCTCCTTCACAGTTGGTTTAGTGTGTGAGTGTGTGTGTGTGTGTGTGTGTGTGTGTGTGTGTGTGTGTGTGGTAAAGCAACACTGAGGTAAAGCACAGCGAAGAGAAATCGCTTCCGAAACAGAACACCTTAAAAGAAAAAGTCTTGACACACCACAGAGGGAAACATGTCCGGCCTCGACGTCCTGATTAACTGATTAACTGATTAACTGTTCAGAGTCAGAAGATGCACAAACTGTCCATATGCATGAAAAATAATAAGTGCTGCTCTCCTCAGGGTCCTAAATGCCCTGGGGTTTATGTCTTCAAGTTTCAGCCTCATGACCATATAACGGGACTTTGGCATACAAACGCCTCACCTTAAGAATATTCGACCTTAATGACTTAAACTCTTCACCCTGTAAAAAAAAATGTTTGTAATTCTAACAGTAAAATACCGTATAAATGCTACAGAATAAAACCGTATTTCACAAAACTTAGAGGATAGGTTAGGGATAGCTTAGGGATAACCGTAGAATTTACAGTGAAAAACTGTCATTAGTTTTACAGAGTAAGACCTTAAATTTAACAGTTAAAAACATATGAAAATATGGTTTATTGCAGTAAAATGTATGATATACTGTATTTATAAAAAAGGAAACTCTCAGAGAAGGTATTTGTTACTAATATCATGAAGCATCAGTTTATATTTTACTAAACCTTTGTTGATAGAGTTTAAAAATCAGAAAAATATCTGCTCTGTAAAAAATAAACCGTAAATTTTACGGTAAAAACTGGCAGCTGTGATTGACAGAAATTTACCATAAAAAATACGGGAGCAACGTTATTGTTTGTACAGGACTGAACTCATTATACTGTATATTTTACGGATATTAATAGTTTTTTCTACGGTTTATAGCCGTCTAATTTACATTAACCAAGGACTTCATATTAGTGAATGGTATTCCACCCTTTGATGACTGTGGCGAGGACAGCCGCTAGCACGCGCCACTTTACCCGCCGCCACTGCCGTACTCAGAGTGTCTGCCCAAAAAAAATGTCCACCCTGACATTTGTATATTTGATTTTGAGAATTTAAATATTGTTTTACTGTCTTTATTAATAAATACATGGGACCATGCTGATGTCCGAGTCTCGAATAAGTTTTTATGGGTTTTGATGATTTGATTTAGGTTTGTATTCATCAATTAGTATAAAAGTACTTTTAATAGTTTATTAACAGTAAAATCCGAATGCTTAGCAATGTAACTTCTATCTCTTTTATCTCCAGCTAGTGGGATAAACTGATGCTTTCACAGAATTGCTGAATGAATTCACTGTGGTTATTCATAATAAAACAAATAGTCCAACAACAACGACAGCAATTGTGTAGCCAGCACGGTAGTGTAGCGGTTACTACTGTCACCTCGCACCACCAGGGTCTGGGTTCGTTCCCGGCCAGGCTCGATTCCCATCTCTGTGTGCATGGAGTTTGTATGTTCTCCCCGTGCGTGGTGGGTTTCCTCCAGGTACTAGTCACCCCCCCCCCCCCCCAATATATAGGATAAAGTTGTATGGGTGAGAGGGTGTGAGTACTGAGCTGTAAAAAAGATGGAAACCGTTATTATTACAACATAAATCTCTAAATTATCCAGTTCTGAGCTGTAAAAAAACATGGTTATGATCCGTATTTGTTACAATGTAAACCCTGGAATTTGACGGGAATAAACGTTTTTTATAACAACATAAACATGTTCATTAGACAGTTATAAACCGTAAAAAAAAAAAAAAATTTATCTGTAGAAATTTTTACGGTAAACTTCTGACAACCACAGCTGCCATTTTTTACCGTAAAATCTACGGTTTATAATTTTTTTCGCAGTGCAATAACGGTGATATCGTATTTTTTATGGTAGAATTCTGGCAACCACAGCTGCTGTTTTTTTACCATAAAATGGATTAATTTATTTTTTACAGTGCAAGAAATTTGCATACTGGGCCTACGAGCGAACAAACCGAGCCGATCCGAATGCTTTTAAACGTCCGGGAGCCGCTTAAAACTTGTTTGCATTAGTGGAAAGCGAAGTGAAGCAAGTTTATACATTTTTATTTTGTGGATTGTGGTTTTTGCAAGATTTAGTGAAGACGGAGCACCGCGGGACTTAAGAATGTCATCAAGGACGGCAGCGAGAAGAAAAGGGAGTCGCTTTCAGTTTGGTTTTTAAAGCAGCCGGTGCCGAGAGGAATCATAAATTAAGGTTAAGTGAGGTTTAATATCTATTTATTTCATATTTTAATTCATTTACTATACATGACTTCTAAATATTATTACTGTTTTAATATGCAAAAATATGATTATAGTGTTGGAAATTGGTAATATTTTTGGGTTTCTGGAACAGATTAGCTGCATTTACGTTACTTCCTATTGGAAAATGCGTTTCACCTTGATGTATGAAATGTCACCATAAGAACTCGCCTGCGGGTCGGATTAAATTCGTGTGCCGAGGTACCACCGCGTTTGTGTTTTACCCCAGAGGACTCTTCTTCAAAGATTGTGTCAAGCAAACCTGGATTGTGATTGGTCAGAATTTGTTAATTAATTTCCTTTAACGACAATCCCAGGTGTGTGTTAATTAGCTGTGGCTTGGTATCGTTTCTATAGTAACAGATCGTTCATAGGGACCGAGAACATGTCCAGTGTTTATGAAATGACTCTCTTTGGAATCAGTCAGCGGTAAAAGTGTTAATAAAAACGTTCCAACTTTATTGTGCTAAGCGTAACGCCACTTCCTTGTTGATTATTTTCCTATAACAGCGCGACACGAAGCAGGTTGTGTTAACGTCAACGTTAGAAACATGGCAGATTGGAAACCAGTAACCTTTTGCGGTAAAAAGAGTGTGAGAGAATTCATCAGATGGTGTGTTGTCGCTTTGTGTGACACACAGATTAACCTCCGACCCTGTGTACACACTCTGCCCGTGCAGTCTTGCAGTTCACTGTCACTAGTGTGTGTGTGTATGTGTGTGTTTAACGAATGCAGAGTATGAGTCCGTGCTTTGGCAATCAGTGCTGTGCTTTTCACTGCTTCCTTCCTTAGCCTCGGCGTGAACCTGAGAGCTGAGCGTTATGACTTTCTCCCTTTCATGTATCTGATTTCTGCACACATACACACACACACACACACACACTTAGATACACGGATACGGAGGCCGCAACTTTTTTACTGGTTCCCTTTTGGAGAGACGAAGAGCAGGAGTGAGGGAGACAGTGCTGCCTTCATCTCCGTCTGCTTTCATGTGCTTTTGTAAAATAAGCTGGCGGAGAGGGGGATGAGAGGGAGGAGAGAAAGAGAGAAGGAGAGGGAGAGAGAGCGAGCGAGGGAGAAAGGAATGTATACAGCAATAGACAGCCTAAGCTGTAAAAACTGAAACCTGAGACACAGCGAGGGATCGGATATCAAGAGAGAGGAGTGGGGAAATAAAAGCAGAGCGAGAGAGAGAGAGAGAGAAAAGGAGATAGAAAATGTGAAATGAGAACAAATGAAGAAGAAAGAGAGGAGGAAATAAAGAAAAGGACAGAAGGAGAAAGTGATAGGGAGGTAGAGAAAGAGAGAGGGATATAAAAGGAAATCGAGGGAAAGTTGAAGAGAGGTGAGGAGGAAAGAGACAGGGATGTAGGAAGAGAAGAAGAGAAAGGACAGAAGAGATTGAGAAACATAGAGAAAGTAATAACGAGTGAGTGAAGTGGCATGAAGAGATGAGAGAAGGAGAGGAGTGTGCAAAGAAAGCGCGGAGGAAAGATGGAGATCACGGGAGAAATAGGGGACTTTAGGGGACTGAGGGACGAGTCAGGATTTGATAGGAGTGAAGGATGGAGAGAAACAGTGGGCCTTAAAGGAGAGAGGGATAGACAGGAAAATGAGGAAGAAAACCTACAGATAACAAGACAACACAAAGTGAAAATTTTAATGGAGGTAAAGATAGAGAAATAGGGAGAAAAAGAGAGAGAGAGAGAAAGAAAGAAAGTTTTATAGAGAGAGAGAGAGAGAGAGAAGGATGATGAAAAAAGTGAAAGGAACGAGACAGGGAGGATAGAGAGATTTATCGTGAGTTTTATCACAAGAAGAAGAAACAGGAGAAAAGTTGTTGAGTAGAAAATATAAAGCTGTAAAGACAAGAAAATGAGACAGTGATAGAAAGAGAGTGCGAGAGGAGAGGAGAGCGAGAGGAGAGGAGTGTGGGCTGGGAGGGAAACTTGGCGAAGCTGGTAGGGAATTTTATCGTGGTGTATTGTGACCTACTCCAGTTACTGCCCACACCGAGTCCTGTTCCTCATCTCATTACACACAGACGGAGAGACGGAGAGAGCGAGAGAGAGAAAAGAGCGAGAGAGTTGCAGCCAGTATGTCGCTAATAATAAAAACAGCTCCCTCGTCTGAGGCGTTGTCAGAATGTACAGCGCTGTCTCAGAGAGCGTAATTAGAAAGATAAATTAAATCTCTCGCTCCGTTACGAGTGTCCGTCCTCCACGGAAATCTCTCCCTCTTTCCTTTCGCTCACTCTCTATTCCTCTCCCTCTCTTTTCTCTGGCTCATTCCAGCTCTCCCCTTTCATGCGCTGCCATCAAGAGTATCGCGTGATGCGCTCCTGCACTCCATCTCTCCTCCAGTCTGGAAAAGAGAGAGAGAGAGAGAGAGAATTGTTAGTGAGAAACCGCTGTATTCTGATTGGCCAGAAGGTGTTAATTAGTTTTCTATAACAGTATTATTGTCGCTCACACTAATTCGTTATCGTTGCCATGGTAACAACTATTTATCTATGCTATGATGTAAGTGATAACGGGAAGAAGCTATAAACAGATAAGAAATGGAATGTGTTGTTACTTTAATAATCATCGCTGTGGCATAAAACTAAGGAATAAAACGCTTTGGAAAGAATCAATCAAGACTCATCTCTTTCTCTCTCACTTTTCTTTTCCTCCTTTCTTTCTATCTTTCTTTTACTATCCTTTTTTTCTCTCCCTCACACTCTTTAGACCTCATCTCTCTTTTCCTTTGCTTCCTCTTTCTACTCCTCCATCATCCCTCACTCTTCCACCATTTAGGTACTTATTCATGGCCTAGCTATCATTCTTTCTTTAATCCCTCCATCTCCAAAAGAGAGAGAAAAACAGAGAGAGAAAGGCAAAGTAGGAAAAAGGCAGAAAGAGTGTGACAGAGAGACGGATGGACGGAGAAAGAAAGAGAGACCACATGGGAAAGAGAGAGGTAGAAAGAAAGCAAAAGAGAGAGAGAGAGAGAGAGAGAGAGATAAAGCAGTAAAAAAGGAAAAATAAAAAAAAATAGAGACAGACAGACAGAAAGAGAAGACAGGGAGAAGGAGAGATGAAAAAGATGGACAGATAGACAGACAAGACCAGATAGAAAAACAGAAAGAGAGAGAGAGGACTAAAAAAAAGCATTGTTGTTACAACAGTAGAGCGAGCATCTCTTTTCTTTTCCTCTATCTGTCTTTCTTTTACTATCCTTTCTCTCTCTCTCTCCTCTCTCTCTCTCTATCTCTCTCTCTCTCTTGCACATCGTCTCAGCATCATCTCTTTCCTTTGCTTCCTGTCTCTCTCTCTCTTCCTCATTCATCCCTCGCTCATCCTACGTACATTTCTGTACCTTTTCTCTATCTGGCCTTCTCTATCTTTCTTTCCATAATCCCTCTATCTCCACTCGGCAGACATTTAAGTTTCGTTAGAAAATAACAGGAAAAATAACAAAAACTATTTCACATGAGTAAAGATTAATCGTGGTCTTTGTCATGGTTACATTCATAGTTAATTAGTGTCTCTCAAAATGGCGGCACATGGAGCTAGTGGCCGATGCTAAGCATAAATACTCCATGTTTTATTCATCATGAGTCTTTTTTTTATAGACTTTAACATCAAATCTGAGAGAAATGTTAAGGTTCCCTTTAACTTGATGTAACTTTTGGTTATTATCACGCATCCATTCTGTCTCTACGCAGCATTTATTGTCTCTGAGCTATAGTTTAATGATTAGCCCTAATTATTAGCTCATGCTCAGTCCGGCTTTATTTCATTGCCTGGAATCACAACTTTATTCGCTTAAATGCTAAATATGACGTGCCATACCTGTAAATGTACATTCAGTACTTTTGCCATCATTACAGACCAAGAAACAGAGAAGGAGAAGCAGAAGGGGGGGTTGGTGGGGGGGGGGGGGGAAACTTTGTGAGCGGTTCAGACTTTTTTTTTTTTTTTTTTTTAACAATCATATGAGATGTATTTAAAGCTCTCGCATGTCTTGAGGGTTTTATCATAATGTCGTTTAGCGCTAAACGTTGAGCGCTAACTGGGTGATGAAATCCAGCGTAACCTCCTGCTGATTAACTGAAACGTCTCGCCTGTAACACGTCCAGGAAAATGAAGCCTCCTCAGGGATTTAAACACTGACCAAAACTGAGCTAACGTTACATAGCTGGCGTCTCCGGTCACGACCTTCCTTTGACCTTGTCTTTTGCTAGTAAGTTCAGCTGGACTTTAGTTTAAAAAGAGGTTGTTGTTTTTTTTTTAAACGATTTTCCAATCGATCAGCCGAGATGTGTTTGTCGTGCAGGTTGTTTCTCTGGAGCTACTAGGCTAATGTAGCTAACGCGTAACAGAAGCTTACAGCCTTCAGCTCTCGGTCTTCACACACCCACCTCAGATGACGCTGCAACAGCATCGTCATAGAAACGTTTTAATGAAATTCCCAGTTAAAATGTGGACTTTACTAACCTATTATTTACCTAATGTATTTATTACTTAATTCATCCAGATTATTATAACCATGTAGTCTGTATCTGATCCCAGTGTGGCAACTATATTAGCATAATCTTTCTTTCTTTCTTTCTTTCTTTCTTTAAATTGTATATTATTACTAGATTCCGTATATTTATATATTGTCATTAATATCATTTTATATATGTTTATTTATTTATTTGTTTTGTTGTTTATTCAATAATTTATCTATCAACCTATCAATTATTACTTTTTATTTAAAAAAAGTATTTTTTACACTCAATTTAACTTTTTCACATTTTCATCGTTTACATTATATTGAAATTTAATTAGCTGTATTTCTATAACATATTTATTGTTCACAAGATTGCCTGTAATCATTAATATTTGGCTAAGATGATCTCTAGAAGTTTTCTATCATTTCTTTAATATTTATTTATATGTATTTATTTAAGTAAGTCCAATGTACCTTATTTTTTCTCTTAAAAAGTGTCAAATAAATGACCAAATCTAATTACTGTCTAAATAAATAAACATTATTTATTTTATATTTTATATATTGTTATTATAAATATTATTATTATTATTATTTATTTTTATTTTTTCCCCATCATTTTTCCAAAATTTCTCCTATTTTTTTACTTGGAGATGCGTGTTCTTGTTAAACGCCTTGGGGCCAAGATAAGTGTGAGTCCACTGAGAAAGAGAGCGAGAGAGGGAGAGAGAAGCCAGTTCCTTAATGAATGTTATTTTAATAATTCTAATTTCATGAGAGAGAGGGAAATGTACTTCGTTATTTTAGGATTTATCACAGCGCCTCGGTACGGTTCTGTCTCAACAACGAGCACGCATTTTTTCGTGGCCCGTTACATAATTTCACATTACAGTAATAATACTCTGTTTCAGTTTCAGGGTGTGTAATAACTCCTGGGAAATGAGCCTGGACTGGGAAAAGCTGCGTGTTGTATGACAGAAACACACATTCCTCCAACCACGGGCAATAAAAATCCCATGCTCAGTTCCAGATGGAGTCTAAAACAGACTGGCGTCTCTCTGTGCTTTGGGAGAAGAGTGAATACAAACCTGTTTGATTGTCTTTGTTAATTACTAATATTAATTTAGGCAAAAAGCCGTTTACATGTCGAGACTTTCTTTAATGGAGGGAGTCCGTTATTATAATGACATCATCATGTAGACACACCTGATGGAGCTAAATCAGAATGAGGGCATACTTACACTGAAAGGTTTTAATTTCACTAAAGTGAAAATTTCAGTTCAGTTTCTCAGATGAAGCTTTCTGGAACCGAGGCCTGGACTTAGCTGCCAGTTCATGCTAAAGTTTTACCTGCTTCTCTTTCAAACTCATTGTTTTCTTCATACAGGATGTAGACGTCGTGGCCGTTAAACTGACTGACAGCTTGGACATTTGATTGACAGGAGGCGGTCACCATGGCAACTCAGGAATAGATCCAGAAAGAACCTAAAAGCGTAGATTCTTAAGCGTAGGTTCTTGAGAATCTGAGGAACATAGGACCCTGTGAATGTGGAGCCTGTAGAATATAATTCTCTTAACATCTCTCATCTCTCTCTCTCTCGCCACATAGAACCCTGAGAGAATGGGGGACATAAAAGGAAAACAGGACCCTAGAATCATAGAATGCTCAGGACATAGAGCCATGGAATCACAGGGCACTGAGAACATACCTGTAGAACCCAGAAAATTTCAGGCCTGATGTACACAGTACTTTGGAAACAGTACTGACCCTGTGAACATGCTTGGGGAACAAAACATTAGGACCATGGCTCCTGGGAAGCATAGAGCAAAGTACCCTGAAAACCAAGCACCCTAGGGACCGTGGAACCCTGGGAAAACCCCTGGGAACGCAGATCTCTGACGACTCTGAGATTGTAGAACTCTATAAACATATAATGTGAGAATTGTTATGTGGTTCTCTATGTGTGTGTGTAGAAAATAAACACAATAAGATGTCATTTAACAAAAACAAGTGTGTGTGCGCAATATTTGTGCTGCTTTAATGCATTACACTGCTGTTTTTGTTCTTTTTGGACAGAGTTTTGCAGAGAACACAATGAACGAGCTGCTCGGGTGGTACGGGTACGACAAAGTGGAGCTGCGAGACTCGGATGATATCGAGATCCGTAACTATCCGGACGGGGAAATCCGCCAGCACATTTCTGTCCTGCGAGGTGAGAGACGGCTAGAGCACACACACACGGGAAATCGGGACCCGAGATCATTTTATAGCAAAAATGTTGTTACTGTATAATTGGTAGATTTTTGCAGAATCCACAGCACTTTTTAATGTTATTTATTTTACTTCATAAAAGAATATCACTCTGAACCAAAGAATAAAAGTACTGCAATATGCCATAGCATAACAGATTAATGCATTCATGTAAAGGTCGTTTGTTATTACCTATAAATTACATATTAATCTATAAAATATATTTAATTTTGAAGTATATATACAAGAGGTGTTCAATTTAAACTGGGATGAAATTCCTGGTGAATGAAGGCATTGACCTTTACAGAAGACTCCAAGCGCAGTACAGTGAGGAGACTTTCAGTCGCAGTAAAACATTTGAACGGTGCAAACATTCAGCGAGTGGAACGTATCTGATCACTGAACGCATCTGTCTGTGTGAACTGTACACACAATCATTCACCAACACCACTTACACATTAAAGGAAGACGGCTGGAAGTTGAGAGATGCAGACTGGTGTTTTTCTTGTTGTTATGTAATTACCTAATTCCATATGAGTTATTTTATAGTTTTGAAATCATCAGTATTGTTGTAGAATGAAAATAATCACTAAACAAAAACAAAGAAATTTGCAAGTGACCCCAAACTTTTGAACAGTAGTGTATAGTGTACATAGTGTATATTGCAGAATAACAGAACACAGTTCTGAGAGTAAAAATAGTTTTTACTTGTTTTATTTTAAGTACATTTTTAAAGTTGTTTTTATAACCAAGGTGGCGCGGTGGTGTAGTGGTTAGCACTGTCGCCTTGCACCTCCAGGGTCTGGGTTCGATTCCCCGGCCAGGCTCGATTCCCGTCTCTGTGTGCATGGAGTTTGCATGTTCTCCCCGTGCTTGGTGGGTTTCCTCCGGGTACTCCGGTTTCCTCCCACAGTCCAAAGATATGCAGGTTAGGCTAATTGGCGTTCCCAAATTGCCCGTAGTGTGTGATTGGGTGTGTGAGTGTGTGTATGTGTGTGTGCCCTGCGATGGATTGGCACCCTGTCCAGGGTGTATCCCGCCTAGTGCCCGAAGTCTCCTGGGATAGGCTCCAGGTCCCCCGCGACCCTGAACACAGGATTAAGCGGTATAGAGAGAATTAATTTTTATAACCAATAATTCTAAACATTTATACTCGTTTTATTAGTATTAACCATAAGCATTAAAATGTGTAGATAGATAGATTTTTTAAAAACATATATACAGTATATTTCATTCTTCCATGTCCCATGTGGAGTGAATTTTCCACTGACTTACTAAACTTTCTGACACTGAACACGTCTTGGCTGAGTGATAACGGATAAACAGTCATTTTTGCTAAAAAACGTTCCTTAATTAGCATCTTAAAAAAGTCCGACGAGGATCGTACAGCATTAACGAGCGCCATGAATCACCTGAAAGCGACGAGTAACTTGCTAGAACGTTCCGCGTCCTATTTCGGCCCCTGTCTGTTAGCGCGAGGATTGCAGGAGGCAGAACATTGCGGTGGTGTTGCTAGGGAATGTGAAGAGACAGAAGACTCCGGAACAGCTTCCCCACCATTGTCGAAGATCTCATCCTGAGTTACTGCTTCTAAGCTTGCGTATTAGCACATTTAGCGCAAGTTAAAGTTTCGGCGAGGAAGCTAATCTCCATCCTCTCACAGAAAAGAACGGTTCAGGGTTTAAAGAGCGCCGTGTTGCGTCACTATCAGCGGTGTCTCGCTAATGCGAAAACTCCGGCCCCGGGACCGTCCTCATAATTACATTCTGCTGTCGTCCAGATTAAGAAGCTGCGCTATTGTTGGCGAATGAAGCTGCAAGACGTGAGATTAGGAACGACACAATCGGAGCTAATTAGCTCGTTTATTTAGACGTAATCCCTGTCAGCTGGAGAACACCGTTAGCATGACAAATGAGTTCCTGGAAATCTGCTGTCATGCGTTCTGGGGATTTTATTGTTTGTTGTTTTTTTTGGGAGGGTGCAGGTGTGAGGTACGTGTGTATGTACACGTCTATAAAAAAGTGAGAGACCGAGAACATGTGTGTGTGTGTGTGTGTGTGTGTGTGTGTGTGTGTGTTTATCACAAGCACTCTGAAACCCCCCCCCCCCCCCCCCTCTATCTCTCTCTCGCTATCATTTTAGAAAATTCTATGCCAAAAGTGGTGATGCCCGAGGGTAGCTCGTCTCCTCCTCATGCCAACAGCTCCTCTTCAACTCCTACATCACGCAACGGCGTCGCCACGGAGATGCCTGCCAACCCCGCCTCCTCCTCCTCTTCCTCGACGACAGTTGCCAAGGAGCAAGGGGGCATGCCAATCATAGTTCCCCTGATACCACCCCCACTCATCAAACCACCAGCAGGTGAGAATTAGACACACACACACACACACACACACACACACACTGTAATAAAATCACTACAGAGTCACACGTCACTCTGTATCAGTAAGACATCACTGCAGTGTGACATCACTCTGTTGCAGGACATCATTTATAAATAAAAAAAAATCACACATCACTTATTTCAGATCACCCACACAAACACACACACACACAAACACACACACACACACCTTATCCTCTCAGTAGGGCGCATGGCTGCAGGTAATTAGCGGCTTTAACTTTGTGACAAGTGCTTGTTTATTCAAATTAACATTGTTAATGAATATTAATTAAAATTCAAATCAAATAACGGCTCACAAAATTACACACAAGTGAATTAATTTAAAGTGCTGCGTGCAGACACACACACACACACACACACATATTTTGTATCTGTATTCACTCATATTGTACCTTGCTTGAGTGTGTGTATGTTTGAGTAAATGTTCACCGTGTGTGTGTTTACATGGCGTGTGTGTATCGTCTATTGGAATGTATTCACTGAAATAGTTGTATTTTCGCTTTGTGTGTCCGTGTGTGTGTGTGTGTGTGTGTGTTTACCCATATAATGTGTGTGTGTGTGTGTGGAAACACGCACTGAAATACTTATGTATTTGGTGTGTGTGTGTGTGTGTGTGTGTGTGTGTGTGTGTGTGTGTGTGTGTGTGGACATAGTCCAAGTGAGAAACAGATGGTGTAGACTTGCTAATTACCATGGCAACATTGCCCCAAACTCCGCCCACATGCTGCTCCAGCCCTTATGAATAATGCATGAGCTGCTGGAAGGTCTCGCGCTTACACACACACACACACATTTGAAGTACAGGTATGTGGCATTACGCCCGTGGAGTTTCTGTATGGAGGCAGTTATGAGGGGAGACGAGGGGAAACGGGACACAGCCGCTCAGTCTCCTTACACACGATTTCGGAGAGGTGTGTTTATCTAAAAAAAGTTTAAGTGTGCATCGTAACTTCTTCATGTGCTCCCTAGCATGGTGCAGTAGTCCACTACTTCTAGTGCCCTAGTGTAAGAGTGAATCTGGAGGACGCCTGCTGGAGGACGCTGCGCAATCACACGGAAAGTGTGAGGGACAGAGAGAGACGTGATAGTATGAACCGGTAGAGGAACAGAGACCGAGCGAGGGAAAGCAGCAAGTCGGGAAACGGGGGAAGAGAGGAAAGAGACAGGTATGGAGAGAAATGGAGAAAGAGAGAGTGAGGGATGAAGAGGGAAAGAAATTAATATGGAAGGTGAGAAACAGCGGAGGAGAAGAAAGTCATAGCTAATCAAAGAACGAGAGAAAGTGAGAAAGAGAGAGAATAACGACAAACACTTCTAGGCAGCCTGATAAATAATAATGAAATCATTATTAATAATTATTAACTTGATTAATTACTGGAGTGTGTAGTTGGGGACATACAGTAGCCCACGACCCTGTCAGACTGTAGTGTGTAAAGCAGGAGGAGAGAGAGAGAGAGAGAGAGAGAACGATTGTAGCAGAGACAGAGGAAAGATTGAAAGATAGAATGTGAGAGAGAGAGAGAAAAGAAAGGGATAAAAGAAGCAGTGAGACAGAGAGAGAGAGAGAGAGAGAGAGAGATGAAGAGCCCCTGGACTCGATCCATTATTGCTTTATACACCATGAATCTGAAACGTCTCAGACAGGAAATAAATGAACAAGTGTGAGAACACAAACCAGGAACGTAAACCAGTTCTGTGCGGTGTCGTTAGCAAGGGTCGCGTTCCACAATGTAACATGTAACGGGACAGTTACAAGTGTTCCCTTGTAACACCAATGTTCCCTAAAGTGCACTAACAAAACGTTTAACTATGAATTAACTAACTCGGATTATGTTCTTTCCTGCCTTGTGTAAACTCTTGGACTTGGTTCTCCATGTGATGTCATGTTCAGAACACGGAGGATGACATTAGTTCAGCGTAGTTCAGCGTTCCTTCTGTGCACCAACCACCAGGCATGAGGGCTTCGTTAGTGATATTGTCCCTTACCTGAGTACCGTATTATTATTCAGGCAGTAGGGGGCACTATAGACACGATTGGTGCCAATAAACACGAAGAGAAGAAAACAATCATAAACTCAACATTTATGCTGTTGTCTAAAGTGTCTA
>CM060125.1:29882666-30345166 GCA_030522415.1 Channallabes apus | reverse complement strand
GAATAAATAGGATATATAAATATGATACAAAAGTCAAGAAAGAAATTGAAAGTTAAGTAAAATGTAAAGAGGGAGCTGTGGGAAATATACCATTTAGGAAAGAAAGAAAGAGAAAGAAAGAAAGAGTGGGAAACATATCAATTACATAATGAAGGAAGGAAAAGAGTGAGAGAAAGAAAATTAAACAATGAATTGAAAAAGGGAAGTCTGTTAGGATAGATAGATAGATAGATAGATAGATAGATAGATAGATAGATAGATAGATAGATACTAAATAATATATAAACAAATAAACTACTAGATTTGTTAAGAAAGAAAGAAAGTATACCGAAGGTGTGATTATATATCTCTATATCTGTAAATGATGAAATGATAAAGAGGGATGTGTGTGTGTGTGTGTGTGTGTGTGTGTGTGTGTGTGTGTGTGTGTGTGTGTGTGTGTGTGTAAATGAGAGAGAGAGAGATGAAAGTGTTCATTGCTCTGAGTTAGTGTAAAGTGCTGAGTCAGCTTTAATCATTGTGCGATCAGGAACATTCCCTTGATCTTCAGTGTAACGCTCACGCAGAACTTCATCGTCCTTCTCCTTTCCCTCCTCATCCTCCTCTTCCTCTGTCTTCTATCACACATCTTTACACTTGTCCATTCATTCACTCTGTCCTTCCTCACCACAGCTGACATCATTCACTCATCAACACTCCGCAGGTTCTGCAGAGAACACAGCAGGACACTAACACACACACCATCATGCAGAAGCCTTTCCGTGACAGAACATACGCGGACCCTAAGATCTTCTTATCGACTTTCAGTATCATCAAATAAAAGTAATGAATGAGTGAAGGAACGAATGTCTAATGAGTGAATGAATGATGGAAGGAATGCAAGAATAAAAAATTGAAAGTTTAAAACAGAAAAGGAAATCACACTTAATAATCAATATTTGGAACGTCATGTGACCTGTGTGATTTTACATGCATCGACACAGACACAGTGCTCACAGTTTTGGTCTATTCCGGGCAGCGAGATGAACACACACACATACATACACACACACGCACACACATATTCAGGCGAGAGACACTCGGGTAATCAATGCGGCTTTACTCTCTCACTCGCGCTCTCTGTCTCACTTCACTCACACTCTCAGCTCTCTCCTTTTCTGTTTCTCCTAAATTTTCCATTTACATTGCAGATCTAAAATGTTGTGTTCGGTGTGTGTGTGTGTGATCACTGTGGCATCTCAGTGTTAAATACCCGCAGCTGCTCTGTGTGTGAAACCCAAAACTTAGTCCATGACCAAGAGAGAAAACAGATCCAGTTTCACACACACACACAAACGCAATGTCCCTGTCTACTTTCCAACAATGAATCTCTGTCACTCACTCACTCACTCACTCACTCGCACACACACACACACACACACACACACACACACACACACACACACACACACACACACACACACACACACACACACATATAAACATTTTACCCAAACCAGAGATTTTTGAGGAAGTTGCTGGAGCATGGACATCAAAAAGATCTCAATCTCTGAAGTTGAGTAATGAAACCTGAGAAGAGCTCAAGCTGAACGATAACCATCTGAAAACCATCATGTTTTGAAATATGGAATAAATTTCTTAAAAAATAAAGAGCTGATGTAAATCAGAAGTTCCTGGTTCGCCATTTGAGGATATCTGAAACAATAGAGATGCTCATTCAAAGATATCTGGAGGTAGAGAATGATTAACTGAGCAGATCTGTAGATAACTATCTAACATAGCAAGAATTTGGCAAATTAAACTTCTCTGGAGCTGAATGTTTTTTCAACAAAACAGAAGTGGTTGTTGGATGTACAGTACTTGGAGATGCAGGACGTATCTGGAGATGGTGGACATATCTGGGGATTATGGACATATCTGGAGATGGCAGACATATCTGGATATGGAGATGATCTACTGTAGAGCTGAACAGATCTGGAATAAAAAAAAGATGTAAAGCTGAACAGATCTGGAATTGATAGCTGATGATCTGTAAAGATCAGGTTGATCTGGGGTCAGACTGGATATCTGAAAAGATCTACAGAACTTGAGGAGCAAGTAAATAACATATCTATAATGGGATGATGGATAATTGTGTAGGCCTGGATGATATTGAGGTCTGGAGAACACTGAGATTATGTGTGAATGCCAAAACAAATCTGGAGCAAGAGGAATGATAATTTTACTGGAGGCTGGAATGTTGAAGTCTGAAACACAAAATCTGAAAGTATCCAGAAGTGATGGATCGATATGTAACCAGATCTGCTCCTGGATGATGGATATCTGAATATCTTGCGTGTCTGATATACAGTAGCATCTCATTGTATTTTCATCGAGTCAATCATGCTTGCTCCATGTTATCAGGCCATAACATTCAAGTTCAACACAACCTTTTGCAGATATGGATTGTATAATGCAGTTCTGTATTACATTATGTACCGTGTGTGTGTTTATTGGAATGCCTTCCCTGGGGGATGTGTGGTGAACCTCTGTCAGGAAGCATTTGCAGAAACACAACTTCGTACTGTGGCAAACACTACTTTCTCTCTCTTTCTCTCTATCTATCTCTCTCTCTTTTATACACATGCAAAGAAAGAAAATAATGAGAAAGCTTACTTACTTGAAGACAATGAGAGAGACAGTCGTGTTTGGATTGCTTTGCATTTTCACATGGAGGCTAATATGGTTGTAGTTAACATCACTGAGTAAAGTTTATGATAATTGAGGTTATAAGATTAAGGTTACTTGGGAAAGGTTTGTAGACTTAGGGTATTAAGGTTAAGGAAATGTTACCGCCAGTTCACAAAGAAAAACTTGTATAATTATTTTTTTAACAGAGGGGGAAAAAATTAAGGTACTGAAGAAATGGTTCGGTTTTGCTGAGGCAAATTTTAAGGTGAATGAGGCAAAATGTTACTGAGGTAAAGTTTATGGTTATTCATATGAAGTTATTAAGGTATGTTAGGATTACTGGGGGGCGGCGCGGTGATGTAGTGGTTAGCACGGTTGCCTTGCACCTCCAGGGTCCGGGTTCGATTCCCGGCCAGGCTCGATTCCCGTCTCTGTGTGCATGGAGTTTGCATGTTCTCCTCGTGTTTGGTGGGTTTCCTCCGGGGTACTCCGGTTTCCTCCCACAGTCCAAATCATAGGTTAGATTAATTGGTGTTCTGTGTGAATGAGTGTGTGTATGTGTGTGTGTGCCCTGCGATGGATAGGCACCCTGTCCAGGATGTATCCTGCATCGTGCCCTAAGTCTCCTAGGATGGGATCCAGGCTCCCCGCGACCCTGAATACAGGATTAAGCGGTAATGACGATGAGTCAGTGAGTGAGTGAGAGGATTACCGAGGCTACTTTTAATGTAACTGAGGAAAAATCTTTAATCACTGAGGTAAAATTTAAGGTTACTGAGGTAAAAGTTTAAATCACTGAGGAGAAGTTTAGGGTTATTAAGAAAAAGGTCAAAGTGACTAGTATATTTCAATGTTAATGAGGTAATGATCAAAGTTGCGGAGGTAAATGTTTGGATTACTGATGTTAGGTTTACGCTTAAGTTTACTGAGCTAAATATTAAGGTTAATAAAGTAACATCTAAGGTTAATGAAATGTGGTTTATGGTTACTGAGGGAAATATTTAGGGTACTGACAAAATTACTGAGTAAATGGATTGGTTTTGCTGAGGTAAAGGTTGGGGTGAATAAGGGCAAAATGTTACAGAGATAAAGTGTAAAGTTCCTGAGGTAAAGGCTGAGGTTACTGTGGTAAAGTTTAAGGTTATTCATGTAAAGTTTGAAGTTTTTAAAGTACATTAGGTTTAAAAAGGTTACTGAGGGAAAGGTTAAGGTTACCAAGGAAAAAGTTAAAATCACTGATTTGGAATTTAAGGTTACTGAGGTAAAAGTTAAAATCACTGAGGTAAGGATTATGGTTACTTAGGCAAAAGTTAAAGTTTACTATGGTTAATGAGGTTGAGTTGCTGGAGTAAATGTTAGGTTTACTGAGGTAAAGCTTAAGGTTACTGAGTTAAATATTAAGATTAATGAAATAAAGTTTAAGGTTAACGAGGTAAAGTTAACCTTACTGGGTTACTGGGACAACTATTAAGGTTACAGAGGTAAAATTAAAGCTCACTGAAGGAAATGTTAAGGTTTTAAAGATACCGAGGTACTGTTTAAGGTTACTAAAACCAAGATTAAGGTTACTAAGGTAAAGGTTAAGATTACTGAGATGAAGAATAAGGTTACTGGGATAAATTTTAGGGTTACTGGGGTAAAGTTAAAGGTACTAAGGTAAAGGACGAAGTTAGGAAGGTCGAAGTGATTAGGTTAGGTGTAGATTGATATTATTGGTGCATTTTAAGAATATAGAGGTATTATAAAGAAAAAAAGTAACGGGCAAGGTTACTACAGTAGGTTGATATTATTGTTATAGAAGCAAAAGAAACTGAGTTTATTTCCGATCTAGTTGATAGATATGTAGTTTAGCTGCTAACAGTTTACCGTTGTCGCATGCATCACATGTCTTAAAATGTCAGCTCCCATTCCGTGATGGGGTCTTTCCTTCAGACAGAGCTTTTGTTGCCTTTGTCACTACCTCTGCTCTTGGAATAAAGGTGAATCAAGAGTGACCCCTGATTCCACCTCTGTTACTTTCATACAAAACACTACGACACAAAGATGGCGCCGGCCTTGAGCTAGCTCTGTGAATGAGGCTTAAAGTTACTAAAGGTTAGCCAAAATAAATAACTTACAAAGGCAGTAATACAACAACACATGTTTTGCGTGTGTATGTGTGTGTGTGTGTGTGTGTGTTACCTGTTAACAATTAAGCCCAGGCTCCCACAGGTCTGGTTTTCATAGCAGTGGGTGTCACTGTGAAAGGTGATTATTTTATAGCTACCAGCAAAAAAGAACATAAGCATACACACACACCAGGTTACCATCGTATTTTATGGTACTATTTTCCACCAACCACATAACGGCATACTAGATTGGACATACGAACGAGGACTGTCCTACCAGGGGTGCTGTAGGGCGAATACTGATTGGCTCAGGTTCGGTAACCACTCAAGCCCCTTTCAGACATACAGTTTTATACAGGAATTAACAACAACTCAATGAGAAAGGCTTACGCAGGTGTTAAAGCTGTGTACAAATGCTTCAGTCCAGGATGCTTTATTAGTGAGTTGAAGTTTAAGTTCTACTTCAAGCAAACCATTGGAGTAAAGTTCTAGTGTAAAACATTGCATTATTCGGGCCACAAGTTCCCAAAACTGAGCTTAAAGTATAAAAATAACTGCGTGTGATTTCATCCACAATAGCAGTAGCTTTTATAATGTCATGGGGTTCAGTAAGATAATATGCATGGAATTTATATACAGTGTTAGATAGCTCCAAAAAGGGGACTAAACACTATTATACAGTATTTATTGGTGTTTAAACAATAAGACGTCGTGGAACCTTTTGGAAGGAGTTATAGGGAGAGAACGACAGGATGAGAGAAAGAGAGAGACTAATGAGCTGACAGAAGGACGGGGCGTTTTAGGTGCCACTCAAGTGTGTGTGTGTGTGTGTGTGTGTGTTTTACTTTGTTTGTTTGTATGTGTGCCCATCCATGTCCTTGGAATGCAAGTGTTGCCTGACAAGGTGAGACACAAATACACACACGCACACACACATACACATACAAATACACACACACACACACATACACACACGTACACACACACCTGTGCTGCCCCTGGTAACCAGATGGAGGTTGGCAGATACATCTGCAATACCCAGAGGAGGTTTCTCTCTCTCTCTCTCTCTCTCTCTCTTTCTCTCTCTCTCATATGGATTCTGCTGTACAGTACGGTAGCATGAGGCTGTGAATAACCAAACACACACACAATCAATTAGTGCAGTGCCAGTGTTAAAGAGGTGTTCGTTGTTCAGTCTGGCACGGTGTGTGTTGGCACAAATACTCAGGTTAGTGGTGTAAAGTAGGTCAACTTGCTTTGTAGGTGTGTGTGTGTGTGTGTGTGTGTGTGTGTGTGTGTGTGTGTGTGTGTGTGTGTGTGTGTGTGAGAGAGAGGGAGAGAGAGGGAGAGAGAGAGGGAGATGGTTTTGGCTGCATGTTTGATTCTCCTGAATGTTATCAAGCCAGCAGCTCATTTAGGTTGCGTAGAAATTCCCGGTGTGTGTGTCTGTGTGTGTGTGTCTGTCTGTGTGTGTGTGTGTGTGTGTGTGTGTGGGGTCTCATTAGTACTATATGTAAATGAGTTGGCACAGGTCCAGAGGGTCAGAGCTGCAGCAGCGCACAAAATAAAGAAGAGACACTGAGTAAAGCATGTACGTATAGATGAACATCTGTGTGGTTTTGTGTCTCTTACATCAAAGAAGCCTCACTGAATCTATTCTCCTTTTTATCAGGAGCAGATGTGTGCTTTTGTTTTTTTTTTGACAGTGTAGAGATATTTAGCTGGCGCTCCATTTTTTATAAAGAAAAATTAAGCTTTTATTTAGAAACCTAAGAGGCCCAAAAGCACTCTTGCTGTTCTGGGAGACGATAGCCAATCAGGGATGTCCGTTAGCTGCTGTAATGTTGTTTAAGCAGTAATATGTCGAAAATATGTAGTGGCTTTACCCATCAGAGGAAGCGTGTTTAGTTTAAATCCCGATGGTGGTACAGCCCTCTGTGGCCCGGAAACCAATAAATTAAGATTGAGGTAAAGATTGGGCGTGTGTGTGTGTGGGGGTTACTGTAAAATTTAAGGTTACTGATGTAAAGTTTGAAGTTACTTTGTTAAAGGTTAGGGATTTTGAGTTAAGGATTAAAGATATTGAGGTAAAGGTAAAAATATCTTTACTGTATATTTCTGAGGTAAATATTGAAGTTATTGAGTTAAAAGTTCAGGTAAATATTATAGATCGATTGATGAGAATTAAATGAAGGTAAAGGTGTGGTGAACCTGAGGTAAAGGTTAATGTTATTGGCTAATGCTTAAGGTTACTAAGGTAAAGGGTTGGGTTACTGAGTAATGCTTAATGTTACTGCCGTAAAAAACAAATGTTACTGAGATAAAGATTACTGGAATAATGTTGAAGGATACTGTGGTAAAGCGTAAGGTTGCCTGAATAATGTTTAAAGTTAAACTAAAGGTTAGGGTTGCTGAGGTAAAGGGTAAAGTTAATAAGCTAAAGGTTAATTTTACTAGGGTAATAATTAAAGTTACTCAGTCAAAGGGTAAGGTTGAAGGGGCAATGTTTAAAGCTACTGAGGTAAAGGGTAAGGTTCCTAGGGTAATGTTTAAAGTTACAATACTAAGGTGAAGGGTAATTATTATTGAGATAAAGGGTAAGATGGCCTGGGTAAAAGTCCCTAGGGTAATTGCCCAATGAAAAAAAAGTATGCTAAGTATATGAAATCCAAACATATTTAAGTACACTATGCTTGCAGCAGACTAATGATTAGTATACTTGGAAGTTTGCTATTTTGGAACAACTAATTTTGTACTAAGTGTATTTAAGTTGTAGTTAAATTGTACAAAAGTACAATTTTAAGTGTATTAAGTTTACATTTGTGTGGAACAACTTTACGTATACTTAGTACACTTAAAGTATATGGCGGTGTGTGTACTAACGTACATACCTGACAGTAATGAATACAATTTAAGTATATATTATAAGTACATTACAGCTATTTTTACTGTATTACAAATACATGATTAATATACTATGAGTATATTCTTATTGCAGCAGTAGCTGTTATACTTCTGGACAATTACAAATACTCATAAAGTACACTTTGTGGTTAATAGAAATATACTTTATTGTATCATACAGTACACACAACCTTCTATACTACAGTATTGCAGATGTGTTACCAGTACACTAACGGTGTTTAGGATAATTTACAAATGCTAAATGTATTTTCTACACTATAACATGTTTTTGAAAAGCATTACATCAGTTATTATGAGGCAGATTTTATTCACGAGTTCAACAGATTTAATTTGCACAAGGTTACAAAAAAACACTACTATAACTATAGTAGTGTTTTTTTTGTAACTTTTTTTTTTGTGTGTGAACACAGACAGACATTAGTATTAGACTCTACAGCTACAGTATTAGTTTAAACCTGGTGTGTTGATTCTGTTACACAGAGACTGAAAACAGGCCGAGAGCTACAGAGCTACATTATACCACAAGCAAAGTACACAACACATTAGACAATACACACTATAGATTAAAGTATGTACTTAATTACAAATTACCTAACAAAAACCATAAAATTTACCTTATGCCGATGAAAATAAAATAATAACGATACGAACTAACGCACGCGATGATGCAGCTTCCAGCCGTTAATTCAAACTAGAAGTGGAGAACTGGGGAGCCAATCAGGCTGGTGTGGCGCAGATTCTAGTCTCTGGTTGGCTGGAATAGTTGCAGAGTTATAACACTGCTGCAGTTTGTGCAAGTGTCGCTTTATGACAGTGAGCGGACAGAAGAGTGAGAGAGTAACTCAGATAAACATAAATTATCCTTGAACGCGCAAAAGTGATTTTCAGCGCACAAAAACGAGTCTAAAAGTGCACTAAATATAAGTACATATGAATAAGTACATTTAAATTTAACTGATAAGATACTGACACCACCGTATATTAAAAATTGTATCCTAATGTATACTTTCTGTACATTTGTACAATGATTATTTCGAGCATGTTTTTGAAAAATATACCAAAAATTAATTGGAAAACAAGTTTAAATAAGTTTACTTTGTAAATTAGTCCAACCTTTCACTTAAAGTATATTTTCCAATAATATATTTTTGGAAAGTGTACCATAATACAATTATTTTGAAGTATATTTTAAGTTTAATTCCAAGATTTGGTAAAAGCATGATGTTAGTATACTTTTTATATATTAACTGATGGTACAACAGGCGGCGCGGTGGTGTAGTGGTTAGCACTGTCGCCTTGCACCTCCAGGGTCTGGGTTCGATTCCCCGGCCAGGCTCGATTCCCGTCTCTGTGTGCATGGAGTTTGCATGTTCTCCCCGTGCTTGGTGGGTTTCCTCCGGGTACTCCGGTTTCCTCCCACAGTCCAAAGATATGCAGGTTAGGCTAATTGGCGTTCCCAATTTGCCCGTAGTGTGTGATTGGGTGTGTGAGTGTGTGTATGTGTGTGTGCCCTGCGATGGATTGGCACCCTGTCCAGGGTGTACCCCGCCTAGTGCCCGAAGTCTCCTGGGATAGGCTCCAGGTCCCCCGCGACCCTGAACACAGGATTAAGCGGTATAGAAGATGAATGAATGAATGATGGTACAACTTCTTGTTAGTATATTTGCAGTGTTCTATCGAGGATTTTAATATATTTGTAATGCACTAAAGTATATATTTTTTTCACTGGGGTGGTACGGATACCAGAGTAATGTTTAAATCTACTGAGGTACAGAGTGAGGTTACTGGCGTATTGTTTAATTTAATTTACTGTTACAGGCCGCTGTGATGCAGAAGGTAAAAAACGAGTGTCTCAGAGGAAACGGGTGTCAGCCTTTACCCTCCCCGGTCCCCAAGTTACACTAATGAGCCAACGTTCCTGCTGCTGAAGCTCAGCAATCTGTCCATATTGTCATGAAATTTTGAGTGGTTTTAAAAATTTTAGATTTTGGTTATTGTGTTAATTTTATGTTCCAGTTCATGTTCTATTTTTGCTTTACACTTTTCTTGATTTCGTTTGCATAATGAATTATGCAGAGCATGGGAACATGGCCTTAGAATAGACACTCTCTCTCTCTCACACACACACACACACACACACACACACACACAAATGTCCTACAATATCTTTTCACAATGTGAAAAAAACAGGAAAATATTATTTATTTCACATTATGGAAATAATTGTTCCTTGTAAAGTGCTTAAAATTGTTCGCACACTCAAAATGAAATGTTAGATTTCAGATTCCTATTTATTACGTTGCTTCTCTCTCACACACACTCTTTCTTTCTCCACACATGCATACATACATACACACACTCCCACACACACAGTCTGTCGTTCTCTGCAGGTGAGTGCATGCCTCTGCTATAACCTTCACTCCATCCATGCATCCCATCTCGCTCTTCTTTTCCTTCCGTTCTCTGCTGTGTGTATATGTGTGTGCGTGTGTGTGTTTTGTGTCCATACGTATATAAGGGTCGTTGTGTCTCTCCTGTAGGCCAGAGAGGAGGAGGCCTCCACGCAGCACAGCAAAGACACGCCCAGACTTGTCCTCAAGACACACAGCGATGCGCTTGTAAGGCATTTCAACACCACCAGTGTGGAGTGTGTTAGACAGGAAGTGGACAGGAGATGTGATTGTGCCTGAAGTGTGTGTACGTTTGTTTCCATCCAACACTCAACCTGTGTGCTATTCTGTCATAAAAAAAAAACACAGTAAATTACACCCACACAGCTACAACCTACTCCCCCCACCACCACACACACACACACACACACACACACTGTTTTAATACTGTTATAAATACACCCTTGTCAGTGTCACTGCTCCATTTCATGACAGGGGGGTTGTTACACACACTCACACTTCCCGTCAGTTTTCTTTATCACTTATCTACTATTTATCCACACGTCATCTTTCACACTTGTATTTTACACCCCACACACACTCGCACCGGATTTTTGTTGCATTAAATTCGTTATGGATGGAAACAGCAAAAACACAAACACATAAAGGAATACTTCAGGGTTTTTAAGCATCAGGTGTGTGATTACCATGCACACAAAAAACACGCAACACTAAAGAGAGCAATAAGTAAAGAATTAAACATTACATACTGTAGCATGCTATTAATGCAAATCCTGTACAAATACTTTACATACAAATCTTAGCACTGGACAATATGGAAAAAAAACATTGATAAAAAGGAAAGAAAGAAAGAAAGAGAAAATAATAAGCAGAATAATAACTCAGGGAATTAAGTAAGAAGTACAAAAGTAAAAAGAATAAAGAAAAGAAAGAAAATTAATAAGAACGAAAATAGCACTAATTAATTAAAGAAGAAGAAGAAAGAAGGAAGGAAACAGACAAATTAATTAAAAAAATAAAAAAGAAGGAGAATAAATGTGCATGCATTCTTATCACTAAGGAAATATTTGGTTCTTATTAACTGCTAGAAATGTTTTTGTACAGCATTAAAAAAAGATGTACGTGTCATGACATTCAGCACTACAGTTCATCTTATCTCTTTATTGCTATATGTAAAGTTCACAAAATCAGTTAGTTCTGGTTCTCACATGTTATATAACAGCTATAAACTGTTGCTCCTTCACCAATCCGTTGCTTAAAGATTTATTTTTTAATCTAGAAAACATAAACTCCTTAGTCCTGTATGTGTTCTTGTGACGTAGAACTTTCTGACTCTTACAAAGCACCGACACTGGAGACTCCTTCCTTATATAAATAAACATCTCCTTACATAAAACCTCACCATAACAACGCACAAGATTTTAATCTGTTTATGTGGAATGTTTGCTGAACACTTTCCTGTGAACAAGCTGTTCTTAGCAGGTCTTAATATAACCTGTACTTCTGTCAGAGCTGCTGTCACGAAGAATTAATCACCACCTTCTGACCAATCAGCGCGCAGAATTCAACATCAAACCAACGCTTTCATTTAAGGAATTTGTAAAAAAAAAAAAAAAATGTTCAACAAAACTTTTTTTTTTCTCTCAATTATTGTCCATGGTAACACACACAGACGAGAGTGAAAAACTGAGTATTCCTTTAAAATATGCAGAATCACACCTTCTTTAACATCACTCCATTTTTCATATTTTATTTCAACATTGTCATTCTGCATTGCATTGTATCAGACTGTGTGTGTGTGTGTGTGTGTGTGTGTGTGTGTGTGTGTCTGCACGCATGTTAATGGCTGATTCAGTCAGGGGTCAAAGGTGAAGGAGACACGGGAGACGGGTTGAGATGTAAACCAGAGGCGCTAATGTCCGAGGTAATTACGGAAAGAAAAAGAGCACAAAATAAATGACTGTAATTACAGGAGAGAGAGAAAAAAGACAGAAAAGTAGTAAAAAATGGAAAGTAGAACAAGGGATGATGTAGAAATCTAGAAAAAAAACTGTTATTAAAAAGGTGAAAGGCAAAATAAGCATGGAGGGAAAATAAGATGAAAATGGTGATGTAAATATGAAAGTAGGAAAGAGAAAAAAAATAAAATTAAAGAAATATTGGGAAGAAGGTAAACAATAGGTTTTTCAAAGAGAAGGAGGGCAGAAAAAAAGAGTGAGAAAAAGAAAAAAGGAGAGATAGAGGGAAAGAGAAAAGGCAATGGAGACAAAAAGGAAAGATGGAAATGCTAGATGGTTAGAAGAATAAAGCAGACAGAAAGATGAAGAAGGAGATAAACGTAAATGAGAAGAAGAAAAAAAGAAATGTACACAAAAAGGAGGCAACGGCGAGAAATAAAATATCAAGAGGAAAATAAGGAGTAAGAGGGAACGAGAAAACAGAAATTATGATCGAGAAATGCAGGAGGACTGAAAGGAGAAAAATGGAGGGAAAGAGCAGAGAAAGCGAAAAATGATTAGATAGATAGATAGATAGATAGATAGATAGATAGATAGATAGATAGATAGATAGATAGATAGATAGATAGATAGAAAAAAATGTCCAAAATAGAATTAGAGAAATTGATAAAGTATAATAAAATGATTAAAGGTTGGAAGTGAAAAGAAAAGAAATAAATATGTAGAAAAGAAAAGAGAAATAAAAAATGCGGAGATAAAAATAAGGATTAGACACAGTGAAGATGAAAGAGGGGAGGAGCATGAAGGAAAAAGTATAGATAGAAGAGAGAAGAAAATAGGATGGAATAATGCATGAATGAAGCCAATGTATAAAATAAGGAAAAGATGGAGAGAGAGAGAGAGAGAGAGAGAGAGAGAGAGAGAGAAGGCGGAGTGAGGAACTCCATTAGCGTAATGTGCAGTGAAATGTCCTGCTCAGAGCGGTGACTCGTTAAGTGCTCTCCATCTGTGCTGCTGTATAAACGAGGGGAAATTAACACACACACACACACACACACACACACTTCACTCCATCAAGATGTTTCACAAATGTTGGCCAAGTCGTGTCGTGAAGAGAAGTGACAAGATGATGTCATCAAATACTGACAGTCGTGGTGTTACTTCACATGACGTTGAGTCGCACACTAATGGCTTGCTAACGTGCTAATCCGACATGTCCATACTCTTAGCTCTTAATGCTATCAATGTAGCTTAATTGATCTCGACTGACAGTTATGTTCATAAAGCACTCGTACCACTAGGTAGCAAACAAATGATAATCTGGCTGGACTTTTAAAGCCATATTTATTCAGGATTTCGTATTATTACCTATTAATGCTCATTAGCTGAGATTCCTGTTCCTGACACCTGACATAAGTTACCCAGACAAGATTTTAAAGATTTAACTGGCTAACATGAACCTGACAGGATTTCTAATGGGTTTAAACCATATTTATCATTAACTTAACAGAATCTCTAATGGGATTTTTAAGTCATTCATAAATATTCATATTCCTCACTGCTAAACCTCTAGCTAATATCTAGCTAATATCAGTTAAACTATCAGGACAGTATGAGTCAAATTCATCATACAGAATAACAATTCTCAATATTGATGCTAGCTAGCTAGTTAGCATCCTCACAGGAGTCTTACAATAATTTTAAATTAAAGTATATCATCATTTATAGACTTCTGGGTTTAGACAGAAAGAAAAAAACATGTGCTAACATAAACGCCTACTGTAGCTAGCTAACGCGGATTACTGAAAGCACATAAAAAGTATATAATCTTATTTACAATATACTTGTTTAATGTAGACCAACAAGCTAACATGTCAAAATGTGTGGTCCTGTAAATGTTCCCATAGCAAAATGTCTCATGAGACTGAATTGAGCTGTCTCATTACCACCTCGACTTTGTCTTTTCTATTTCTTCTAAACCCCACTTAGGAGAAACAAAGAGACATAACTGAGACACAAAGTGAGACACTTTTGAGAAACATTTGAGAAATCTGAGATGTACATGAGAAACAGAGCTGCATTTTAAAGAGAAGCAAATGAGCCATATATAAGAGCATAATGAGATTAAAGTCAGATATAAATGAAACAAATTAGAAATATTATAGTTTTATTGAACATATTGAAAATCCTCAGTTAACAGCATACAGTGTAATAAATGTACAATTTACACAATATAACAGACACCAGCAAAATCTGGCAAATCAAGACAATAAATGATGTCACACAACCTCATAAAGGTATTAAGTTATTCACTTCTAAGCACTTCACAACGGCCCAATGCCAGGAAACGTTCTCTCTCACCGTCTACATCAGTCTCCTCTTGTGGTGGACGTCCAACAAGTTTGTCCAAAGTCTGCAACTCCTGGAGTTGCTTATTATCTAATGGAACAATATATATATATTTACATATTAAAATATTTGAGATGACCAATTCAGCTACTTCATTCCCAACTTTCTGAAGGTTGAGAGATGGGCTTGAGCTCATAGGCTGGTGTTTACCGGACTGATGATGTGCTGATGGAGACTCCGGAACATTCTCCTGCATTCTTGGTCTCCTGAGGTGGCATGCTTCTGAAATGAAACCAATTAAAGTAAAATGTATATAACTACCAAGATAATCTTTCCACAAACAAACATACTGGTCTTTATTTATAGGATATAATTAAGCGATGTCTCTAAAGTTACATGTTCTGCTAATGACTGTTAAACACTGAACACTCGATAATAAAACTACTGGTTTTCAAAAACTGATCATGCAGTAACATTAACTTACTCTTAATTAGTAATTAGTTCATGTAGTTAATTTAGTGTTAATCTAACCATCTTAATATGCTGATTTTCTGGCAGAATCTTTAAATAATATATTTACTTTCATAATATTAAAATGTAAAAAATAAATAGCAGTCTAACATGAACTATCTATTTAAATGTGATCATTAAAAGTATATATAGGTGCATCTCAATAAAGTAGAATATCGTTGAAAAGTTTATTTATTTCAGTAATTATTTAGTTTATTATTTAATTATATTAAGTGAAATATATATTATATAGATTCGTTACACACAGACCGGTATATTTTATGTCTTTTAATTTTGATAATTCTGGCTTACGGTCGTTTTTACCCAAAAGTCAGTATCTCAGAAAATTTTAATACTACTTAAGACCAATTAAAAAAAAAAAAAAAAAAAAAGATTTTTGAAAACAGAAATGTGAACTACTGAAAATTATAAACATGCACAGCACTCAATACTTGGTTGGGGATCATTTTGCATGGCATGGATGCGATCTGTCTGTGGCACTGCTGAGGTGTTACGGAAGGCCCGGATAGCAGCCTTCAGTGCTTCTGCATTGTTGGGTCTGGTGTCTCGCATCTTCCTCTTCACAATACCTCATGGATTCTCTATGAGGTTTAGCTCGGGTGAGTTTGCTGGCCAATCAAGCACGTGGATCCCATGGTCCTTAAACCAAGTATCAGTATTTTTGGCAGTGTGAGAAGGTGCCAAGTCCTGCTGGAAAATTAAATCAGCATCTCCATAATGCTGGTCAGGGGAGGAAAGCATGATAAGTGCTCTAAAACGTCCTGGTGGACAGCTCCGCTGACCTTCGACTTGATAAAACGCAGTGGACCAAAACCAGCAGATGACATGGCTCCTAAAACCACCTCTGAGTGTGCAAATGTTACACTACACCTCAAGGAACTTGGATTCTGTGTCTCTTCCTCCAGACTCTGGGACCTTGATTTCCAAACGAAATGCAAAAATTTACCACTGAGCGAACATACTGCTTTTTGTCCTTAGCCCAGGTAAGATGCCTCTGACAATGCCATTGGTTCAAGAGTGACTTGACACGAGGAATGCGACAATTGTAGCCCATGTTCTGGATATGTTTATGCATGGTGGCTCTTGAAGCACTGACTCCAGCTAATTTTCTGAGATACTAAATTTATTTATTTAATTCATAATCATCACAATTAAAAGATATAAACATTTGAAATATATCAGTCTGTGTGTAATGAATCTATATATGAGTTTAATTTAATAATTTAATTTTAATAAACTTTTCGATAATATTCAAATTTATTGAGATGTATTTGTATAGGAGTTGAATTATTTCAGTAATTCAATGATATTCCTGTTTATTAAGATGCACCGGTACGTATATATAATATCTTTTTTAGTTCTGGCCATGTATAGCAAAAAGACACATAATGTATTAATTCATTTTTGTGTCAGACAAACTGCAGGACATGAAACTCAACATGGCACCCTGGCTGTGTGTTTAATGCTATGTGGAGTGTGTAAGGTGTGTGTGTGTGTGTGAAAGACTTATGTTATTTTAATGTTGGTTAGTATTGTTTTATTGTGTATCTGTGTGTATGTAAAAAGGAATGTAAATATGTGTAAGGAAATATTTTTTTTACAAGTGTGTGTCTGTGTGTGTGTGTGTGTGTTTGAGAGAGACCAGCAGAGGGAAAGACAGTGTGTTTGTCATTGTCATTGACTGAACTGACAGCTGATTAATCTGCTTATTACTTCCTGTGAGACTCGGCTTGTGCGGTAATCAGCTCGCTAGGCCCGGGGCAAATCTGTGAGTCTGCAATGCACCTGTCAACCTGAGCAGTTCTCACGAGGAGAGACAGACAGCAGAAACACACATACATTCACACACCCACCCACACTCAGGCCTTCTTTTCAGACATGTCCTTATCACGTTTGGTTAGTGTCACACTGAACATACATCTACTTGTTTTGTGTGTACCTACATATGTGTGTGTGTGTTACGTGCACACACACACACACACACACACACACGATTGTTGCTTGAAGGGAAAACCTTTTAGTTGGGACTGTCTATGTTTGACCCTCTGGCTCTGCCAGAGGTGACTGACTATGACAAGCAGTGTGAATGTGGGGATGCTGGGGGGGGGGGGGGGGGGGCGAATTTGGGTTTGGTATGAAACAGATGAGCACTAACTTAAGCTGATGTTAAAATTAGGTCTAGGTTAAGAACCATGATGACAATTAGTTAAGTCTAAGTAGTGGGGACAACTCTTTGTTCATTTCCTGATGCTCTGCTAATCTTACTAGCCTAAATCATTTACATGATGTATGTTGTGTGTGTTTTATGTTTTCCAGGTGTGTGACTGGTGCAAGCACATCCGCCACACTAAAGAGTATCTGGATTTTGGCTCGGGTGAAAGACGACTCCAGTTTTGCAGTGCTAAGTGTCTCAACCAGTACAAAATGGACATATTTTATAAAGAAACCCAGGCAGCTCTGCCTGGTGGACTGTGTAACCCCATTTATCCGGCCGGAGACGGAAAAACTGAAGCAAGTGCGGGAGTCCAGCTTCTGACCCCTGAATCTTGGAACGCACCTTTGAGCGAAATAAGGCCCCGCAAGGCACCATCGCCAGGGGCAGCAGCATGCGGGGCTGGACACTCAGGATCAGCATCTGCATCTCCCTCTGATTCCTGTGCCGCTGGTTCAGCATCTTCATCATCCTCATCTTCAATGAAAATCCCCACGCCAAGGCCACATGAGAGTCCAACGTTGCCCACACTGCCTCCACATCTTCCACCACACCCTGCCCCTGGAATTCATCCTCCAATGGGTGTGGTGCCCAATGGAACTCCACCGATGGTGATGACACCCCGTGGCCCAATGCCGCTGCCTCTCTTTATGGAGCACCAGATGATGCAGCAAATTCGCCCTCCCTTTCTACGCCCTCCTGGCCCCAACAGCCCGCTTTCTAATCCCATGATTCCTGGAATTGGACCGCCCCCTCCACCTCGGACCTTGGGTCCTCCGTCTAGTCCCATGCACCGACCCCTACTTTCACCCCATGTCCACCCATCCTCCACACCCACCTTGCCAGGTAACCCTCCCGGACTAATGCCGCCTCATCCAGGTGCACATATTCCTGGACTTCCCTTTCCTCCAGTTAACATCATGCCACCAGGGCCCCTACCAGTACCACCGATGATGAATTTTGGCATGCCATCACTTGCACCGTTAGTACCCCCTCCAATGCTCTTAGTGCCGTATCCTGTAATTGTGCCGTTACCTGTCCCGATTCCTATCCCTGTTCCTATTCCGATTAATCCAAAGGCATCAAGTGATCGTCCCGGCAATGATGGGATGCTTCCAGAAGTTTCTGGTGAACAGAGTGACTCATCCTTCTCTCCCAGTTCATCCAGAGGAGAAGGTAGAACTCCTAAGCAAAATTCCAGCTCAGATGTCCTTTCTCCAGGCATTTCCAGCCAGATGGAACGGCACAGTATGAGCTTGATAAAAGCAGAAAGTGCTGGAAGTTCGAGTTCATCACATCCAGGATCTCCTACAGAAGCACCAGCAAACGGAATAATTGACTTGACGACAAACCGGCGCTCACGGCAGCAGCTAGTAATCCAGAGAGCTGCGTCATGCGTACAGGTAAAGCCCGAGTCTGAATCAGGCAGACTTAGCGTGTCAAGAGTTGGCGAATGTGACGTAAATGAAAGAGATTCTTGCAGCACAGGACCATTAGAGGACGCACAAAGAGACAGAGACACGGATGCTAAAAGCCCACTGAACAACATCACTATGCCTTGTTCTGACCCTTCCTTCTGTAGTGCTTCACCTCTACTAACTCAACCAATCACATGCAGCCTTTCGACGCCCCTTTCCAGCATCTCTGCGACAAAACCAGAGCCAGGAACTGGTACGCCTTGCAACGTTATTGTTAATGGCAGCTGCAATTTGCAGCCACTAGAACCCACCGTGCGGACGCCCCCTTCGGAACAGCGCCCTGCTATGGAAATAAACCGAAGGGCAGCCGCAATCTGCAATGAGCCAGCTGAAGGAGAGGACCTGAAGGAAAACAGCTGCTCGGCCATTGAGAGAACCTTATCAGAGCAGGCTATAGCACCTGGGCGTGCCGGAGAGGAAAAGACCCAAGAAGCAGAGGATGCCGCATCTGGAGCAGATCATGCATATGCTTTGCCCCTCATGCCTAAACCGGGCTGCGTCATTCAGCCTGTGCCAAAACCAGCAGATAAGACTGCGGCCATATTGCCATGCGGCTTGGAAGCTCCGTTATCCGTGGCAGGAGCAGCAGACTTGGAGCCACCACTGAAAAGGAGGTGTTTGCGCATCCGCAATCAAAACAAGTGAAGAGTGAGAAAGCTTGTAGGTTACTTACATACTAGTTTTAGTCAATTTAATCAATTTTTATTAAAATTTCACATTTGGTATTGAAAAGGCTGCCAGATATAATAATCTGAAATCCACTGTATTTTTTTTCTCCAGAATATGGTACAATTGTTCATTTAATGCTCTCTCTGTTTTTCTCTCTGATAGACACTTACATCTCACCAGGGACAAGAGCACAGCACTGCAGCAGATCCCATCTGTCTACCGATCAACACGTCAACACCTCGAAAAGCTCAGTGATCTCCCAGTTAGATAAATAATTGCACTTCCCACTAACATCGTCTCAGATCAGACTGGACCCAAGGATTCCTGTGAGGGGAAAATTTACAGTTGACCTTTCGACTTCTGACTTTTCACAGACCTCTTTTTCCTCATCGTTCTTGGATAATATTCTATCTACACGGATATGTCTCCCTCTACAGGACTGGTGCAGTGTTGCAGTGCTAAGGATTGTAGCATACAAAAAGTTGCGTCAGGGCCAAAACGTGGGTGATTAAGCCAAAACAGTCATCTTTAAAGGTCCAGTGGACTGCCACTGAAACATGCAAACAGTAGACAGGGCCAGCTCCTGAACAGGCCCAAAAGTGGGCCTTAAAAATGGCCTTAAACTTGAGGCCTGCCGCTCATATGTGCCCTCAGATGACGGACAAGCGTTTTTGTTTGGTTTTAGTGTTCAAACAAGTCAACTTTTGTCTATATGAGGTGCAAGAGAAAGAGGTGACGTTTTGGGATGCCAGTGGTGTCACAATTTAGATGGATAGAGTGCCAAGAAAGTAATGGAAAAAGGTCACTGTGGTCACGTTCTATGGTGACATCTCTCTTTTTTTTTTTATTTTTTTTTTTATTACTTTTACTTCTTTCTTTGGCACCACCAGCAAGAAACTGAAGTGTTTCTCTGTCCTTTCTGGCCACCATGTCAAAAATTCCCTCCCTACTGGAACAGAATGGACATAGAAAGAAAATGAAATAATTGTAGCGCTAATGAAGATTAATATTTATAGAGTTTGCTGGTTGCCAGTTATGCTGGTGTTTAAAAGGGAAGAATGTGCAATGGAAACTTTCACTGAGGCATGGATGACAGGGTAGAAATGGCCTAAGTTAAACCAGGAGTCTCCATTAACATCCATCTTCCAGCCCAAACCCAGAGATCGATGCACATCCCAAACACAACTGTTTTACAACATGGGCATGAAATAACACATGCAAAGTGGTGCTTCAGGGTACTGGAGTCCAACAGAGTGGTGATTGCTCTTCTCTAAGACACCTATTAAACCTTGTAATTGGATTAAGTTGGGTGTCTTTGTGTCAGGGTAATAAAGAAGCTGTGCTGTACTCCAGTTCTTCGCCCGTCTACTGGAATAACTCAATGAATTATGTCATTTCTCATGTTAGCCAAACAAGTCCATATAAATCCATAGGCCTGTTCATAAAATCTCAAACAGTCACTAATTGGTTAAAACATTCAGCCTGATGGGTAGTGGAAGTTGTGGTGTCATGGCTAATGGATCATTTTTTGTTGTTGAGGTGCCATGATTTTGCCAAACCAAGCAGAGATTTTTGTTTTGTTGTTTATTGGGTTTATCAGATTTGTGGATTAGACATGCTATGGTTGGCAGAAATGACACAATCTGCACACAAACATGGTTCAAATAAGAGTGAAAAAAAGATGAGGTTTATATATAAAAAGGTCACATCCATCATATTTGTCTAAAGGATTTTGAGGCAACCATCAAAAGCCTGAAGAACCATAAAGAAAGCCAAGACACCAAACTAACACAATCAAATGGAGAAAAGACATGAAGAGGCATACCAGCAAAGTGAAAATGTAAAACTTACAACATGGCGATTTCTCACTCTCAAAGCCTGTAGTGTGTGTGTGTGTGTGTGTGTGTAAGGTTCAGGTCTTGCCAAGAACCTGAGGCATTTCAGTCCGTTTAGTTTTCCTTAGTCATTACGAAAGAAAAACATGGCTGTCAAAAAGGGGGCATGAAAGGATGCGAGAACTTGCTGAGGAACTCGTGTCATTTTGGGTGTCAGAAACAGTCAAGGTCGTTTGGAGATTTCCCCCGAGTCAGGGGCTCTGTGTTGTAACATCACACTATAATATCACCTCGTGTTTACCCAAGAGCTCAGGTTCCTCAACTGGTTTGGTATTTTCATTTCAGATATTCCCCCTCCCTCAGCAGCGCAGTGTCGTCTTCTCTCATTTCTACGTTTGGTTTAATCCATCCCGCTGACGTCAGCAAAAAAAACTCCCCCCACTCTTTTATTCTTTCTCCATCTTTCTAAGATGAACGTGGAGATGCACTGGTGGTTTTTTTGCTTTCAAGCAGTTCACAGCTGTCACTTAACTTCACACATATTTGGTCTGTATGTATGTCTGTACGTTCACAGGAATACACACACACACACACACATACAGACACGCACACACACACACTTTTTTTCAGAACCCCTTTTTAAATTGCAATTAAAGTATTTACCTTTGTTGACTACTCAGTAAAAACAATCACGTCCTCCCATAACTACTAGACATACACACCTAAACACCAAACTGAAGCATTTTATAGGTCTTTTCCATCCGACCCTATCTCTGTATATGTGTGTGTGTGTGTGTGTGTGACCTTGCTGTTGTAACCTGATTCGTGCAGACTGGACAGATATAACTCTGAAACTGAAGCCAGGTGTAGTGTCTGTGGTTTCATGCAGACAAGACAATGACACCAGCAAAAAAAAAAAAAAACAAGAAAGTGTGTGTGTGTGTGTGTGTGTGTGTGTGTGTTTGGTGACAGTGACGGCTGTCCTTGATGAAGAAGAACAGTGAGAAACTAAAAGGCTTGAAAGAAGGATTTGGACTGTTGGCTGATGACAAATCCAAACAAACCAAAGTGTTACATAAAGTATAAAACAACTTCTGCTGCGATGTTAAAAGCCACTTATGTACATTTTGCAGCTTCATCCTCATACATTATACAGTATTTCTTTGTTTTTTGCCCTTCTGTTAGTATTTTTGGGTGGCAGCTTACAGGAAAGTTAATGTGCATTACTACCACATTGAAGGATCTCAGCGTCATCATCAGACCTACTAAAGCTACTTGCAGTTCTAAGGATGAATGTCTGAAAACTTGTCCAGCTGAAAATTTGTTGTTTATTTAAGAATGTATAAGCTGTTAGCAAAAATCATATGTTTTATGATGATAAACGTCAGGAGCTTATCAGTAATTTCATAGCGATATGATTAGCTAGTATTTCCTTGAAAAGTAAATCTAGTTATTTTTCTTCTTAGTTCAATCACAGGCTGGATTTTCTTCGCCATGGTGGCACTGCACCGTTCTTCATGCACGGGTACTAAATTGTCTGGGTATTTTGGATTTGGGATCCGGAGGAAAAATTGGAAAATTGTATGGATAAGGAACCAAAAGCGTTACGCTTTTACATCCATGTGTCTGGAGATCTTTAAGAACAGTTAACCACAGTTGAGCATTAGGTTCCTTTAACCTTTTTTTTTTTATGGAAAAAAGAAAAAGTACATTTAGATTAGGGCTGCACGATATATCGAAAAATAATCGTTATCGTGATAATGGTATACGCAATATCTGTATCGCAAAGTGTATGGTTACACGTAAATAAAAAGAAATGTTTGAATTCATATTGTGTTGGCAGGTTTATAGTAACAGCAAACCAGAAGTCAGAATATCTGCTGAGGGGTTTAAGTCATTCATAGTGTTTTGAAGTCTAAATATTTGCAACTTCCTTGACATATAGTTTCTTTTTAGCCTGAATTATATTTAATTACATCAGACGAATATCTATTACCTGTTTATTTTAGTATGATTATTACATATATAAATGATTTTTTAAAAATAGACAATACTAATAATAATTTGAAAAATGCATTTCTCTAGGGAAATGTTATATCGCAAGAAATATCGTTATCGCAATATTAAACAATCATATTGCATATCGCATATCTTCCTAATATCGTGCAGCCCTAATTTAGATTATTAAAAAGTACAATTAGATTTGGACAATGAACCTGCAACAGTGCAAGTGAATCACATTGTAACTTTCCGAATTGTAGAAAAGCCTGTGATTGTAGCAAATATTAACAGATGGCATGAAGTGCCATTTTAAACACTAATGTTCTAGAATATTGCCTTTCCTTCTAATTCATAACCGAGTTCACACCGAGGCCATGAAACTATTTCTGCACTGCAGACCGTCAGCCAAAAAAAATCTATCTTCCCTAATTGTGTTTAAAAGCCAAAAGAACGAGTCTTACACTGCGGGTGCCAATGTGTCGGCCAGCACAGGCGATAACCCTGAGTGGAATAACATTTGGGTTTGACTTTTTTCCTCAATCGTTCAAGAAATGTTCTGTATAATCAGTGAAAGAACCTGGTGATGTGCCACGTGCAGTATGTGGTGAGAGAGGAGAACTCTACACTGTAAAGCTTTCAGTGCCGATAATCAGTTACACAATACAATGCAGTAGCATACAGTTGGAGAAGTATATCATAGTATAACATGTCTTATTTATTTAATTTAATGTATTTATGCTTCTTTACAGAGGAACTGTCTTTGTTTTGTTTGTTTTATTTTGAGCTGAGATTTTTGTGCAAAGTTGGCATGGAAACGTTTTTTTTTTTTCTTCAACATTTCATTTTCACATTGCTGTATAATGTCTGCTGTTATTCACAATGAACAGTTTTACTGAACGGCATATCAGGATAATATTTTGCGCCATGATTAAACATTAGCCAATTATCACGAAAGCCAAAAGTAACATCTGCCCATGCCTAATTATGTCTCGGATGTCATACTGGACGTTTCTGTTTCTTTTTCCCGCCTTATTGCATATTCATAAGGCAGGATTGTGATGTGACTGCACTATATTGATTAATCAGGTCTGGACTCTGTTTTAGCCAACGTTTATGGAGCACTGTGGGTTCTGCAGGCCCGACGTCATACAATCGATCTATACAAGTCGCTGAGAAATCGCCAACAGTCAGAATTATGCAACGACCGATTCTTACTTTGTCTTACTGCACTCTCTGAGGCGGACAATAAAAAAAAAAAAAAAAGTAAAATGCATTAGCAATTTTTAATCTTGTTAAATTTTTCGCAGGTGAAAAAAAGCTGCCTTAACTGTCGCTTCTGCACTCCAGCCGTCTGATGTTAAAATAGGCCACTTTGTAAAAAAAAAAAAAAAAAAGAAGAAAGAAAGAAAGAAAAAAAATCACACACACACAATACTAAAGAATTCTGCTCGTGTTGATGTATATATTGCTTTTTTTTCTCTGTGACTTGTTTGTAACATGGGAATCACGACTCTTAAGTCGGAACAATCAAAAGGTTTTTTTTCTTTATACACGCCAAAAAAAATCCATTACAGTTTGTGGTTGATGATGTAGCTGGTCCGTAGTGATTCCAAAGAATCACGACTCGAATCAAAAAGCGTGTCGAGACACCCATGGCTTTCATTGTTTGTATTTCCACATCATCCCTCTGCCCTGATGTTCACTCTGCCCTTGTAAATTGTACTTGCAGAACATTTTATAGTATTATTTATTAATGACGAGTGTTTGCATTTTGCAAATAAATCAAAAAGAAGGAACGTGGCTCTTTGAACAGGGTAGCCTGAAGAGAGGCATTCAGCCCACGTTTGTTCATTTCTTTTCTAAATGAAAGAAAGGAAGCAGCAGGAATATTAATGATAATGATCTTTTTGTCTTTTTATTATGAAATTGTTATAAAAAAAAATTTAAACTTGTTGCCAAGATTGCTTTTAAAAAAACAAATGTATCTTTTTTGTCTTGTAACAGTATTTGTTTTAAACCGAATAAATAGAGGCAAACACATTTTTTTTTCATCTTGTTCTCGAGAGTGTCCTTCATATGTTTCTTTTTTACATTTCTTTTTCTTCACCTGCTTGAATGGTACAAATCTACAGAGCAGTGATTCATGCTGGGCAGTTTGGCCCTTTGATTTTCTGCTTTTTCAGCTAAAGCATCAGACTAAAAGCTAACTCGCTGAAGGGGAAGGGACGTAGCAGGCTCATTGGTCTCTAGTAACGATTACTTCCACTTCAGATTACTGTATTACTTACTTGGATGGTTAAAAGCTAGAACATTTTCTCAGTACACCGGAGCCATTATCAGACTGTATGCCTCACGTCTGAAACGCCGGCCTCCCAGGAGCTCCTTTAACAACCCAAACATGTGGAAATGGCTTGGAGCGAGGTCAGGACTGTACGGGGAACGTGACAGTAGCTCCCAGCCGAGTTCCTGTAACGTGTAAGTTGTGTTGGTGAATGATTGTGTGTACAGTTCCCTCAGACAGTGACGCGTCTCTTCCGCATCAATGTTCAGAGATGAGGTGCTGAAAGTTCACGGGAACGACTGCGGTGGGCTTTGAGCCACATCGGCCGGGATCGTGATTCATGAACGTACGGCCTTCTTTAGAACGTTTGCACGGGTCAAATGTTTCATCACCTGTACATCAACATGTACAGTCTTCTGGAAATGTCAATCACTTTTACACCTTCATCCACCAGCTACCATTTATTTATTCTTTCCAGTTAAAGGTGCGTAAGGTAAAACTGACTTCGCTTATTCTTGTACATTTTCATCTGACAAGCTTATGTATTTTAAGCAGAAAGTTATCATTATATATATATATCAGTCTGTCTGTGACGTTATTAAAGACAAATAGGATTCAAAACTTAGAATTTTAACGGTTCAGACGGGGCATCATATATCTATAAAATTACCCAGAGTTAGTGGGTGAGATAGTAAGAGTTTGATTAGACAAATGGTAATGTAGAACACGTCATATTTTGTAAAACATCATAAATCGTAATTATATTACACGTCGGCGTTGTAAAAGTAATAAATAATCAGAAATTTACACGGCAATAAATTGTACAAACTTGGCAACCCGCCGAAGTGACGGATGCCGCGGTGGATCAAACCGGTCTCGCTGACGTCAGCGGAAGAGTTTCAGCGCGCTTCCGTGTACCTGCGCGCGGCGCCGAGGGTCTGATCCGGACCGGAGCAGCTTAAAGCCGGGCGTTTCTCTCTCTGTGTGTGTGTGTGTGTGTGTGTGTGTGTGTGTGTGTGTGTGAGAGAGCACCGGGCAGGATGGAGGGAGACTTGCTGCTGCATGTCGCTAATTTTAGCACGTTGTTCGTGTGCATGGTGCTGAAACTGCCCCAGATTGTGGTGCTGATGCGCGCGAAGACAACAGCTGGAGTGAGTCTGAACAGCCTGCTGCTGGAGCTCACGGGGTAACATCTGTCTGTCTGTCTGTCTCTCTCTCTCTCCATCTGTCTGTCTGCTCATCTGTCTGTCTCTCTCTCCATCTGTCTGTCTGTACATCTGTCTGTCTGTCTCTCTCTCCATCTGTCTGTACATCTGTCTGTCTCTCTCTCTCCATCTGTCTGTCTGCTCATCTGTACATCTGTCTGTCTGCTCATCTGTACATCTGTCTGTCTGCTCATCTGTACATCTGTCTGTCTGTCTCTCTCTCCATCTGTCTGTACATCTGTCTGTCTGTCTCTCTCTCCATCTGTCTGTACATCTGTCTGTCTGTCTCTCTCTCCATCTGTCTGTCTGCTCATCTGTACATCTGTCTGTCTGCTCATCTGTACATCTGTCTGTCTGTCTGTACATCTGTACATCTGTCTGTACCTCTCTCCATCTGTCTGTCTCTCTCCATCTGTCTGTCTGCTCATCTGTACATCTGTCTGTACATCTGTCTGTCTGTCTCTCTCTCCATCTGTCTGTCTCTCTCCATCTGTCTGTCTGCTCATCTGTACATCTGTCTGTCTGTCTCTCTCTCCATCTGTCTGTACATCTGTCTGTCTCTCTCTCTCCATCTGTCTGTCTGCTCATCTGTACATCTGTCTGTCTGCTCATCTGTACATCTGTCTGTCTGTCTCTCTCTCCATCTGTCTGTCTGTCTCTCTCTCCATCTGTCTGTACATCTGTCTGTCTGTCTCTCTCTCCATCTGTCTGTACATCTGTCTGTCTCTCTCTCTCCATCTGTCTGTCTGCTCATCTGTACATCTGTCTGTCTGCTCATCTGTACATCTGTCTGTCTGCTCATCTGTACATCTGTCTGTCTGTCTCTCTCTCCATCTGTCTGTACATCTGTCTGTCTGTCTCTCTCTCCATCTGTCTGTACATCTGTCTGTCTGTCTCTCTCTCCATCTGTCTGTACATCTGTCTGTCTGTCTCTCTCTCCATCTGTCTGTACATCTGTCTGTCTGTCTCTCTCTCCATCTGTCTGTCTGCTCATCTGTACATCTGTCTGTCTGTCTGTACATCTGTACATCTGTCTGTACCTCTCTCCATCTGTCTGTCTCTCTCCATCTGTCTGTCTGCTCATCTGTACATCTGTCTGTACATCTGTCTGTCTCTCTCTCCATCTGTCTGTCTCTCTCTCTCCATCTGTCTGTCTCTCTCTCTCCATCTCTCTGTACATCTGTCTGTCTCTCTCTCCATCTGTCTGTCTCTCTCTCCATCTGTCTGTCTCTCTCTCCATCTGTCTGTCTCTCTCTCCATCTCTCTGTCTCTCTGTACATCTGTCTGTCTATCTCTCCATATGTCTGTCTGTCTGCTCATCTGTACATCTGTCTGTCTCTCTCTCTCTCTCTATCTGTCTGCACATCTGTCTCTCTCTCCCTCTCTCCATCTGTCTGCACATCTCTCTCTCTCTCCATCTGTCTGTCTGTCTGCTCATCTCTCTCTCTCTCTCTCTCTCTCCATCTGTCTGCACATCTGTCTCTCTCTCTCTCCATCTGTCTGCACATCTGTCTGCTCATCTCTCTCTCTCCATCTGTCTGTCTGCTCATCTCTCTCTCTCTCTCTCCATCTGTCTGCACATCTGTCTCTCCCTCTCTCCATCTGTCTGCACATCTGTCTCTCTCTCCATCTGTCTGTCTGTCTGCTCATCTCTCTCTCCCTCCATCTGTCTGTACATCTGTCTCTCTCTCCATCTGTACTTGTGTAAATCTGTCTCTGTCCCTCTGGTCATCTGTGGTTCTGTATATTTTTACATCTGTCGATCTGCTTTATATTAGGAACGGATATTATCATGATCCGTACACTGTATGTACGCGCACTGAGACTAAGCATGGAACACGATTACCCATAATCCCGCAGTGTGAGAGAGAGAAAAAACATTGGTCCAGTTGTGATCTATTACTCATATATCAATTAAAATTTTGCTCATCATGCAGAAGCGCGTGCAGACTGAGTTCCCCACAGTCTAAGGTTCCAGTCATTCACTCCTACCAGGAAACGCAGATTGGAGGATTTTAACGCGCACGTTTCTGTTGCACCAATCGGAATCTTTAACACTCGATACCGAATCGTTTATATCTGAGGCTGATCAGCTGATCACCGGTCCCGGCCAATCACACTGAAAACCAGACGATTCGGAGTATTTTGGAGTCAGTGTGGGAATACGTGAATCAGCACATAAAAGAATCATGATTCGTATTACTGAATTGATTTGTCCCCCATCGCCTACAGTATATATAGAGCAGTTTATCATAATCATTAAACACACACGTTAAAGGCGTTGAATAATCGCAGAACAGGTTTATTGTGAAGCACTTGTGACGTGTTCTGTGATCCCGGTGCCGATTCGTCTCTCTGAGCTTTAATTGTTTATTATTTCCATTAAAAGCTGGGAGTCGTGTCCTTCTGTAACAGGTGTGAGTTTTATCTCCTAAAGCCACAGGCCAAGGGCTCTTTCCTCGTCCAGTCTATATGTAATGTAGCTTAACGTAACGTGTCCAAAGCCCGGACTCGCGCGGTGCAGCTCCACACAACATTGACGGTGTTCAGTGGCGAGAAGGCGCGAAAGTCTGAACTGAAGACAGGATGCATCGCTCCACCGCTCTCTCTACACAGAGGTTAAACCAAAATCACTCAATTCCACTGTGCTGCTGCCGGTAACGTAGGAAGCCCTTATCAGTTATGCGAAACCACATCATGAGAAATGTAACTGTGTAGTGAAATAAATCCACACACACACTACAGGCTGTTACGTTTCTGTCTGCAGCTTCTACGTACTTCTGTGTGCTTAAATCAGAAACCAGCAGGAAGTTCGCTGCACTGAAAAGAAAAACACCACAAAGCTTCCTGCACCGCGGCTTTACACGTTTATCCTACGTTTGTTTTTCCGTCCTGTCGTGTTACACCCAACGCCACGGGCATTACGTGCTGAATTCTGAGCTCTGATTGGCTGATTACGTTTTATTTAACAGCAAATCACTGGTTACCGTATATTCATGCACTTTAATATGTTATCAGTGCTTTTTCAAAGGGGCGAGTACAGGAAGTAGCTTACTTTTGAACTTCCTTGAAATGTTTCACAGCAACAGATGTAACTCTCTCTCCCCCCCCCCCCCTCTCTCTCTCCCTCTCTCTCTCTCTCTCTCTCTCTCTCTCTCTCCAGGTTCATAGTGTTCGTCTCCTATCAGATGTACTATAATTATCCTCCTCCCACCTACCTGGAGTATCCCATCCTCATCGCACAAGGTGGTACGCACACACACACACACACACACACACACACAGTAATGTGTCAGGTTTTATGATGTTAAACTGTATTCTTTTTGACTGCGTGTGTGTGTGTGTGTGTGTGTGTGTGTGTGTGTTGCAGATGTGATCCTGCTGATTCTCATCCTGCACTATAACAGAAACACGAAGCACAGTCTCATCTATGCAGTTGTGTATCCTTAAACGCACACACACACGGTGACACACACACACACACACACACACACACACACACACACACACACATCATGCTTGGACGTAGCAGGTGGCAGACACTTCCAGAGTGTGAGACTGTTAAGTATTTTCAGCTCTGTTTTAACTCCTTAACTGAACTCCGTCAGGTTTGTAGGCGGCTGGAAGCTTCTCACCGTGGAGAAGTGGATCATCGACTCGGCCATGGTGAGAACGTCCTCTAACGTCCGCTAACGTCCGCTAACGTCCTCTAACGTCCGCTAACGTCCGCTAACGTCCTCTAACGTCCGCTAACGTCCGCTAACGTCCTCTAACGTCCGCTAACATCCTCTAACGTCCGCTCTGAGTAGTAAATGTTTTACCAGAACCATAACTGATCTTTTCAGCTAATGTATTTCATTTTGGAACAGCAACTCTTAAAGTCTTAAATGATATATATTCTGCATTGGACTCTAAATTGTACTGTGCTGCTATTTTTATTGACTTGGCCAAGGCCTTTGATTCTGTCAATCATAAACGTCTTATTGATAGGCTTTATGATACTGGCTTCTCTGACCAATCCTTGTCTTGGTTTTCTAATTATCTAAGTGATAGAGTGCAGTCTGTGAAATCTGAACAACTTCTTTCCCAGCCTCTCCCAGTCACCAATGGTGTCCCACAGGGATCAATACTTGGACCTACACTTTTTTCTATTTATATTAATAATGTAGCTAATTCTGTTACAGACTCGTTTATCCATCTTTATGCCGATGATACAATTCTTTACTCTACAGGTCCTTCTCCAGCTGCAGTTTTGCAGCAACTTCAACTCAATTTTAATAGATTGCAAAAGACCTTTTCCAATTTGCATCTTCAGCTAAATACTTCCAAAACTAAAGTCATGTGGTTTGGAAAAAAAGGTCACATTTCATCTAGCTTTCCAAGTATCTGCTCCCTTGATGGGACACCATTGGAACAGACTACTGAATACAAATATCTGGGTATTTGGCTGGATAACACCCTGTCTTTTTCAAAACACATTGATAATTTGAAGACCAAGATCAAATCAAAACTTGGGTTCCTTTATAGAATGCGTTCTGCATTTACATTATCTGCTAGGAAAACTCTGGTGCAAATGACCATTCTCCCCATGTTTGATTATGGTGACGTTATTTATAGATCAGCATCCAAAGGCCTGCTTCAAAAGCTTGATGTTCTCTACCACTCTGCCATCTGGTTTATATCGAATGCTCCTTTCAAAACTCATCACTGTACCCTGTATTCTTCTCTCAACTGGTCTTCATTGTATACCCGTCGTAAGATCCATTGGTATATGGTCATTTACAAAACTCTCCTCGGTTTGTACCCTCCTTACCTACAAGAACTGTTACACTCCTTTTTCTTCTGGGTATAACACTCGTTCTGCTAACCTGATTCAGCTGACAGTTCCTAAGGCTTCTTCTGCATTCGGCCTGTTGTCTTTTCAGAACGCTGCTGCTAGAGATTGGAATGACCTGCAAAAAACGTTAAAACTGGACAATCTCATTCCTAAGTCTGTTTTTCATTCACGGATTTCAGCTCACTTCAAAGACGTCTGTAGCTGTTATTTAGACTAGCTGCTCTTATTTATTGCTGCTCCACTCTTCACATGTCTATATGTGTATGTATGTATGTGTGTATATGTATGTATATGCATATGCTTGTACATATGTGTGTATATATATGTGCATGTGTGCCTATGTATTTGTGTGTGTGTATATATATATGTATTTAAATTATTATTATAATTTTTTCGTAATTTCGTTTATATTTCTTAAAATGTTTTATTTTTTTATCAGTTCCCCTACTTCCCCCAAATGGCTCAGCCTTTGCCAGGCCACAGTTGTAAATAAGAAACCTGTTCTTAATCTGTCTTGCCTGGTTAAATAAAGGTAAATAAAAATAAAAAAATGGAATAAATAGTTTGAGGTGAACAAAGCCTTAATCTCATGTTCACATAAACCACAAAAATCTTATCAAAGTGCTAAAAACCAGTTTACCGTCCGCTCCAGAATTATTGGCACCCTTGGTTAATATCACAATATGGGGTTAACTGGGTTATGTTACACTCACAATATGAGAGATATTAAACCTCAGGTGGGGAAAACAACTCCTATAGAATATATATTTAGCAAAACCATAAGGTTGTCACAATTATTGGCACCCCAGATTTGCTTTTCTTTCTAAAAACCCCGTTTTATACTGTATGTAGCTGCCTCTGCCAGTCTTACGTAACCTACAGAGGCATTACCAAGAGTGCCAATAATTTTGGATCAACCCGCATGTGTAAGATTCAGAAGCTTCTTACACACACCTGGACACAGTGTATATAGTGATGAGATGATGATGAGAATCTTCTCTTTACGTTACTTACATTCAGCCTCATTTCGCTCTGACTGTGTGTGTGTGTGTGTGTGTGGGTGGGTGGGTGCAGAGTGTGTGTACACTCATCAGCGCGGGCAGTAAACTCCTGCAGCTCCAGTGTCTGTGGCGATCCAAAGACTCGGCTCAGGTCAGCTCTGTAACCTGGGCGTTGGCGTCGTACTCGTGTCTCGGTGAGTCTCGCGCTTTTCAGCTCTGAGTTCAGTTCCAGAATATTTCCTTTAAAACAGTGAGTAAAGTGACTGACTGCATGAACTTTCTCTTTCTCCAGCGAGGATCTTCACTACTACAGTGACTACTGGAGACACTCAGGGTGAGTTGGACATAAAGCTGCTCTCACACGCTGCACAAGGAGGGAAAAAAACAATAAAGAAAAAATACCATCTAACCCATTTGTCACCCAAATTCAAAACGACTTTTTTTTTTTCTACAAAACCCCTCATTAGTGGGCGTGTGCGAAGAGATTTCCGCTTTTATAATGATCATGTCTGTGCTGAGTCTTTTCCCGCCCTCTCATGTTCCTCCCCGTAGTTCTGATCCGCTTCGTGGCCATGGCCGTCCTCAACCTGTGGGTGACGGCTACCGTGATCTACTACAAACCCAGCGCCAAGAAACGCGACTGAGCCCGAGTGATCTCTGACATCACTTACAAACATCGATCACGCGACGGAGTTAAACATGAAATATGCAACACATCACCGACCAACACACTCCGCTGACCCGCGCACGGGATGAAGCTGATTGGATGAAGCTGATTGGTCAGCGCCGCTCCGGTTATCTCTTGATATGATTAACAAGTTTACAGTTATTGATCACTTTTAACATTCATGACTCAGGATTCTGGTTTATTCTCTCTGTATTCGGGTGAATAACACCTGCTTATTAACGGTTCTCCAGGAATAGTATTGATACGTTTATATATATATATTTTCTGAGTATTAATGTTGTTTGATGTACCAACACACACGTCTGAAACATTTCCATTAAGGTTTTGGAACCTTTAGCTTAAACTAAAGCTTTAGCTTTTAATACTTCTGTTTAATACTTAGGATTTATATCACATACAAATGGACCAAATGTGGATAAATTGTCAGTGTTTACATTTACACTGGAAGGATACAGTATGCACAGTAATAGTTTTTGAAAATCTTTTATATATAAATTACTGTATAGATGGTGTAATAGGGGCATTTCATAGGAAGTTGCTGTCGGGCAGAAACCTCATATTTTCTAAACCATTACATTTTAGGAAATAGAAAAAAAAAAAAAAACCATGACGACATCTTGAGGATCCAGTGGAGGTTTTCATTAATATAGATTTTTTTTTTAATTCACAAGCTTTTAAAACATTTCATTGATTAAATGTTTGTAAAAAAAAAACTGTAGACAAACACTGATTCATGAAAAAAAGAAAAAATAATAAAAATGAGTATACCAATGACCAAATATGGGCATACCAAATGTTTTGTCCTTGTTTTTTTACCGCCACCTTCTGGCCTCCATCATCTCCTGTTCAGTGTAAATCACCTTAAGGAAATACATAGAATACTTTCTTCCTCTTTTTCCATTTTCTACATACTGTATGTCTCTCAGTGTCCTCGACCTTTCCAGGTTCCCGTCGCTCCTCCCCTGAAGTTTGGGGTTATTTGTTTATCATTTGAAGAAATAGAAGCAGCAAGTTATTATGTACTAATAGTACAGTTAGTAAGGTACTAATATAGTAAATGTAGCTGTAATGTACCTTTTTTAATAGGTTTTTCATATTTATTTATTTATTTATTTATTGTATTATTAATTTTAAGAGAAAAAGGAGAAGCCAGTCAAGGAGCGTCTGTTTACCGCGTCTCTAACGTAAGCGAGAACAGGAGCTAATTTGTTTCATGGACGTTCCTCAACGATAAATGTAATTAAATGTAAATTAAAATGGATTTTTATTTATTTTTAAATTGTACATTAAATGTTTGAGTTGTAATCATTCACAATTCCTGTGGGGTCAGAAAAAGGATATTTACAATGTGAAAAATCCTTTACAAAGAAATGAGTTTTTTTTTTTTTTAGCACAACAGGACTAAAGTTGCTGATGTTGCTAATCAGGAACTAAAGAATTGCACAAGCAGCAGAAACATCTCAACATCAGCTGTTCAGAGGAGATTATTGTATACTTTGGGCGACTTCAGCATTGTTTTATAATGTACAGTAGAAAGAACTAAAAATCAGTAAAGACCATGGAGTTAGAAGGGGTGTACAAACTTATGTCTGGTAGTGTAGATCCAGAAGCTTGACAAGAAGAGTGTCCAGCTTCAGCCTATGTATTTTTGGGGACGGGTTCGGTTTTGGTGTCACGATGTAATACAATACAAGTCATGATGTAATGTATTGGTTATGATGTAATGTATTGGTTATGATGTATTGTGAGAGGTTTTGCTTGTTATCCTGTTTATGATGTAAAATATTTAGAGAAGGTTTAGCTCTACATTTTAAAGTATAAACTGTCCAATGGGAGCAGTGCATTATTGGTCATTTGTGCCCCTGATGTCTATACAGTATAATGTAGACTATTTATTAGAGCTCTGGATTTTCTAGACATAAATGTTGATCGTTTCCATTTCCTGAATTCTGCGCCAGTGTCTGTGTCATGGGGAGAAACAGGGTTCGAGGCTGCTGTAGCACTGACAAAATAAGAGTAAAATGTAATATAGTGTTTAGAAGGGCGGTAAAGTGTAGCAGAATGTAAGATAGTGTAAAAATGAATGCTACAATATATGTAGTGCAGTAAAATGTAATAGAATATAGTATAGTGTAGTAAACTGTAATTCAGTATAGTGTACTGTACTGTAGTACAGCATAGAACATAAAATAAAAAACCTTTTCCAGCATGCGTTCCTGTGGGAATCAGGGCAGATCCAGTTTTACAGAAGCCAAAGCACAACAAGGTCTGAATTATTTCAGAAAATATTCATGACCAGACTTCCAGAAAGTAGATGGAGAGTTCCCAAAAATCCCCATCTTCCCATCAGGCTAAAAGTAAGAGCTGGAACATTAAATACACGTATGTCTTTCAAAGGTCAATATTATTATAACTTTTTATATAAAGCATGCATAAATATGCCTGATTATGTTTTTCTGAGACCACACACTAAGTCCCTCTAAACCCACCAGCAAAACATCCCACAGACACTCGACCAGCTTGGGATTCTGGGGGATTTGCAGGCAGAGACAACACCTTGAGATCTTTGTTGTGTTACTCAAACCAGTAAAAGTCATTTACTGAGACAAATCTCCAACAAGCACTCATGCTGCTCAGTGATGTGGTGTAGAGTGTTGCAGTCTCTGGGTTGGTCATGGCTGCTTCAAATCTGTGTGTGTTTTTCCCTAGCTGTAGTTCAGGGGTGTGTACTACATGAAGGTTGAAAGCTCTGTAAGACCAGGTCCATACTGAGGAACTGTAGCTCATGTGTTTGGTCCTGTTGTTCCTGTGGATGAGTGCTTCTGAGGCGGGGTAATTCCGGGCAATTAACTAACTTTTAACGCCTACTCCAGCATCTTCCACTGCACCCTGCACCACCTACACTCATGTCTTACTTCACCTAGAGACAAGTTCTCACCCACATGGGTTACAGGAACTCGTTTGCGTTCTCCGTCATCGCGCTTCAGCCTTAATATTAACAACCCTGAAGGACAGCTAATGTAAAAATTTGAACCAGGAACCTCACAATCCAGGGGCCACCCTCATCCACATGAGCTGCAACACCTGGACCTGGTGTGTGTATTTCACAGAGCTTTTCACCTTCATACCAGCCAATCGTTGTTTAGTTAATTAGTATTAAGTTTAGTACACAGTAAGTGGAAGGTCTTAAATTGTATACAGTGTTAAAACAGGTGTAAACTTCTGCATCTCCATTGTCCGGGTTTGAGTCCCACCTCGGGGTCTGTGTGTGTGTGTGGAATTTGCACGTTTTCCCCGTGCTTGGTGGGTTTCCTTCCACAGTCCAAAGACAGGCAGATTAAATTAAGTGGCATTCCCAAATTACCTGTAGTAGACCTGACCAGAGTAGCGTAGACCAGAGCTCCTAACATTGTTCTAAAAATAAAAATCAAAGGTCACCATTGGCCTCTGGAGTCCTACAGAGGTTCATGGATGGAATATATTTCCTCTGATACCAACAAAACAGCTCTGAGACGTCCAGCGCATCCCACAGACACTCCACCGGTGTGAGGGAAAACTCAGCTCCATGTCAGAGCTCCTAGTGGTGAAGGTTCCTGGGTCAAATCTGTTAGTTTTACTCTTTTTTTAAACACATTATTATCTATCTTTGAGTCGTTAATTAAAGACAAAGCTCTAATAATCACCCACACCTGAACATCTGATGATGGTGTGGTGGTTAGTGTCCTGGTCTGTTATGTGTGATAGCCTGGGTTCAAGTCTGTTTGTGTTTTACTTCAGCTATATAGGGTTGTGTATATAAAGATGAAAAGCTTTATATACACAAGTACATGTATATAAGTACCTGGTTAAGGCTGTATTTTTCACTTTAGCTCAGGGTTGCCTCTATGAAAGCTCTATAAAACAGCGAACATCCATGAGATTCTGTGGCTCATGTGGCTAAACATCTGCCTGTTGGTTGAAGTATTGCTGGTTTGAACCCCTCGGCCCTGACTTTTGTTACTATTGCATTAAAGACTTTATTGTGTTGCGTTTTTTTCTTGAAGACAAAAGTCTTCTAACATATCTGTCCATGATGTCGTGGCGAGTGCCGTGTGTGACCTCACAGGTTCAAGTGTGTGTGTTTCTCTCCAGCTGTAGGCTAAGGTTACAAGATTTGAGTGTGAAAAGCTACAGCAGGTAAGAAGCTGGAGTGTAACTCCATATGGATGATATGCCTTTAGTTTGGAAGGTTGCTGGTTCAAACCCCAGATTTAGTTGGCATTGAGTTGTTTATTAAAGACAAAAATCTAATAAGCAGCAGCAGCACAGTTTGAACTTCAGTCTAGCAGTGGTTGGTGTCAGAGTCTCTGGTGTGTGACGTCCCTGGTTTGAGGCTAAGTGTGTTTTGCTCTAGCTGTAATTCACAGAGGCAGATATGAAGATGAAAAGCTCTATAAAACTGAGAGCAATTACGAGTTCCTGTAGCTCATGCGGATGAGCAATTACCTCTGGGTTGTGAGGTTGCTGGTTCAAATCCTAGCCAGGACTCCAGGATGTGTGTGTAGATGGCTCAGGATGGAGTGGAAGTTCAAGGAAGGCTTGAGGGTATAGCCTGGGAAGGAAGGAAGGGCAATCTGAATAGCTCAAGATGAAAGTGGTTATGGGGTCTAAAGGAGGAGGTATGGACTTAACCTTTTTTGCTGTATAGAAAAACCTAAGTCCATACCTCTATTTTCAGGCTCCAGAACTACCAACTTACCTCATGTTTATCCTGGGGGGGCAGCTGCCCAGGATTTACCACCCCCCCCTCAGGTTACACCCTCAGTCCTCCAACCTCCACTGCAACATCTACACTCATATCCTAGAGTCCTGGCTGGGGTTTGAACCAGCAACCACTGATCCCAGCGGTAATTACTCATCCACATGAGCTACAGGAACTCGTACTTGCCTCTTGTTTTATAGAGCTTTTCATCTTCATACATGCCACCCTGAATTACAGCTCGAGTAAAAAACAAACAGCCTCGAACCCGGACCCTGAAGGTGCAAGGCGACAGTGCTAACCGCTACGCCACCGTGATGCCTGGCCTCAAACAGTGTTTCAGATAAAACAATAAATAATAATAAATCACATTTAAATAAATAAATAAATAATCCCCTTTTGTGGTGCATCACCTGATCGCTCTAAGGAACAAATGGTCCATGCTCGAGGAGCAAATAAAATGAAGAGTGTTAATGGAGCATTATATACAAGTGTTACACCCTGCACTTTGGTCTACGTCTTTAAGCATCAATGCTTAAATGATTAAATGCATTAGTACTTATATACTGGACTCCTGGATGGGGATCAAACCAGCAACACTCATCCACATTAGCTACAGGAGCGAATACTAGTGGCCTCATCTGTCAGTCTGGCCTACAGCTAAAGTACATGTCTCACACACACAAACCGCAAAACACCAACCACTACACGACAGTGTGTCCATGTCCATGGTGCTTACTGGACTTCTGTAATAAACAGCAAAGCCAGAAGAAGCAGCCAGAGGAACCGGAGTTGATTGAGAATCTCATTCTTCTAGTAACAGTACGTTTAGCTCTGAGCTACACAATATTAGACGGGTGGTTTTAATGTTCTGGCTGATGTATGTATATATAGTCATAGGTCAAATAAACATACACTCACTATGAAGATACAGTAAATGTCATGATTGGTTTGGATTCCTAGACTTTTGCTGGAGATGTTTAACTATTACAGTGGTGTTCGAAATAATAGCAGCGTGTTGAATAAAGTGATTAAAGCTCCATATTCATATAATAACTTTAAATTTAAATCACATAAATGCATTGGACTCCCGGCACATTCTATTCTGAATCACAGCATGAAAAGAAATGTGCTAAATGTATTATTAGTTTAATGTAAGTGAAGAAAAACAAATAAAAAAAATTGCAGTGTCATCACTCATCTTTATAAAGTGATGAATTTACCGTTTAAACAAAAATGCTTGAAGTTTAATCTTTCTTGTCTCTGAAGTAATATTTAGTTGTATAACCAGGTTTCTGAGAACTGCTTCACATCTGTACAATTATACTACACACCAATTTTTAATGTCAGGCCACAAGTTGTTCTATTAGATTAAGGTCTGGGGATCGGACTGGACTCTCCATAACCTTAATCTTGTTGGTCTGGAACCAAGATGCTGCTCGGCTTACTGGTGTGTTTGGGGTCGTTGTCTTGTTGAAACACCCATTTCAAAGGCATTTCCTCTTCATCATACAGTAATCCCTGAAATGTGATAAATAGCCCCAACACCACCGTATGAGAAGCTCCATCCCCATATCATGCTGCTTGTGCCTCCGTGCTTCACCATCTTCACAGTGGACTGTGGCTTGTATCCAGTGTTTTGGGGTCGACTAACGAACTGTCTGCGGTGTCTAGACCTAAAAAGAACAATCTTTCATCAGTCCACAAAACATTGCCCCATTTCTCTTTAGGCCAGTCGATGTGTTCTTCAGTGAACTCTAACCTCTTCAGCTCGGGTCTTTTCTCCAACAATGGGACTTTATGGGGCGTCTTGCTGATAGCTTGACTTCACATCGCCGTCTTCTAATAGTAACAGCACTAACAGGTGACTTTAGATATTCTTTCAGTCAATGTTGTTATTCTTCGATCCATTCGATTGGTAGTTTTCCGTTTTCTTCCACGTCTTTCTGGTTCTGGTCTCCATTTTAAAGCAAAAAAATTATTTGGTATCATTTTAGCAGAGCAGCCCGTCATTTTCTGCACTTCTTTGTATGTTTTCCACCGCTAATCAACTTTTGAATCAAAGTACGCTGTTCTTCTGAATGATGTCTAGACGACCCATTTTACTCTGATTTTCAGACAGAAACACACAGGACAACCTTATGTGCATTTATCCTTAAATAAGGGGAACTTGTTCGACGCCTGTTTTTCACAGAATAATTTACCTCTAATTCAACTCCACACCATTTTTTTTTGAACAGATTAATATTTGTTTTTCTTCACTTACATTAAACTAATACTACATTTAGCAGATTTTTCTTCATGTTGTGACTCAGAATGTACAGTACAGGGGGTCCAATGCATTTGTGATTTAAATTAAAAGTTATTATAGGGATATGGAGCTTTAATCACTTTTTTCAACACACTATTATTTTGAACACCACTGTGTACGGTATGCATGTTTTTTATTTTCATTAAAAATATTTCTATGCATGTTCATAAAAAAAAAAAAGGTAATGTAATCTGTGCAGTACCTTTCAGTGTTTATGAAAGCCAAACTGTCTTTTGTGTGTGTGGTCAAGGTTGCCATTTCTCTTAAAACACCCAAGTCTATTTCATTCAACATATACACTATATTGCCAAAAGTATTCGCTCACCTGCCTTCACCTGTCGAGTCTCCGCTAGCCAGCTAATTAGGCCTCATAGTTACGCTAGTTAGTTTTCTGTTAAATAATGTTGTAAATTTCTGTTGCATGTCGCACCTTGGACCTGAAGGAACGTTTCACTGTGTACTACCTGTATATGGTTGAAGTGACAATAAAAGCCTACTTGACTTAACATTCTTACAACCTTTAACAATCTTCAACTCTTCTGGGAGGCTTTACACAAGGTTCAGGAGTGTGTTTACGGGAATTTTTGCCTGTTCTTCCAGAAGAGCATTTGAGAGTTCACGCCTTCTGATGTTGGACGAGAAGGCGTGGCTCACAGTCTAATTCATCCCAAAGGTGTTCTATCAGGTTGAGCTCAGTCAAGTTCTTCCACACCAAACCCGCTTATCCATGTCTTTATGGAGCTTGCTTTGTGCACTGGTGCGCTGTCATGTTGGAACAGGAAGGGGCCGTCCCCAAACTGCTCCCACAAAGTTGGGAGCATGAAATTGTCCAAAATGTCTCCGTATGCTGAAGCATTAAAAGTTAAGAGTCTGAGATCAACTCTTGTAAAACAACCTCACATCAGTTTGAACATGACTGCGCACCATGTTTCTGTTCTTCTTGTGTTATTGCACTTTGTACGAGGATAAGAAATCATTTAGTGTGACAAATACAGTATGCACAACAACAACAACAAAAGGACTCGGTCGGGGGCAAATACTTCTATGTAGGAATCTCATTTTGCTAACAGAGGGTTCTTGTTCCTCTGAAATAGAACGGAAAGTAAGTGAAGTGCGAGCTGCTGTAGTGCCGAGAGTCAGTTGAGAATAAGATGAACTTGGTCTGAATATACAAGATGTTTTTGTGCAACCACAATATTAACTCTAGCTTTAAACTAATAAAAGTACAGTTCAGTTCATATATTGTTCTTCATCAAGAAAGTGTCGGCTGCTGTGGTGTGAGAAAAAGAAAAAGAAATAAAACAAAAAACACAGACATTTTTTTATATTAAAACTTTACTTCCATAACTACATTCACAGCTATATAGATTACTTTTTTTTTTATTGTTTACAAAAATAAGCAAATGTTATACAGGTACTTCAAACCACAGAGGCTACATACAGGATTTCGTTCTATTGTCAAACGATGCAGCGTTTAGAAAACATGCAGACCTGAAGGGGGCGCTTTAACGTGAAAAGTGCTCAGGCCAGTATAAATAAAGCACATGACTGTAGGATGGCATGTCCGACAGACGGTGTAGGTTTACAGATAATCGTGTCATACCATTAGGAGCTCTGTAAAAAATAAAGTACAGTATGAGTAACACGTTCACGGCACTCGAAGGCTTCGTTCACTCGCACAAACACACTCGGCTTGCGCTCTATAGAAAAATACTTGCATCACTTCAAACCACAAAATAGCCAGACTCGGATGTGCGATAGATTTCAGATCTGGGATTTAATTGTGGGTTTCAATTTAATTCCCAAGTATAACAATAAGCATACAGATTTCTTTTTTTCTAAATAATAAAAATACTTTTCCTCGAAGAATTAAAAATAATGCTAGTTAAGTTTTGTTTTCGTTCTCACACAGGTATAAAAACTGTCCCGACTTTACATTCACTGAGCAGTGGGTTAAGTGATCATGGGAGTTTAACTCACCCGAACCTCTTCCTAGGGCAGAAAGCATGTGATCGGTTACATACTGTACTGGACATGCAACAGGAGGCGGAGCTTCAGAGAAATTAGCCGGATTGAAAAATTCTTGTTGTTCTTGCGATTTGATTATTCAAAAACAACTCGATTTGTAAAGGCTTTCGCTCGTCTCGCGTGTGGATCGACATTTTAAACCAAACTCGCAGTAAAGGAATACGATTATACATTTTCTATGCATTGTAAATGCTTTAACACCTTCTATTTAAATGTAGATTGATCTACACATACTTAAATGCTAATTTTGTGGGCGGGAATGTACAGTATTACACATAAAACAATAAAATGTGGACCAGGTAGTCGAATAAGCTAACAGGAAATGATCATGTGGCTTGCGATGAATTATAATAAGGAAACCAAACAACAAAGTCATATGCTTGTTATTATTATAGCTAGTTATTATATAGCCATTATTATTATTATTATTATTAAAAACTTGGTTTGAAACAAACATCTGGGATTTTTCAAGAATCTGCTGTAGCTAGCGATGCGTCATTTTGAACACTGTTGACTTGCGCCTAGCTGTCAGATTCCAGTCCAACTTAACCAGTCATTACATTCTGCCCTAGGAACAGGTCGAGGTACTTAAAAGAGGTACCTTTGTTAAAAGAGCGTGTGGTTTACACTGTAAGACACGGTCATAATGAAATACAGAGAAACCGGAAGATTCCATTAGCTTTAAACAGACCGTGCCTTTCTATGCATGAGATGTGTCTTGTGTGTGCGTGTGTGTGTGTTTTGTGTGTGTGGTGGCTTCTTGTGATGTAGTGTAAAGTACCGAATACCACAGTCCTGGAGACACTTATGGCAGCCATGAAGCCCAGACTGAACTCCTCCATCTCGAAATCTGATGTAAAAAAACGTGTCTATAGAGCTTAATGTAATACGTGCATTCAGTTTCACACGGGATGGAATTAGGAACGTGCCGAACTGGTCATACGATACATCGCGATATCGATCAATACTGTTATCTCGGACATTCAAAATCGAGCGTTCCATTTACGAGGATTTGGACAGGATATCAAGATACAGACAAATTACTTCAGCCAAATTTGAGAGGCGCATTACACAGCGTCTTTCTCAGAGCCGTCAATCCCAATTCTGTTTGGGTGGGAAAAAGTTCTAGATTCATTTTCGGGTAGGCTGCTGACCTACCCTCTTAGAAAAATAAGGCTTCTTGAAAGGTTACTTGGATGTTTATGGTTTGTCAAGCTTGTGAAAAACGTCCTATTCGGGCTGAGGATCGAATTAAGAATCGTTAAGGTTCTGCATTGATGGTGAATCAGCTGAATTCTAAAAAGTGAAACGTTTGAGCGGCTGCTCAGGGATCCTGATCCATCAAAACTTTGTTCACCTTTGAAAGCCCTATAAAGCTTCTTATTCTCAATAAGAAAGGCGTTTTATCGTGCTTAAAAGGTTCTACTTGGAACCACTTCTGGTGGCAAAACACGGTTTTCCCAGTGGAACAAAAAAAAACCTTATCAGAACTTAAGATTTCTTAGTGAAGCTGCATGGCTGCTGGGGTTCTTGCAATGTTCCCCTTGAGATGTTCAGCATTAAAAGTTTCCTAAAGGCTCTCATTACTTTTTTTCTTTTTTTTTGTAATTTAGGATCCTTAGCTTGCTTAAAAAGAACTCTTAAGAGTTATAAGTTTATAAGAGTGTAGCTGTGAGAACCTGCTGAGGTTCCATACAAAAGTCTTCTAAAGGTCCTCATTTTTAGATAATTATTCAAGCTTCCTGGATTGCCAACAAGGTTCCACCTGAAAGCTTTTTTGAGACGGACAACCAAGTAACCCGTAAGAACCCTACATTTTCTAAGAATGTACAGCATCTATCTAAAGGCATGCCACGGTTCCTCTTCAAGCTTTGTACCTTTAAAAACTGCTCGCATCACATGGATCCTGTAAATCACAATCTGAAGATGTTTTAAAAAGCTATCAGACTGTATCAGTCCGTCCCTGACGCGATGATATCGTAAAACCGTGATAAAAGTTTGGGCAATTATCATGATGTAATATCGGCACACACCTCTCTCCAGCATACAGAGGGGGAAAAAAGTACAGTATTGTGTTTTCTCCCGACCTCAACATCACAGATTTCTCCACAATCTTGTAGTGTGTCCCTTTGGTCCTCAGTCCATCTGAGTGCTTTGCATTCTGCTTTAGTGAAGAAAAAGAAAAAAAAAAAGTGTTCTGGAGCTGAAGGTGAAGATCCAGGCTTTGGAGAGACTCGTCTTCACGCATTTCTCAGGAATTCTTTTTTTAAACAGTCCTGGAAAACCCCAGAGACGTCCCTAAAAGGCGAAGCTCGCAAAACCGGTAACGTAACGTTTTCCCGCTAATTTTGGATCGATGAAACATTATCAAAACGTTAAGTTCTTGGTGTGATTACAGGAGAGCCCAACCTCAGCATGAAGTTACACCACATTCCCAAAGTGAGGTTAGCTAAAGAGAGGAAGGGGAGGAAAGAAAGAGAGAGTTAGTCTCACCACATGTTAACGGTATCCCATGATATCCAACAAATACACACTCAGGCATGTGCCGATCATAATGGTATCAGAGTGACCGACAACAAAATAAGATTATAATTTTTTTTTTTGCTTTTCGCCAAAACCGATATTGACAATATAACCTACATGCTTGGAATTAGGCCAATTAGAACACACTACATTGCCCTTCTTTGCTTTTTTTTTTGGTAGATGATGGTACTCTGGGTGCTTGTGACAATGTGGGGAAACAAACCTGAAAATCATCTGGTTAAAGGAGGCTCTGAAAAGATTTGTACCAAAACTGATTTGGTCAAAAAAAGATATAAATACAAAAGTATAAATACTGGGGATGTAAATGGCTCATCACAAAAAGCTTGTCACAAAAAGAAGCTAAATTTAAAAAAAAGTAGAAATATAAAAGTATAAATATATATAAAATACTGGATAAGCCTCAAACTAGCTCATTAGCTTAGACTGCTCATTAGCCTAGCATGACTCCTAATAACAAAGCTTAGGTTTCATTGCTAATTTGCTGCGTTTCAGTAGAAAAAGTGCAAACTTATTATTGTAATTCTTTTTTAACATGTTATTTTGGACAAACTTTATCCGTGTGCTGGAAGCTTCCTTCATAAACATACGTACAATACACTCGCCTGGTTGACTAAACGGTTTAGCATTCAATTTGAACATTTAGCAGTAAAGTGTTATGATCGGCACGTGCCTGCAGGGGGCAGCACAAAACACCAAAACACACACCGCACCGTGCATGCACACATCACGCAATCGCAAAAACACTCCATTTCGCAAATTTTATTGCATGAGAAAACAGAACTACTAAAATGAATGATGATGCTACTTCAATATAATATATTTATAGATTTCTGTATTTTACAATATAGTAAACATCAGTTAGCTGTAAACATAGGTTTGTGATTTGATAAAATATTTGCCAAAACAAAGGAAAAACAATATTCAAGTAAAACAGAGTCATTTGTTCAGATGGTTCTTGGAGTCCTGTCTTCTCCTGCTTGGAGATCCTCACCTGGCTGGGCTGGGGTGAAAGGGTTAAAGGGTCAAAGGTCAAAAAAGCAGCAGTGAGAAAGACGAACCAAACACCCAACGGCAAACATTCTCTCTTTCGTCAGTACCTAAACTGTAAATGGAACAGACGGCAAACGTGTGAGTGGACACGTGTCTTGTCCAATTTGACGTTAAAGCGAAAGAGAGGATGTTTGGATCAGACAGTTCTGAGTTCTGCGTCTCCTGCTGAGCAGCAGCTCTCATTAACACCCACTTCAAAGCCACACTAGCAATCATCCACTCAGGAGTTACCATGATTCCACCCTGTATGCTCCTTTAGACATTAAATTCATTCTCAATATCATCATCATCATCATGGAGCTCATCCAAAGCCCAATGCCAGTCCTCAACACCCACTTCCAGAAGCCTGAAAGGAAGCAAGAATGCTGAGCTTTACCCTACAGAGACGGATCCCACACACCTCCAGCCACGCCCCTCCAGCCTTTACCCGTACACAACATTTAAGGGCAATTTCACGTTAGGGATCCGGGATCGTTCCCGAGGACACTTGACTCCAAAGTCTGGTTCATTTTCATCAGTGAGAACACGATTGTTTTGCGCTGAGGAACCGTGCCAGAGTTTGCTGGAAAAGATGGTCGCGAGAATGATACAGGAACAAATCTGATCAGATAAGGAAATCAATCGTATCTAAAACAAAAGTAGTGTATCTTGTCCAAAATCTGTGTGAGTGTGTAGCTGATGCACACAAAAGCACTGCTCTCTACAGTACAATTTTTCTGGAATTTTTAATTAATTTTTTTCCCCGATTTTCTCCCTAATTTAGTCGTGTCCAATTCCCCGTCACTAGGGGGCTCCACATTAAGGCTACTGCTACCACTCAGTCGGGAGGGCCGAAGACTATCACGTGTTTCCTCCGAACCACGTGACACCAGCCGACCACATGTTTTTGAACTGCTCGTTCACGCACCGTTGGGGGCGGGGTAACACTCTGAGGAAAACGCTATCCGCTCCTTCCGCATGCGCGAGCTCACAGACGCCTCTGATTGGCTGTAGAGCCGTGATTAATGTGGGAGCACTAAGTACCTCTCATCCTTTCCCTCTGAGAGAGCTCGGCCAATCAGCTCTCTCTAGACCTCCGGCTGCGAGAGGTTACAGCATCACCCGGGAACCGAACCAGCGACCTCCGGTTGATAGGGCGAGCGCTTTACCACTGCGCCACTCGGAGGCCTGGATTATTATTAATATTAAGCATTTTGTGAAAATTAACTTCCCCACTCTTATGTTCTTATGTTTAGTAACGAACCAGGTGCATACTGCCACCTGCTGTATCGGAGGATGAAAAGCCAGAGTACACGCTAGCCGATGGGGGAGTGAGGAGGGGCGAGCAATTGTTCCTGGGCACGGTACAAATCAATCGTGCCTAGAGCCTGATGTAGATTTCATTTCCTCAGCAAGAAAAACGCCAGTCGTGATGACCAACATCCCAAATTTCGTAAAAATTGGATGGGAAAGGGTTGAGTCGCAATGTCCAGACAGCACTTTTAGCTTTTATACATGGGAATAAACCACTGGCAAGAACTAGTGACACTTTAGAGTGCATGAAATCGAAATTTAGATAATATGATTAATGATGGGCGAGTTACTCAACTGACCAGAACCAGAACTGAGTTTTCAAGTCCTCTGAAGATCTTCAGCCAAGGATCTAGCTAAATTGCTAAAAACCCAGCAAAGCTACCAGTCCGATTGCCCAAAAACGTTATTTGATGGCTGTATGAGAGCATTAAAATAAAATTTAGGAAGACGATACTTTATTACGCTAAAAGAAATACTTGATGAGGATTTGCGTGTTACAGCCTTCAAATAAGGTTTCTGCGATCAACTTTGCTTTTACCCCAAGCATGTCTGTTTAAATATGTATGTGGATGCTGGAATGAATAGAAAAGCTGGTTAGTGGCAAAGGGCATGCCATGGATGACGAGTTCTCCTTTACAAAGCTGTTTCAGAAGTGGGAAATTCAGAAAAATGAACTGGAGCAAAAAAAACAAAAAACAATACAGCATTTGTAATTGATGGATCTTTTATCCGTAACTTCGTTCAGGTTTTAAGCTGCACCACAAAACCCAGACCACTCGAGCTCCAGTTCATTTCCCATAGTTAGCGCACGCTATACAGAAACGGTAACCCCCCTCGCCCAGCTAAATTTTCACCCGGCGGCAAACTGGGGGTTGAATCTGGTAGGGTTACACGGCGCAAGAACCTCCTCTTTCTTGTCCATGTGGTCTTTGTGGCACTTGATCTGGCACCGTTGGCACTCCAGCGCCAAGGGAGGCTTGACCATGCTCCAAAGGGGCTTAGCGCAGGCCTCGCACGTGGTAGGGAAGTGGTAGAAAATGGGCAAAAACTCATGACCCTTGTGGTAGATGAATTTCTCCCTGCCTGGAGGGGGCGCTGTGGGCTCCGCGCCGTTTTGCCCAGTCCTGTGTGTGTCATACAGAGTTGCACTACGTGACCAGCACCACAATAAAAAAGAAACAACCTTAACATTTACTTAGAGTCAAGTCTTCAAATTATACACAAGATGATTAATTTAGTAAATAACATTTGTGTAAATTAGGATTCATGGAAATAGCTTTTCGTCATGTTATGACTGAACTGAGGTTATGATCGTAGCCTTACACGGGTCGACGTGGCGCGACACCGGACGCCGGTTTCTCACCTGGTTTTCCCGGCCTGTAGCTGGCGGCTGGTTCTCCTCAACGACTGGGTGGCCTGGACTTTAGCGGGGATGCGCGGGGACGAGCGGTGGCTCCACTCGGGGCCCGGAGGCTTTTTAGGGATCTTCTTAACCAGCCTGCTGACCCACTTCTGCTGCTCCTCCTGAGACGCTGCAAGCAGCAGTAGGTTCTTCGCCGTACTCACGTCGTAGTTCACTGGAGGGACGACGACACACATGCGCGTTTGTTAAGACGGTCAGTGTGGCTGAGGGACGCTCAGCGATCAGGCTCACACCGTGCTTGATGCAGCCCAGTAATTAGACCTTTTTTTTTCCCATCTGAGTGTCCGGTCATCTAACCATGGTTTACTTTTAACATTCCAAAAAGGTTTTAAAAGCATTGTTTTTACACGTGTATGGTATCGAATGTATAAACGGTGTAGACGCGGCACGGAGCGCCGGTTCCCACCTCTGCACGGTGCGATCACCTCCTCCTTCTTATCCATGTGGTCTTTGTGGCACTTGATGTGGCAGCGGCGGCACTCGAGGGCGGGAGGCGGCTTGAACATGTTCCACAGGGGCTTGGTGCAGGCCTCGCAGTTGGTGGGGAAGTGGTAGAGCGTCGGGATGAACTCGTGCCCTTTGTGGCAGATGTAGCTGGATTTCTCTCCGATGGGCAGCGGCTCCACTTCCTGCTCTTTCTTACTCTCGCCCTCGTTAGCGTACAGGATCTGCAGGGAGGAAACTCGAGTCTTGATTCCACACAGGAGCACTAATAACATTAACGACCTTTTCTATTGTTGCTTAGCTTAAATAAATGCTGATCAGGAGGATGATTAGAATAAGCAGGGTCTGTTCTCACACCTGGAATATTCGAGGGATTTCTTTAGCGTCTGCGCGGTAAACGTCCGTCTGGGTGACCGAACGCACGTGGAAGAGTTTACTGAGGACGGAGTGAGATAGAAGAGTGTGAGAGAATGCACAGAGAAGGAAATCTCACATTAATACTAATGAGCTGAATGAACACCGCACACAAGTTAATCAACAAGTGGATTATCAGGATTATATGAGCCATGAGTCACGTTTCCTCACATACTACATTAGTTTTAATGCTGTACTAAAGGACTGGATCAGCTACACTAATACAGAAGATTTCAACATTGATTATCTTGATTATAAAAATATAAGAATTAAATACTATTACAAACAAAAAATAAAATAAAAAAAATCACATGATCTACGACTATACATTCATAGGCAGAAATTTACGAGTAACAGATTAGCATACATTATATAATTAACAATATTAATACTCATTCTGTTTCTAAATGAACTGTAGTGGACTCATGCAGTGTGTATCGTGGATTACGGGCCGCTGCGAGTGTGTGTGTGCTGTGGGAGCGGAGACGACACTCACTCTATATCCAGCACCATGTAGGGGTTGGAGAGCTCTTTGTCCTGCTCGCTGCTGTAGAAGAGGATCTTCTTGCTGCTCACCACGACGTACTGCGGCAGAAACACAAACCAGTCGGTTCGAGCCTGACAGCGGTTTTTTGTACAGAACATTAAAAAAAAAAAGTGTGTGTGTGTGAGAGGGAGAGACTGCTACGCGGCTCACTTTTCTCTCCCAGCCGAAGCGCTTGGTGTTGTTCCTCACAGGGAGGGACAGCCAGCCCTCTAACCGGATCTCTGGAAGTCGAATCAATAGAAAGTTTATAATCTTCTGTAACGCTATAATTACTACGGTTTCTATGTGGTATACTTCGACAGCTGTTACAATATTAAACAAGTATTAATACTGTTCCTAAAGAACACTGTAGTATACAGTACTGCATTAGTACATATACAGATATTTATATATACTATTTATTTGTAAAGAATAACTTTATGTATTAAATACCATCTAAGAAAGTAAACGCTATAGATCAAAGGGTACAGCTGCACAGGTATACAAGAGCGGGCTTCTAAATGTAACATAGGACGGTTTAAATATGAACTTAGAGGAAGAAAAAAAAAAAAAAAAGAAAAACAACCTGGGAGCGATTCGTCCGTTTCGAACTCGGGTCCGCTGCTCATGCTGGCCGAGTCGAGCGAGTGCACGTTGACGGAGTTGAGGAGTCCTCGCAGCTGCTCGATATCGCTGTCTTTACTGTCCAGGGCCATCTGCAGCTCCACGCGCATCACCGACTCGTCCGCTAGTTGCTGTAAGAAAAGAACAGGCAGACATTGCTCATTTTAAATCATTACTTCTATCAACAATAAAAGGTGATAAGAAAGGGCGTTAATTCGCAGTGTTGTAAAATTCACTGTTAAGAAACCTCTACAAAACGGAGGAGCACAAAGCTAACTAGCGAAGTTTGACTGAGCCCCCAGTGGGTTCAAGACTAAACTGAGAAAAATAAGTTTCAATTTAACACATGAAAACGTAGTGATATTAGCAGTCTGTGGTGACTAGCGCTATTTAACGGTTAGCATGAGTCCATTACAATCTGACGCTTACGGGGAGATTATCATCATAATTGTTGATTAGCATTTGATTCAATTAGCAGGCTGTAATGAGTTTAAAGGTTAGCATTTGCATAATTCTTATTAGCATCGTACCAGATACGAGATCTATCTGTCACTCAGCAGTGACCGCGAGGCTGCAATGCTACACAGTTAGAGTCAGGATTGAGTTGACAAGGTCGAGGCTATGCTAGCCCCGCGGGCGCCATGATGTTACAGCCGTACCGCTTGTAGTGATGGTCGTTTATGAACGATTTGTTCTTTTTGAATGAATCTTTAACATGACTCAGATGAACGAGTCGTCTCGGAGAGTGATTCGTTCACTTTCTATTGGGCGCGCATGCGCAAAGCATCGCAAAACCTCCATATGTTATATACAGGAAACAGTGTTGAACGAGTCTCAGCAATACGTTTTCAAGTCTTGAGTCGTTCGTTCTTTTAACACGTGACTCCCATAGACGCTATGTGGTGCAATAGATTCAAAAGAACGAACGACTCAGATTGGAAGATATAAGAGATGAGCTGCACATTCTGTTTATTATAATATGTCCTTAGTTACATTGTAATATTTTCATAACTGGAACTATAGCCAAAATTTGTGTATGTAGACGTACTGGGGGTATTTTTATTGAAGACGCAACATTTTAATTTATTTCTGATCAAAAGAACGGAATGAACGAAATGACTCAAAAAAAGATTCGTTCATTTTGATGATCGAGATTCAAAGAACCGAATCACTAAAATGATTGGAACTTCCCGTCACTAACCGCTTGCATTTCGCTGATTTCTCGCTGATATTTGATGATGGTGCTGTTCAGTTTCTCGCGTTCAGATCGCAGCTCCAGCTGCAGTTTCCTGTTTTCTTTATCCTTCCTCTTCACATCCGTGTCGTTTCCACGCCGACTTCCAGGAACACGCAGATCTTTCCTGTTCATGATCTCAGCTAGCTTGTTTACAGCCTGATAAAAAATACAAATAAATAAACAAATTATACAAATCATAAGCTTAATACAAACATTTTTAATAACCAGAAACTTGTTTACTACTGAAGTACACGGTCACCATAGTAACAATCAGTATGCTTTGGCATTGGCTAGCTAGCTAATTAGTTTGCTAGTTAAGTATTTAATTTAAATAAAAGCCTATGCAGATTTGCATTAGTTATTTACATTTAGTCATTTGGCAGACGCTCTTATCCAGAGCGACTTACATTTTTATCTCATTACACATCTGAGCAGTTGAGGGTTAAGTTGAGGCTCAAGGGCCCAACAGTGGCAACTTGGTGGTTGTGGGGTTTGAACCTGGGATCTTCTGAACCGTAGTCCAATGCCTTAACCACTGAGCTACACCTGGCCCTGTTATCTATCCATGTTAGCAACACTATTAACAGTTAGCATTTTAATGACGTCCGCATGTCCCTGAGCGCTTGCCGTACTCTACCTGTGTTTTAAGAGTCCTCTCTGACTGCAGCTGCTTCTCAAACGTGAGCTTCATGTGTGCGATGGACTGTTCATCATCCTTCAGCTTCAGCATGTCTGAGAAATTATTCAGGAATAAAAATATGTTTACATATATTTCAAAAAGTGTTAAGTGAATTATGGCGGGAAAAAAAAAAAAAAACCTCATACCATCCAGTGCGTCCTTCAGTTTGTTGTTCAGTTCTTCCTTTTCGTTAGCCAGGTTTGCTACATCACTCGTTAGCATACGGTTAGCTTCCTCCAACTAAACACACGGCAGGATTTTAGTGTTAGAAAAGCCTCTGGGAAATCTTACAGAATTCTGACGTTTAATGCGGCTTAATCTTTTTTTCCAACCCTACGTCTGTCCACATCATCTGACCCTTCTCGCTTCCCGTCTCCCCATTTATTCAGAGCTTCCTGTTCTCCAAACCCTACGCACTTTAGACATCACTTCCCACTTTTTGTGGTCCCTCCCTCAATCCCTCCCCGAGCTCGGATGCTGACCGAGCTGATCGTCGTGTCCTTCTCGCCGAGTTCCTGTCTGTGTCTGGCCATCATCTCCTTAATCTCCAGCTCCTTCATGATCTTCTCCTTCTCCAAATCAGAATACTGTTCCTCAGCGATGGAGCGAGCCAGCTGCTCCGAGTCGGCCTTCGTCAGGGTGATCTCCAACTGAGCGGCCAGAGAGTCCCTGATACACACACACACACATAGAGAGAGAGCATTTAGAAGCTCCTTCATGAGCATCTTGATGTCCACATGAACACACACACACACACACACACACACACACACACACACACACACTGCTCACCTCTCCTCCTGCAGCTCCTGCAGATTCTGTTGCATATCTTTATAAAGCTTATTCCTCTCCTCACACTCCTCCTTTAACTCCCGCACCTGAGTCTTGTACAGCGTCTACACACACACACACACACACACAAGTCACTATTCAACCTGTTGTCCTACACTCTAACCCGCCCTTTTGGTTTTCTGGTTCTCCTTATCTGGTTCCTCCTGTTGTTCGGTCCACATTTCTGGACACCCCTTACACCCCATCTCATCCTCTTTATTGCCCCATTCTCCAGATTTGGTCGTATCTTCGACGTCCCCGTTTTCTACTTTCCATATTAAGTTACACTTTCCTTTACTCCATTTAAGAGTTTTATATCTTCCTCCTATCTGACCCTTTTTCACGCCACTTTCCATATTTGGGCAAAGCTTCCTGTTGTCTTCCTTCCTGTTGTTGTTCCACACACACACACACACACACACACACACACACACACACACTACACCTCATCTCACACACGTTGTGTTTCCCCATTATCTTTATTTTCTTGCAGCAGGCTGTTTTTGTAATAACCCACATGGTTTTCCATATTCTGACCCTTTTCTAGCTTCCTGTTCTTCACTACGCTTCTTTCCTTATTTGGTCATAGCGGCCTGTATTCTAACCCCTATGGCTTCCACGCCAACCTTATTATTTCCTACTATCTTTATTTCCTCATAACTTCCTGTTGTTTTACTCCATGTGATTCTTTGAACGTGTCCAGTATGTAGAGAAATAGTCTTACTGAGAAGTATTGTTCTGCCTCCAGCTGATCCTGAAGCTCCTTCATCTGTCCATCAGAATCCTGACGGTCCCTGGCACACACACACACACACACACACACTTAAACTAATCAGAATATTCCCATGTGACTGAGACAGATCAATGCATCATAAGGGTTTGATCTAACTCTAGTACTCATTAAGTGTGGCGTGGTGCATTGTGGGATGCCATACTTGCGGAGCTCCATGATCTGCTTCTCCAGGCTGCGTTTGATGTCCAGCAGGTGATTCATCTCCTGTTTGAGCTGTTTCTCGGAGGTCTTCAGGCTGCTAAGCTGCTGGTTCTGTACCTTCAGGTCGTTCTGGGTCAGAATGCGCTTCTGAACCTCCTGCTCGGTCTTCAGAGAAAGGTTCTTCACCTGAGATCGCACATGTTTATACATATTAGGGTAAAGATTTTCTCTCTCACACACACACTCGCGCATATACGCACACACACACACACACACACACACACACACACACACACACACACACACACACACACACACCTCCTCAGTGAGCTGGTCCTTGTGTCTGCACTGCTCGTCGAGTTTGTGCAGCGCCTGCTTGTAATCGCAGTCCAACATGGAGTTGTGTTTCTCCAGCTCGAGCAGCCGGTTCTCCACCTGCAGCTTAGCAGAACGCTCGGCCTGTAGCTTCTGCTCCAGATCTACGCGCATAAACACACACACACACAGAGTTAATAAAAATACTTTTGCTTCCACATTAAGTATGCATTCTGTACCACCTTCTCCAGCATACTGGTTCAACACTTGAAATGAGGAAGTGAGTGAGCCTCCATACACACTCGCACCCTCCGTACACACTCGCACCCTCCGTACACACTCGCACCCTCATAAACAGCATAGTGCACCATGTCTTGGCTAAGTGAACCCCTCGTACCCTTCACCGCCTCGGACTTGGCTCCCTCGATGGACTCGCTGATCTTGTTCTTGTCGGCGAGGCGGGTCTTCGTAGCTTTGTGCGCCGCCTCCTCCTGGTCCAGACTCTGCTGCAGAACCTTCAGCTTGTACGTCATGTCAATCTCCTTATTGCTCTTCTCCTATTGGAGACCAGACAGCAGGGGGCGGGGTTTAAGGACTCTGGCTTGTTCATTAAAAACGGTTTGTGTGAGGGGGGGGGGGGGGGCGGGGTAGGGGTTTGTGTTACCTTTTCCAAATCTGTGAGTTTCTCCTGCAGCTGTCTCTTCTCGGTCTCGGCTTTGGACACCGCCTGCCTCGTCTGCTTCACCTCGTCCTCCAGACCCGAGAGACGCGCTGGACAGAAAAGGGAAAAGTACAAACGCAGCAATTATGAGATTAAACAATAATGCGCTTACCTAAAAAACATTAACTGCAATCTACATTTAAAATTCAGAATGTTATTCTGAAAAAAATGTTAAATGCATTTATTTTATTTACAATTTTAAAATCATGCTTATTTAATTGTTTTTACAAATAGATTTCCTAAGAGATGGATTTATTGCTTACTTTTAAATATGTTAATATATTTAAATAACTATATTAGAAGTACTAATAAAAATAACAAGAAACAAATCAGAATAATAAAACGTATGTACTTTTTTTTGAATATATATTTGCTTATATTTCAGATATCTTTCAAAATATGCTATATAATCAGTTTCTATGCTAACTATTACACACACACACACACACACACACACACACACACACACACACACACACACACAGGTCTCACCCTGCAGGTCAGCGATGGTCTCGGTGCGCTGTGTGTGTTCCCGTTTCTCGGTGTCTAGCGCCGCCTGCAGGCTGATGTGGTCTTTCTCCAGCGTCAGTTTGTTGCTCTCCAGCAGGCAGCATTTATCCTGCAGCTCTCGCAGGTGCGTCTCCAGCTGCTGCAGCTGTTTGCTGCCCTCCGTCTGCGACTTGCGCAGACGAGCCGCGGCTTCCGACTCCGCCCGCAGTAACGTGTTCGCCTCTTCCAGCTGTGGAGACAAAACACACGGCTACCGCTCGGGACGCGGGACTAAACTCACTCAAACAACACTATTCTATATTGATTTATGACATTTTAAAGTTAGTATTTTTAATAAAATAAGCTTATTGTTCTTGTTTCTTGAAATAATGTTTATCATTCAATTTTCTTATTCAGTCTTAATTAATTTGTATTCATTAAAGATTTAGTAATTGTTTAGTCTTTTATTGATTTGAATCTGTTCTTCTTGTTTTAAAATACATTTATTATAGGAAACTTTTTTTGAAATTTGGAAAAATGTTTACTTAAAGTTTGTGAAAGTTATTATTCTATAAAAAAAATATCTCAAGTTTTTAATATTAATGAATGTATTCATTCACAACATTTTGTAGAAATTATGTTGCTTAATAATATAATTCAGGTATGAACTCAATAAGTACTGCAGTGTGTGTGTGTGTGTGTGTGTGTGTGTGTGTGTGTGTGTGTGTGTGTGTGTGTGTACCTGTCTCTGCAGGTGGATGTTCTTCTCATTAGAAATGTGTGTGTTTTGGTTTTTCTTCTTCATCTCCTCGAGCTGATCCCTCAGACTGTTCACTAAAAACACAACATACACACTGTATGAGCTACTCCAGCTGTCCGTGCATGTGTGTGTGTGTGTGTGTGTGTGTGTGTGTGTACCTTCGTTTTCGAGGCAGCGTTTGCGATCCGCCTCGTTCTCTGCCTTTCTGTGGCTCTCGACGCTTTTGTGCTGCAGGAGAGCTTTTTCTCTCTCCAGCTGCCTGAGGGACGACTCCAGAGCTTTCCTACTGCTCATCTACACACACACACACACACACACACACACACACACACACACACACACACACACACACACACACACACACACACACACACTTACAAAAATGATTCGTGATGAACCGTTATAAAATCCAAATTGGACATGTTATGGACAAGAGCATGTTAATAGAACTGGTTGTTCCACTAAAACACACACACACACACACACACACACACACACACACACACCTCTTCCTCGAGCTCTTTGGCGATCTTGTCGAGTCGTGCGCTGCTCGTCCTGTACTTGTGCTCGAGCTCGTCTTTGGCCTGCATCTCATTATTCAGCTGCTCCTCTAAAGAGTGAAGCTTCTTCTGGAGCTGCACACACACACACACACACACACACACACACACACACACACACACACACACACACACACACACACACACACACACACACACACACACAATCAGGAGAGTGAAGAACTCTCAATCACACAAAAAAGCAGCGGTTTATTAATGAAATACTCACCACAACACCGTCCTGCAGCACAAAGACACAAAAACAGGAGCGTTAATACTTCAACCTTCTGTACACATCATCTTCTACAGTGTGTGTGTGTGTGTGTGTGTGTGTGTGTGTGTGTGTGTGTGTGTGTGATTACACCATCAATTATCTCTCGGATGAAAGTCGGCTTTATTAATTTTAAATACATGAAGCAACAAAACCAACATGAAGGAATCGTTTCAAACTCAGACTCCGATTCGCTTTTCAAAGATTTTCATGGATGGTAATGTTTCTGTCTTTTGCTCTGTCTCTACTCTTTTGTGTGTGTGTGTGTGTGTGTGTGTGTGTGTGTGTGTACACGTTACCTCTTCCTTAACAGAAGTACGTTCTGATGAACTGTTGAAAGCCTTTAACAGTCTGCAGGTGAAACAAAACACACAATCTGATGAAACAATATGTTGTAAACACATCATATGCTTATTGATTGCGTATTGTTGTTATTATTAATAGAGAAAGCTGGGCGTAATAAACTCTTACTGGTCTTCTTTGAAATACGTGAATCCGACGAAGGGTAACTGGTTCCCTACAAAGGCTTTAGGGGTAGGGAACGTCTCCGCGTCGCCCTTATCGTCCTCAATGTTGTCGAAATTACTGGTATCGATGTCACTGCTCAGCTCGGGTACGACGGGGGCCACGGCTGCACCGGGAACGACAACACAAACACTCAGTGTAACGCGGAAAGGCTGAACACACCACCTGTGTAGTAGGGATGGGAATCGCCAGGGACGAGCCGATACGGAATCATCACGATACCCGAGTGCTGATTCAATTTGTACTGTGATTCTACAAGTGTCATGATTCCATAAATATTAATTTTTTCAGATTTTCCTACAATTCTCAACAACTGTAAAGAAAATACTTTCGCTAACATGCAAAATATTTAGGAGCGCACCACCTGCAGGATTATGAAGGACCTGCAGCATCTCAAATGCAAACCTAGAAATCTTTTGAAAATTCAAATCACCGAAGAGGTTCATCTCTACTGCGCAGTGTGGACAGGAAACACGAGGAATCAGGAGATCCAGACTCACTTTCTCTGATGGTGTCGAAGGTCCACTGGTCGTTTTTGAAGAACGGATGTCTCTTAATCTCTTCCACACCGTTCCGTCCTAAACGCACATCTCTAAAATAAAAACACATACACGTATGAACAAGTCTCCAGTGTTAAAGCTGCAACATCTTCTGGAGAAGAGTGAATCCATAATAAATAAATAAATAAATAAATAAAAAACACTGAGGAATATATGGATAAGAACAATCCCATGATGCCGTTGGTCACCTGTCAGTCAGGAATGCACAGATGATGTTTTTGGCCTCTTCTGAGATCTCAACATCATCTGGAAAGTTCAGCGAGTTCTTATGGTCCATGATTTTACTGTAGGTTCCTACCAGGGAGTCGGCATAAAATGGGGTGTCACCTGTTTCACACACACACACACATTTATATAAAATAGCAGTGTGAGAACGTAACACTTTATTTTATTCTCTGCTGCCCCACTCCAAAACTCACCTACAAGCATCTCAAAAATAAAGACTCCAACAGACCACCAGTCACACTCGCGCCCGTAGTACCCATCCCCTCCCTGTGACTTCAGCACCTCAGGGGAGATGTAGTCGGGCGTGCCCACCGCCGTGTCACAGTGCACCATGCCCGTCTGAAAGGCAATTACGACACACCCTTTTTATATAATGGATTCTTGGGAAACTCATAAATGCAACACACCCAAACGTCCCAGGAACGTCAGGAAGGAGCAACACGCTAGATGCTAGTCAGAAGCTTTTACATATAAATGAAGCACCTTAGTCAAAAAAGTTAATAATAAAGGTGACAACATAGCAGGAAGAGATGTTCTGTTCATTAGTAAAACAAGTTAATGAAAATTAACAGGTTGTTTGTTTTTGGAAAATAAAACATTAGCAGTAATTAGAGCTGCACAGAATGCAGGAGTTAGCAAGACCATGCTAGTCAGAGAGTGTGGTTTTATGCTAATTATCAGAAAGCTCTTGCTACTAATGGAAACCAGAAAAGCATGAAATCACACAGAATAAAGAATTCCCAAGATTCTTATGTATAAACCATGTTTGTTAGTTTTTATTCAAAATGCTTTAAGAAAAATTCCTGGAGTTAACTTTCTACAGCACCATACTAGCATGCTAACTGGCTAGCAAATCCCTTTAAAGGGGCTATTTAACAAACTTGACTTGAGTTAGCAGAGCATAAAACAGCTCTTTAAAGGAATAACAAGTGGAAAAGTGGATGAAGCTGTTTTAAGTCTCGGTCTCAAAGCCACAAGTAAAGTTCTGATGGGTGCAATTCTCTGTCTTGGCAGTAGATGGCGACAAAAGACACAAAAAAACCCTCCCTACGAGCACAGCAATCAGGTCACTCAGAGTTGACTTAAACTCTCTGACCTTTCACCCCAAACCTGACAGCACAGGTCTGTTTCTCTTTTTGTTTAGTTTTTTCAGTTCAGACCTTTCAGCATGTAAGCTCAGGGATACATAGGCATGGTCCAGGTGGAGCTCAGCTGAAACGTAACCCGGTGCAGCACGTTAAATGTGGACCAGACGGAGCTCAAATTAAACACAGCCAATACGGGGTTGAAATAAAACGCGGTCCAGGAGATGTTTTAGCGTAACTGACACAGGTCGGATAATAATAATAATAATAATAATAATAATAATACGGCCCAGATGCGGGAACGATGCATGGCCAAAACAAGTCAAGGACAATTTAAAAGCCGAGAGGATGACTTAAACGATCTCAGGAATTTGAAACTTCTACAGATCTATCAGCCAAATGTACAGAATGTCTATCTGAAATCGTTCTGTCACAGTTGTCCTCTTAGTGACGTAAATCTTCATGATAAAGTCCATGACTAAAAGATTATATGAGGATGCTCAAACAGGCCAGCAGGGCTAAGCGTTATTAATTTGGAACACAGCCCAAGCACATCCACAGCAGTGCGAGTACGCCTTGTGCCTAATCCTGGTGCGAGAGCCAGTCAGCAAGAGCGAGAGTCTGTCTTAAAACCATTCACTTCAAAGACACGCAGCACACCTGCATAGCCACATCAGCACAATACGATCCCTCCGAGTTGGGCCTGTTTCCAATCCCTCATAGGATAACCATTTTCTATGCACACAAGTGAACTAGAAGTGCGCACAAGGGCCTCGTTCCCTCCCCGGTGATGACTCCATGATCATGTGGTGATTTGGATCACAGCTCCTGTAGAGCTCCACCAAGACACCAATTCAGGTCAGTTTTATCTCTACGGTGCACATGGCACACTTTAGACTGATTTGGGACGCAGCCTCTTACCGAGTCCATCTTCATGCAGGTGCCGAAGTCAGCAAGTTTGAGGTGGCCGTTGTGGTCCAGCAGCATGTTGTCGGGCTTCACGTCCCGGTGGATGAAGCCCATGGAGTGGATGGCGTCCAGAGCCATGACTACCTCCGCCGTGTAGAACTTGGCCCACTTCTCAGGAACGTCGTACGTACTGGTGAGGTTGACCAGGTCTCCGCCCGGCATGTACTCCATCACCATGTAGAGGAACCGGTCGTCCTGAAACGCACAGCACAGCTGGAGAGAGAGAGAGAGATGGAAATTCATTAGTAGAGTGTTGCAAGTGTGTGTGTGTGTGTGTGTGTGTGTGTGTGTGTGTGTGTGTGTGTGTGTGTGTATCTGACCTGTACGACCCAGGGGCTGTGTGCGAACGCCATAATGTCTCTCTCCTCCCAGAAAAACGCAGAGTCCGATCGCTTGATCATCTCAAATTTACTCAGCAACTTCAAGGCGTAAACCTTTTGAGATGCTCGGTGTCTCACCTGCGCACACACACATACACACCCAAAGGCATCTAAACACTCCAATGAATACAGAATCTACATATGCAAATTAGGAACACATATGACTCCTCCCCTGAGAATCCAGTCATCCATAGTCTTCATTTGCATACTGATACCCCAGTGGCAGTTATAATTAAATGATACAATAGTTCTTGTTCTAATATTTAAGATGTCTACTATTTAAGCCCAATCATGTTTGCAATCATGCAAATATATGTCAATTATATACAATTAATTTATCTCCACACTGACTCCACACTGAATTTTTTTAATTATTTTTTTAATGTATACATTTCAGATGCTAAAATTCTGCAGTTCTTTTACAGTCCTACAGGGGGTGCTCATATCTCTTTACACATGGGCAGTGCAATTAAAGTGGAACCTCGGATTATGAGCATAATTTGTTCCGAAGCGGGCTCGTATTCCAAAACACTCATAAACCAAATGTAAATTTCCTATAGGAAATAATGGAAACTCAAATTATTTGTTCCACAGCCCCAAAAAATAAATACATAAATAATTATTCATACAAAATATAAAGTAAAAATAAAACAAATTAACCTTCACTTTAATAAAAAAAAAACGTAAAAATAAATCCAGACAGATAAGTGTTTCCGTTTGTGCACGTAGGCGCTGTGTGCGTGTGTGTGTGTGCGCGTAACGTGCGTGCACACACACATTAATGGAGAGACCCTTTTTAAAACCATTTAAAAACTAACCGTTTAAAAATTAGCAAGGAGCATCGCTAGTCACACTCGCGTGAGCGCATACTAACGGAATCACTGCTGTAAAGTAAAATAACAACAACAAAAAAAAAAAAACAATTGACCAGCACCTTACCGTGACAGAGCAGAGTTTCTGTGTGTTTGTTTGAGAACCTGAGAGAGTTTTTTCTCTCTCTTGCGCTGCGGAATTGTAGGTAATCGTCTGCGTGTGTGTATTCACCCAGCAGGGGAGACGATTACCTACAATTACGCAACGCAAGAGAGAGAAAAAACATTGGCTCAGTTGTGATGACGTGACGCTCAAAACAAGAAGCGCATGCGTGATACATGATACTTGCTGCTCGTAAACCAAGACAATGCTCGTTTTCCAAGTCAAAATTTATTACAAATCTTTGCTTGTCTTGCGGAACACTCGTAAACCGCGTTACTCGTAATCCGAGGTTCCATTGTATTTGCAAAGTTTGTTTAGAATTGTGACAAAATCCCCCAAAAATTTAATCAAGATATTTATAAATTTATGCTACAATTTATAATAAATCAACAATTAAATGTTTTTTTTAAGGAATCTTACCAGCTGCACTTCTCCGAACGCTCCCCTGCCGATCACCTTCACCTTGTCGAAATCTTCTGGCTTCATCTGCAGGTCTCTGATATCACCAATTACCGCCTCGTCTATACACACACACACACACACGTTAACTGTTATAGTGCTAAATGTAATTAGAGTGTAATTTCAGTTTTCATGAGACTTGACCGCGAGTCACATCTGCAGTAACTCCTGATGTTTTCACTGATACGTAACTGTGTGTATTAAAGATAACACTAGCTATGCGCTAGCTAGCTAACCTGAGCCTTAATTACAGTAAAAGATCTGTCCATGTATCTACAGTTCCCAGTTGCCTAGCAACGGTGTTCTTGTGAATTTAACTGCTTGTTTAAGTTCTGGACTTATTAATCATTTAAAATGAAGTTTTTTTTTTTCCTACAACAGATTGGAGTAAAAATCTAATAAATTCGGGCAAAAATATGACTCAAAGGTGTTTCAGGACTAAATAAATAATTAATTGGAACACATAAACACACACCCGGTTGATTCACGCTCGGAGCGTTGAGTCATTCTCTCACTGTGGTCCAGAACACTACAGTCGCCATGGCAACCGGGGAAAAGTGGGATGCAGGAAGGATGGAGGATTTCTCGAAAGTAAACGGAGATACAGACGGACGGGATTCTTCTAAGGACATTTACTGACTTCTTTTTTTATACATTTCCTAAATTCACCATGGATCGGTTTGGGGGGTGATTTTTTAAACCCCTCGCTGCTGCACGCTTACAGCTCACGAGTCACAACCAGCGTGCGCTAGTCGAACCGAAATAAAACCCCAGAGCGCCACCTACAGGTGTTCCTGCGTCCTGGTGTACAGTGAGGGCGTGTCAGCCATGAAGAGATTCCAGTTCTTTATCTACGAAATCGCGACAACGTGAAGTCATTTTAATATTAGACATTATTAGACTAAAATTACTGCTAAAATAAATAAATAAAAGCATAGATGATTAAATGTAAAAGAAATAAATTAAAGAGCAACTATATTCATGATGTTTAACTAATCAGAAAGTAGTTTTTTTCTAAACCAAGTAAATATATCTCACTTCACTCCTTAAAAAAAAAAATCATAATAATTTATCTTAATATATCTTCCATATCTAACCCTAATTTATTTTTTTTTCAATGTCATAAAACTATTATTATTTTATACTTTAGTTTGTCTTTATGATTATAATTGCTGTTAAAAAGAAATTAAAGATTTAAACATTGGCACAGATGACCCACAGCTACAGTAGCTTGTGTGTGCGCGTGTGTGTGTGTGTGTGTGCGTGCGCGTGTGTGTGCAGTGGGATCCCGTTACAGCTCACGTTAATACTCACATCGGTTCAAGAAGGTTTCGATGTTCTTGTTTTTGCGTAATGACGGGAAGTTCAGGTCCAGCACCAGGGCGTTCATGGCGTCCTGAAAGAGACGGAGAGACAGAAACAAGACGGCGGCGTTTATCCTCACTGACGTTGCACTGGATCATAACGTTGCTGATGTGAAGCCCTGAATATTCACGACTTCGGTTTGGGGTGTGGTTGTGTTTTGGTTGTGTTTTTGTGTCTTATTTGAAAGTTTTGACCGTGTCCAGGTCCCCACGTAGACGCCTGCTCTGGTTCATTTAAACACAACAAAACAACAACAATAATTCTATTTTTATAAAACAGAATGAGGATTTGGTTACAGAGGTGGAGGTCAGGGTTTGATAAAAAGCCTCAGATTAATTAACTAAAGTAATAATTTATGTGACTAGATTTTGTGTGTGTGTGTGTGTGTGTGTGTGTGTGTGTACACGAGAGACAAATGACAATCTCGCAAAAAGACGATAAAACAGGAAGTGATGGAAGCACAGGACTCCACGACACTCTCTGGAGTCTCTAGTGGAATGCGTTACTTCCCCTGTGTGTGTGTGGGTGTGTGTGTGTGTGTTTCCGGACGGTTAAAATAGTATGTTAAGCACGCAGCATTAGGACAGCAGGTTTGAGTACTGTAATCAGTGTGACAAGGGGAGAGAGAGAGAGAGAGCGCGTGTGCGTGCGCATGTTGTACTGTTTTGCCAGTATGCGTTACCATGGCGATTACGTCTGGTATGTAAACCACAACAGACCTGAGCTCATGTAGTCATGTAGCCTTATAAGTGTTCGAAACTATTTGACCTCACACACACGCAAGCGCGCACACACACACACACACACACACACACACACACACACACACAGGGGTTTCCAGATGGTACAAAAGTACAAAATCTTATTCTTTAATGAATAAATGATGAATATTCATGAGATTTACACTGAAAATGTGAACCGCATCAGAGTTTCTCACGGTTACTTCAAAAAACTTCATAAAAACCTTTTTATTATTTTTTTAATACCAACCAAATCACAGCAGTGTGTATCATGAGATCATTCATCACAATATTAATATTCTATCTCAGAGTTGACCAGACCTCCCTGTTCATGTGATAATGCAGAACGTGTGATGTGATGTGATGTGATGTGATGTCATGTGATAATGCAGAACGTGTGATGTGATGTGATGTGATGTGATGTTTTTGCCCCACTGCACCCTCTCTATCCCAACACCCATTTCTTTTTAAAACAAAAAAACAAATCAGCTGTTAATGGAAAAAGATCTGCTGGAGCTCGGGACAGAAACCCACCCCTGCAGCAGAGCTATAAAAGGCACGACCCAAACACAACGCTTTACACCAGATTCCACGCTTAAAAATAGCAGCTGGAGGAGGAGGCGGGGGGACCTGGTGGGGGGGGGACCTGGCGCGAGAGAGGAACTCTAAAGCCCCAAATCTAACTCGGTCCAACACCAGCACCGCTCGAACACCACGTTACACCATCGCTGCACGACATTTTGTTCTGGTCTTAATCGTGAAACTGCAAACGACTCCGAGCGCTGCCTTCAGGAAGAGGATTTCGAGATAGGAGTGCTCCAGAAATAACAAAAATCCACCAAGAAACACACACACATAATAAATAAAGAAAATGTACAATTCCTCGCCTTTGGGGAAATAAAATCCTGCACACGTGCTTGCTGTGTTTCTCTCGTAGGTTTCTTCCCCTATTGGTAGACTGTGTGATGGGTGCCAATACTTTGTGCACATCATCATATAGAAAGCACCTAATAGAACCAATACAGAATAACTCAAAATAATGAAGAGAATACGTAATAAAAATGTTTGTAATAGTATTTAAAAGCCACAATGAAAAATAAACAAAATCTTAATTAAGTTTGTATTATAATAACAAATGTCATTCAATTAGAAGAAGAAAAAAAATGATTAAGCGATATCGCAGTGTATCATCACATCATGATACCAGTTCTATAGCGCTGCATCACCCGGCCCTACACGTGAGCGTACGAGCTAGAACCGCGTTGTTGACGCTCGCGGTGAAAATCCCTCAGCAGGAGCGCTAACGAGCAGAGAGACTCCTGCGGGTCACCGCCGGGCCGCCGGCATGGAAACCTTCCTCATCTGACAGAGTCCCGACAGATCGCTAGCTCTGTTACACAAACGCACGAGCCGAGCTTTACAGTCACATGCCAGATTCACACCTAGAACCTTACACACCTTCATCATCATCATCATCATCATCATCATCATAGCCATTACAGAAATAGTTGCGTTTTGCGGTGACGCCTCGTGCTACTACCTCGGACTCAAACCACAAACTAAACAGATTTCTGATCTCAAATTTCGCTATAAACACACACTACGCCGTCTGGTTATTTTTTAAACTTTTGCCTTTAGAAAGCGTCATGAGTTCAAATAACAGATTAAAAGGATTATGAAAATAAGGGGAGTCCTTGAGTAATCATTTATCAGTTAATTCTGCTGATTAAAATTCTATGAACCCATAATTAACTGTTTTGCATAATATTTCTCCGTAGCTCAAGTTTCTTTAACCTGGTACAAAAACAAGAGGGGGCACTTGCAGTTCAGGGGATCCACAATATTCTGAATATTGAATGAGGAGATGGTTAAACCTTTTTTTGCTTAATTAATTTCACTCATTGTCCTCCTAGAGACAACGGATTGTCCTCATAGACCCGTTTAAATAAAATAAAAATAAAACAATGCATATATTGTGATAATGAATTCATTTATTAATTCTCTATACCACTCTATTCTCTATTCAGGATCACAGGAACTCTGGAGTCTGTAACAGTTGGTCTAATCTGCATGTCTTTAGATATGGAAGGAAACTGGAAGACCCAGAGGAAACCCACCGAGCACAGGGAGAAGATGCAATTAATTAACCCCCTCGACCTGGAGGTGCTGAGAACGCTGAAACCTTACTGTTCTTACCAAGTTACCTTCAACTAACTTATCATGTGGTTGGACAAACCAGAACATTGAATCTGCTGATGAATCCATGACACTTCCTCATCTGGTACTCAGTTCCAGAAATAAAGCATCAACGACTCTACTGTGCTACAGTGGAAGAGAATAGATAAGATACTCACCGTTTTTTTTTTTTAAAGCAAAAGAAGAATTGCTTTAAGCATTAAAAGGCGAGATAAATCTCAGAGGAAGATTGTGTTCATTTGCACAACATCATCATTCAAATTCTGTTTCAACACTTGAGGGCGTTCCTGTGATTAACCATGTGCTTACAAAAGATAAAAAAAATGCACGAATAATTCTAAGTCAGTATAAAATATATTTCATGCTGTCCATCATCACTTATTAAATCTTGAGTGGGTGGAGAAAAAGAACGGACGGACGGACAGAGGATTCAATAATAAAAAAAAGAGGGAACAATGTCAGAGCACTTTTCACCTCCACACTTATTCACGGAGTACAGGGTGAGTCACACACACACACACACACACACACACACACACACACCGAGTTACACAATGTGCCAAATCGTCCTACACTCAGACAGGAGTGTTATCACTAATGTCTCATATCCACCATCATTATCCTGCTCTCCCTCTCTCGCTCACACACACACACACACACTCTGGCTCCTCACTTAAACAGTTCTCATTTCCTCTCATCATATTAAATTGTGCAGTATCCTGAGAAGGTTCCGGCATCTAGAAGATTTTTACAGCTCGGTCTACTAGAAAAACATCTGGATCAATAAATAAATAATAAATAATTACCATAATTGGCACGGCAATATCTGCAAAGCGGATACTTTGAATATCTGGCAATGTACAGATGTATAGATGGGGGGGGGGGGAGGCTGGGGGCGGGGATAAATTCAATTCAATTCAATTTTATTTATATAGCGCTTTTAACAATGGTCATTGTCTCAAAGCAGCTTCACAAAAGTTAAAGAAATTTAACAAAAAAAAAAAAAAAAAAAAAGTATAATACAACATGTAAAGTATAATACAACATTTTAAATTACTTTTAAAAATCAAAATACTGCAACATGAACATATAAAACTCTAAATATTGCTACTCAGAATACTCTGAGGAGCAAATCAAAATGCCACTACTTTAAAAAAAAAAAGAAAAGAAAGAAAGGGCAGCAACTCCAAATTATGCCACTCAAACACAAGCCAAGTAAATACAGCAACTCAAATGGCAGCAACTAATAAAAGGCAGCAACTCAAAATGCTGTTATTTTGTTTTGCTCTACTTTTGAGTCGCAAGTCAAAAGCTATGACTCAAAATTACAGCAACTCAAACTGTAGTGACTCAAAAACACAGCAACTCAAATGCTACAACTCAAATCACAGCAAAATATTTTGAAACATGCATTTTTTTTTTTTTTTTTTTTTTTTTTACATATGCATGTTAGCTGAGATGTTTATTTCCTTCACTAGCCTGTATTTACTCACAAGGTAAGTTTTTGAATTTGCTCAGACGGATGAACGCGAGCTGTGGTTAATTAGCGCGAGGCTTGCTCAGCTCTACCCTAGAGTAGCCCCGCCCACTTTACATGGAAGCTGAAAAACTGCAGTAAAGGACAAGAGAAGTTTAAAAGTATCAGAATAATCAAAAGTTTAGTCTTTTTTTCTGAATGTACTTTACTGTAGACTTGAGCTCTGAGTGAGAATTAAGTTTGATGAGTTTAGTTTCTCTTTAATGGGACGGGGTGCGAGCGAGCGAGGGTGTGGCCAAAGAGTGAGAGAAAGTCGCTGCTTTTCTGTGAGGAGGACGAGAGGGCGAGAGGAGGAACGCTGTGTGTGTGTGTGTGTGTGTGTGTGTGTGTGTGTGTGTGTGTGTGTGTGTGTGTGTGTAAAAATGGACAAGGCCACTATCACAGCACCTTATAAGGCAGTGTTTCTCCCTACTGCTCACACACTCTCACACACACACACACACACACACACACAATAAGTGAGGGGAATGAGGGGGAAGGGAGATAAAGAAAATGAGGAAAAGAGGAGAGAGAACAGGACAGAAAATCAGGAGCACAGGGGTGGAAGGACAAAGATGGGGTGTAAAGGAAAGAAAAAAAATGAAAGATGGGTAAAGCAAAAGTATCGTATAGAGAAAGATGAAAGAAGCTATAAAAAGTAAGTAAAAACACAAAGGAGAGAAAAATGACAAGAATGTGGAGATTAAAAAAAAAAGAGTGAAAGAGAGAGAAGAAAGGGGGGATACATCTATAAAAATATAAGGGGGAAAAGAGAAGTGTGGAGAGACATTGAAAGAAAGACAAATAGAAAAAAAGATTCTGCAAGAAGGACGGAGAGAATTTGAGAGAGAGAGAGGAAAAAGTAAAAGAACTGGGAGAAAAAAAAAAAAAAGAGAGCAAGATTCCAGAAAGAGAGAGAGAGAGAGAGAGAGAGAGAGAGAGAGAACGGGGAAACTGGTGGGTGGACGTAAGGATTTGAAACACTAGGAAGTAATTATTAGTTATTTACAGGCATATCTATAAATAGTCAAACACTCGTCCATGTTCCCTCAAATCTGTTCATCTCTCCGTTCTTTGCTCTTTTATTAAAGGTTAATTAAGCAGATAAATGCTCCACAGAGATGTGCGTCAGCAACAAAAAAGTCACACAAGTACCTCATATAAAGAAAGAGCAATGTGAAGGAGACAGAGACAGGAAGAGACAGAGAGACAGAGAGAGACAGATCACAGTATCAATCTAATCTCAATTCATCCTGCATCTGCTGTCTCCTTAATAGATTAAAAGCAGCGATTGCAAACACTGTACAGTTCAGTGGCAGCTGCTCTAAGACTACAAGGGAAGCTCTGCCTCCTCTACTACGTCAGTAAATAAATGCTCATATATGCACTGTCGTATTTATATTGGTTTAAAAAAAAAAAAAAAAGTGCACTAGAACGCGTTCAACTTCATGACTAGCTCGTTCAGAATCAGGTATTTATTGTAGATTGTTTGACGCGATTTTCTTGTCATACATTTCCGTTCAGCACAGCGCGTTAAACCCTCCTGAAGCCCAGCTTCACTGGAGCTCTACAGGCAGCACAGAGGAGCTTTTTTCACTGCAGAAAAGCTGGACGGTAATTGGATAAATGCACCAAAATCGTCACTTCCAGGGAAGCTCAGCTTGTCTAGGGGTGAATGGAGCAGTGGGCGGGACAGGACGCTGGGCTGCTGCATGATGATTGGAGGAACTGTTTAAAGGGCGGAACCCCTTTTTTGATTGTCAATGTCTTAAGTATACATCAGAGCTACAGAGATTCGAGTTCATGCGGATTTGCAGGTGAAGTGGTACGACAAACTGCTGCACTCTTGACATTGTTCCTTGTTTCAGCATTGTAAAGTAAGTTCGTTCATATAATTAAAGTAGCTCGTGGTAGCCAGCTAGCTTCCCCTGTTTCAAAAGCTAGCAGCCGCCACTGGTACAGTCATGGCCAAAGGTTTTGAGAATGACACAAATATTAGTTTTCACAATGTTTGCTGCTAAACTGCTTTTAGATCTTTGTTTCAGTTGTTTCTGTGATGTACTGAAATATAATTACAAGCACTTCGTACGTTTCAAAGACTTTTATCGACAATTACATGACATTTATGGAAAGAATCAGGATTTGCATTGTTGGAGCTTCTTTTTCAGGACCTCTGCAATTTGACTGGACTCTCAATCAACTTCAGGGCCAAATCCTGACTGATAGCAACCCATTCTTTCATAATCACTTCTTGGAGTTTGTCAGAATTAGTGGGTTTTTGTTTGTCCACCCGCCTCTTGAGGATTGACTACAAGTTCTCAATGGGATTAAGATCTGAGGAGTTTCCAGGCCATGGACTCAAAATTTCAACGTTTTGGTCCCCGAGCCACTTAGTTATCACTTTTGCCTTATGGCACGGTGCTCCATCATGCTGGAAAATGCATTGTTCTTCACCAAACTGTTGTTGGATTGTTGGAAGAAGTTGCTGTTGGAGGGTGTTTTGGTACCATTCTTTATTCATGTCTGTGTTTTTTGGGCAAAATTGAAAATTGTGAGTGAGCCCTTGGATGAGAAGCAACCCCACACATGAATGGTCTCAGGATGCTTTACTGTTGGCATGACACAGGACTGATGGTAGCGCTCACCTTTTCTTCTCCGGACAAGCCTTTTTCCAGATGCCCCAAACAATCAGAAAGCGGCTTCATCAGAGAATATGACTTTGCCCCAGTCTTCAACAGTCCATTCACAATACTTTCTGCAGAAGATCAATCTGTCCCTGATGTTTTTTTTGGAGAGAAGTGGCTTCTTTGCTGCCCTTCTTGACAGCAGGCCATCTTCCAAAAGTCTTCGCCTCACTGTGCGTGCAGATGCGCTCACACCTACATGTCAAGTCTGCCATTCTAACCCAATCAGCCTGACATGATGATCTCCAGCCTTGTGCTCGTCAACATTCTCACCGGAGTTAACAAGACGATTATTGAAATGATCTCAGCAGGTCCTCTAATGACAAGATAAAGTTCTTTTGGGATTAAGTAAATTTTCATGGCAAAGAAGGACTATGCAATTCATCTGATCACTCTTCATAACATTCTGGAGTATATACAAATTGCTATTATAAAAACTTAAGCAGCAACTTTTCCAATTTCCAATATTCATGTAATTCTCAAAACTTTTGGCCACAACTGTACAATATACACAGTGCGTGTGTGTGTTTGTGTGTGTGTGTGTGTTTTCATACTACCAGGACTCTCGGATAGTCTCTGATGTTAAATTGTTTATATTGCTTTATTTGTTTATTTCTTTATCTTTTCCAGAAGAATCTGATGAAATTGATCTGTTAGACATCAAAATCCTAAATTAATAGATTATGCAATTAAACTGCTGTTTTGTTGATCAGTTGTCGATTCATAATCAAGTCACATGTTTTTACTTGGATAAAATTGTTAAAAGACCTTAAATCATCATCAATAGTTTTTTGGGTCAGATTCACTTTTTCTTCTTTTGAGCTTATCGGTAGTTGTGCAATACTGCCCCTAATGGTCTGGAGTGTGGAGCAGAAGATTAGGAGTAAAATAAAAGATTATTGCTATGTATGAGGTATAACATTTAAACAACCAGTGAAAAAAGTTAAGCCTGATTTTTTTCTACACAGAGCCTACACTATAGGCAACACATGTGGCCAGCGCTGTTGTGAGCATTTATAAAGACACCACCGCCAACTAGCAAGTTGGAGGTGTAATTACAGAGCGACACAGACACACAAAAGATCTTGTTTGTGTATCTGTGTCGCTCTGTGATTACACCTCCAAACCTCTAGCTGGCGGTGGTGTCTCCATGTCACTGTGCTGAGACACACATCTTCACTAGATTCAACAGAAATTACTGCAATGCAGAAACAAGAACGGCAACAGAGGTGATGCTCAGTTTTACTTCAAAGTCATTTAAAAAAATGGAAGTGTAGAGGTAGAGAACCTTTGCTACCAGGTCGACCAATCAAAGCAGTCGTGGTCTTTCTGCGATGCACAGTGACGGATGGTTACAGTTCTGGGTGGTGCACGTGAGGCTGCGCTATAGACCCAACTCAGAAGTTTCAGTGTTTATTAGATAATTTTAGCAGTATTTCTTCAAAACCTGTATTTCGTAAAGGAATACAGCTGCTCGTGACAAATCGGAAAGAAAAAAAAAATCTACTGAACGGAATCCAAAGTCACAAGATGTCGAAAATCAAATATGATCAACGTCTGACATTTCAGCTCGCTAACAACTTGTCAGCACAACAGTGTGTAGAAAACAGTGACGGTTCTTTAATTGTGAGTGAACTAATCATCTCTAGAAAACAATACGAAACTATGAGCAGTCGTTAAAATAAAGCTAATTAGCAAACACGCTCACAGTGTGTGTGTGTGTGTGTGTGTGTGTGTGTGTCATTAGCTATACCCCTGTTCATACACTGCGTCTGGTGGATGCAATTCTCGACACACGAATGCTGATCCTCGAGACGTCATTCATCATTAATGAGCTCGAGGTCCTGCAGCTTTACAGCGTCAGGACTAATTTAATTAGCGTGAAGACTTTAATTACGCTAATTTACTCTTACTGCAACACACACAACCAGATTTTGAAGCTAATACACCTCCTACTAGAAGCTAACTCTATGAAATACATTACGCCAGCCATAATAGTGTAGAAAACTGATAAATTATAACTAAGCTACTAACACATGTAAAAGCACAAAAACTGAAATAGCTTTTATTAATATGTAAAACTTTTTGGCTATTTATAAAGTTTATACATTTATAATTAGTATTTGATTGCATTCAATAAACATTTTTTTTCATATTGTGCTATATGTACTGTTGAGTTTCCTCAAGCGATTTTTCTAATGCCTGAATTTCTGATCTTGGTTTACGGATCCTTAGCGAGCCCATTCCCCACCCCTGAGGTGTACCTGCATCATAAAGTTCAATATTACACTGACAGTTAAAGAGTCTGCACATAAATCCTGTCTGTGCCCACACACACGCGCATACGCAGAGAGAAACTGCACAGTAAGACACTCTTTTATTCCCAGAGTGATCTACAGCTCCGGCTGTAAAGTCTCGCACACGCAGCTCAGCACTTTTCCTCCACCGAGCCCGATGGAGTCGTCACGGTTCACTGAGAAACGCTTACTCAGCTCGTTCGACACAAGACACCAAGAGAGAGGCCTCACCACGAGCCGAAGACGTTTACACAACAAAATTACCCTCAAGCTAATTTCCCTGACATTCATCTCAATTCATTTAATATCGTTAAGCACGTAATTGTTTTTTTTTTCCACGACAGCTACACAGCCAGCGTGGCTAGTAAATAACAAAAAGGTATAGCATGAGGTATGGCATCATACAAACAATGTCAGGTAGACCTGGGTGGTTATATCAAGGTTGTTTTGAATTATGATATATACCTAAATATCATGATACCTTTGATGCATTATTAAATTGTACGTTTTATGTGATAATTTTTGTCATATCGCACACCCCTTCTGAAAGATCCATGTTTATTTTATTCACTTTTATTAAAAGCAACAAACAAATGTTCACATCAGCGTTATGATGTACTAGTGCACTTGGACAGCACTCACATAGCGGCCAAGACGTCCTGCTTCAATAATATGAGGTGGACGTGGAAGCAAAGGGAATATCCTGGTTATTGAGGTTTAACTCACCAGATTATTCCCTTCATGTGGAATCAGGGACACTGCAGTGACAGAGATAAAGTGTGTGTGTGTGTTTTATCCAGTATGAATGTGAATAAAAGATCTGTTCACTCCCACACACTGCTTCTCAGCTCTTCTCTCTATATCCACCTTCAACTCCTCCACTACAGCGAACACCACACACACACACACACACGTCTGTCATCCTGCTGAAGATCTGACACACACGGCAAACACACACACACCAGTCCTCCCTAGATCATCCTCCTCATCATCACGACAAGCTGTTACTCTCCACGCACACATCTAGGCCTCTCTACATCATCACCATCAACATCATTGACACACACACACACAGTGCCGTTTAAATAACCATAGATACAAATATTTATATATACATTTTTGTTAACATTTTAACATATAAAATAATAAAATCATTCCAGAAATTGCTTAAGGTTTATATATGAATACAACTTGCTTATTTCAATTCCTATACTTTCATGAATAGGAACCACTACAGCTAGTGTTCTATACACACACTCAAAGTTTATTACTACTAATAAGAAAGTTATATAAAAAGTTACATATAAAACGTTTTTATAAGGGTATTACGTTATACATTGATGTTCATTATAATATGATAATATGATGATAATTTTTATATTATATTAGTATAATATAAATCATTAATTTTTTTGGCAGACTCTGTGTATATATAAATAATGCTTGTGTTCAATAATGATTTTGTAGATGTTAAGTATTTTCTTTATACATACATATAAATAAGTATTTTTTTATACATACATCATTAATATACCACCTGGCCAAAACAAACAAAGTTGCACACTCTTAGCTTTTATTACAATTCACAACATGGTGTCCATTTCATGTGTAAATGAGTCCTCGTGCTCCCAGAAGCACCTTCTCACACTCAGAGTCCTGGAATATGGACGTGTCAGCAGTGAAGAAAAACTCGATAGATGTGATAACCTGGTGATTCAGTACATTCAGGTCGTCAGCTGACTTCATTTTATTTCCACATAACGTTGCTGAGTCTCGACCTGATCACCTGATCAACCCCAGATCATAACCCTGTCTCCAGAGGCTTGTACAGTGGACACTATGCATGATGGGAGCATCGCGTCATGTGCTTCCCTTCTTACCCTGACACGCCCATCACTCTGGAATAGGGTCAGTCTGGACTCATCAGGTCACATGACCGTTTTCGAAGTTCAGTCTTTGTGCTCTCTAGCAAACTGAAATGTTTTTCCTGATGAGTCTCAGTAGTAAGTGGTTTCCTTATGGACACTCAACTGTTTAGTCCCAATCCTGTGAGTTTTCATCACTGTGTGTGTGTGTGTGTGTGTGTGTGTGTGTGTGTGTGTGTGTGTGTGTGTGTGAGAGAGAGTGAGAAATACTCTTACTTTCACTATTAAACATAACCATGGTTTTTACGGTTAGTTTTTTGCCATGCATCTTTACTAAACCTTTAAGTGATCTCCATTCAGGATTTGTGTATGACCACAATTCATCCATGAAGTTGACAGTTCAGCACAGTCCTTCCAGATCTTACTCCAATTTCAGTCATTTTAAAGCTCCTTACTTGTTTTTGGTGCTTGATACAGGAGAATAATATGGCCCTTCTCAAATGGTGACTTTATAATTTTTTTGGCCAGGCAGTTTATTTAAATATCATGGTCATCACACCCATCCCTAACATGAATGAAAATGTTCCAAATCTGCCAATTAAGAAAATGGTATCACATCTCTTAGGTATCGCAATATGATATTCTTTTGCCGAATTGCACAAACCGTATCCAAACATAGCTTTGTCTCAGTGTAGCAGCTCACGTCTACCACAGGATGTTTGATTCACTTCCTGCATTCGAGTCGAATTGCTTTTGTTGATCGAGACCACCTCGCACAGCAATTGCCTCATCGTTCAAACCTTTTACACGGGCTACAGCGTGTATGAGCTGGTCTGGAGCTGCATGTCAGGTCAACTCTCTCTGGTTGGAGCAGAAAAGCCACAAGGGAGCAGAGAGATAAGGAGTCATCGACATTCCAGACTGCAGCGAGATTATCTCTGAGCTCTGCAGCAGCAACACCTCCTGAGTGTTAGCGCCGTCCTCCCAACTGCACACTGCCTCGAGCAGACGCACTCTGGAAAACCACCAGGATCCGGGAGCTCTATTCAGGTCGGAGCTACGTGACGTGAAGATAACAGATCCCTACTGTAGTACATCAACAACACAATATACGGTTCACAAACGAGTGCTGTGCATATAGCAAAATGTCAGTGTTTTCAACCTAGCCGCCAGCTTCTCTTGTGATTGTGGACTGTCCTGTTTTTTTTTAATCAGATAAGACACAGTAGTAGCTACAGTATATACAGCATGTGAAGCCAACTAGTTGAGCACAAATGTTAACATGATCTCTTTAAATATCACAACACAATATTTTTTGGACGCATCAAGAGGAAGAAGTTTCATGATATTGGTGGAAACTCGCATCTCGACATGACACAGCACAAGGAGCTCACATTTGCCCCCTGTCTAACCATTGACTCTGTCCTGTAACTGACCTTCGTCCCGAAGCTTTTATCGAGTCTAGGGTTAGAGTTAAACCTCCTGCATTGCCATCGGATGTAAAGCTCACCTCATCCTCAGCTAAATTCCTCATTTGTGCGTCATCATTTCCAGCATGCTGGCTAACCGCTAGTGTCGAAACATAATTAACACCACAATTATATTGCCACAACAAAGGCTAGAATTGCTAGCGAACATTAGTTAAGTATGAGAATTCATAACTTTATAACAGAACAATGTTAACATTGAGTACCGTGCTAATACTTCAATGTTTGTAAAGGGTTTTATGATGAATTGCCCAACTTCTACAAAACAATGTCACATTGGACTTGTGAACAAGCACGAGAGGTGTGTGTATAAAGCAACTAGCGCTGCAGCCAAACAAGCACATTATACTGGATAAGTGAATAATCAGCTTGGGTTAATGACTAAATAAATGAGGCAACAGTAATGCTACCAATTGTGTGTGTGTGTGTGTGTGTGTGTGTGTGTGTGTGTGTGTGTGTGTGTGTGTGTGAGTGAGTGAGAGAGATTAAAAGATGAAATTATATGGCTCTTTTGAATAAAAATCTAAATAAACAATTAAAAAAAAATTGGATAAGCGGAAGAAAATGGATGGATGGAATATGGCGAGTTCCTCTGGAAAATAGCAAACTGGCTAGCATCTTTTACCACAGTTAGCTCTGCGTGATTAGCATCTTTTACCACAGTTAGCTCTGCCTGATTAGCAGCTTTTACCACAGTTAGCTCTGCGTGATTAGCATCTTTTACCACAGTTAGCTCTGCCTGGTTAGCATCTTTTACCACAGTTAGCTCTGCCTGGTTAGCAGCTTTTAACACAGTAAGCTCCAAATTCTAAATTCGAATTTTTTTTGTCAGACACAGTACAATATGCAGTGAAATGCTTAACCGGTTTTAGTTTACTGAAAACTAACTATAAAAAACAAAAACAAAGAAAAAAGGGTCGGAGCCTCACTGGCGCCATCTTGGAAAGCTCCGTCTGATTAGCGTCCTTTTGTACCAGTTAGCTAGCTCCGTCTCATTAGTGTCCTTTTGTACCAGTTAGCTAGCTCAATCTGATTAGCGGCATTTTTAGAAAAAAATTTTTACCAGTTAGCCAGCTCCATCTGATTAGCGTCCTTTTTTTTTTTTTTTACCAGTTAGCTACTTCCGTCTGATTAGCATCTTTTTTTTTTTTTTTTTTTTTACCACAGCTAGCGCTGTTTGATTAGTGTTTTACCAGTTAGCTCCATTTGAGTAACACATTTTTTCCGTTAGCGTTCACCAGTCAGCTGTCTTATTAGTATTCTTTTACCAGTTAGCCCTGTTTGATTAGCATCTTCACATTTTCAGTGGCATTTATACCATGATGCCGTTTTTGCATCAGGGTTCTCAGAACTGTTAGTAGTACCAGTACCAGTTTCGCTACCAGTTTCCATTGGCAAATGTAGCTAACTACCCCGCTAGTTCATGCAGCTTAAGTGCTAATTGGAAAGATGGAACAATTATTCGAATATAAAGCGTGCTTTGCAGGACATCGCCCCCTTCTGGTGGTGTGGAAATCAACTGCATCTAAAGCTGCCATCAAGCTACGTTTCACTCTGTTGTTCATAAACGTATCCTACAACGAGTGTTTAGCTGCTGGCACACAACTGACTGAACAACCGATCAACGAGATTAAAGCTATAAGACAAACGTTACATCAATGGCTACCTACAGACATGACTAGGGTTGTGTACCGAACACCGGTGCCAATACGGCACCGGTACCTATATAACCGGTATGTACCGGACCGAAACAGAACGCGAATTTCGGTGCCTCATTTCGGTGCCACTTAAATGCCTGAACTGTCGATTGAAATATTTGTTCTCTAGATTCATATATTTTTGTAGATTACTAGTTTATTAGATTAAATTAAAGAAATTAAAAGCACAATTCATCCGGAAATGAGAGACCATCCGAGATGCGCGTGAATGCAGTAACTAACGTTACACTCGCTCTGACGGCAGCAGGTCTACCGATAGCTTAGCATGCTAAATTAAACAACTCTCGTTAAAATGCCTAAAACTAAACGGTCGAAAGTGTGGCTGTATTTCACAAGAAAGGATTCCGGCACCGCGACGTGCAGCAAATGTTTCACAGCAGTTGCGTGTAAAGGCGGAAACACGTCAAATCTAATGAAACATTCGAGGGCAGACGGAATAAAGTTTAAAGCAGAGGGAGGCACCGTGTTTAACAGCTTGTGGACAACAGCTGGCGCTATCAGTGTGGACGACCCTCAGTCCCAGTCATACCAACTGTAGCAAAAAGAGTCACTGATTATGATGACGTCAGCAGACTTTCCGCAGGTTAGTAGTAGGATAATGTAATGTTAATAGCAAAATGCAAATCTTGCATTCATGCTAACAAATAGTCAAACGATTTGTAAAATACTAATGTAACATGGATTCTGTTTATAATTGTGGCTTTCCAGCCTGTACTAGTAGCACTACAACAGTGACCCCATTTACCATTGTAAAGAGGCTATACATGTCCTGTGCAGAGCAATAAGTCAGGAAAGGTGTCGTATTTTGACAGAAAAGGCAAATATGGTGAAATTTCTGCAAAAGAATTGCTAAAATTTTAAGCTTACATATTCATATATAATTTAAACTTTTAAAATATTCAATTTTAAGCATAAAATTTTTTGTTCAATAATAATTAATTCTTGAGTCATCCACTATAATTTTGTGGCTTAAAAGTATCGGTTCAGGCACCGTTTTGGCACCGGTACCGTTTTCAAAGTATCGATTTGGCACCGGTATCGAAAAAAAACCAAACGATACCCAACCCTAGACATGACATGACAATATCTGTACACATGGATGTTCAGGCGGTAGGGACAATTTTCCCAACATGTTCCCGGTAACAAACAAACACACGTGCACACACACACACACACACACACACACACACACACACACACACACACAGCTATCTACTTCACTGAGATAAACCAGAAAGAGACAAAGGCTATAAATGGCACACAGTCCGAGCGGGAGATCTGTTCACTCCCACACACTGCCTCTTAGCTCGTTTCTCTACGTCCACCTTCCACTTTCCTCTTCAAGGAACAAAACTCACCTCCTTCTTCATTCTACTGAAGACTTGAATTCCAGTCACATCAATTTCTCACACACACACACACACACACACACACACACACACAGAAATATTTAATATAAAACGTTTAATGAACGTCACCATTTAATGAAGACGTGCAAACCACTTTCCTCTTATGTTAAATAAAAACACAACCAAAACCTTTACGTTAGCTCTCGCAGCAAAGCTACATATAGTAGTTGGTTAGGATTAGCTGTCTTATGCTACCTAGACAAACAAAGTTATGTCCTTTGGCTGTTAAAAACACTTGGACTATCGTTCAGATTTAGGATACTTACACAATTGATTCAGTTACATATCGTGATTATACATGTTTGCATTTAAGGTGGTAAAATGTTGCCACTGCTCTGTAATCCTACAAGTAGCACTCTAAACTATTCACACATTGGCAGGTGGCACAGCATCATGTGTGGTCAGAAAAGATCATTTGCCAAGTTTGTTTAGAATTGTAACAAAAATTGTAAAAAAAAAAAAAAAAATTTATATGTATGTATATATGTTTTTCGTGATATGTTAAATCGTGATACTAATAGAATCGCAGCACAAATCGAATGGGCACCTGGGTATCGTGAGATCAAGTGGTCCCTGATGATTTCCATCCGTATTATCTACTCTTTTTATCTTTCCCAGAAAGCCATTGTGACATCTGAGCGTTGCTTGTATGCGTGTACGTGTGTGTGTGTGTGTACTGATTTGTCCTGGACACGTGACTGAGTCACTGGAGAATACACTTCAGGAAAGAGAGCTTCATTAAAAGATATTTTCATTGCTGCATTCCTCAGCAGAGAGTAGATGAATCTCCTGGCTCGTGTCTCGACACTCGTCTCGGAGTTATTATCTGGACGCTTGGCTTGACCGTGTGGCTCTGGTTTTGACGTTGAGCAGCAAGGCCACTGAAGAACGAGTCAATGTGTGTGGTGTAAACACACCAGTGTGTCTCAGGACTGCTCTTTTACACACACATACACACACACACATACACACACATATACACACACATATACACACACATATACACACACACATACGATTCAACCCTGATGGGTAGTTAGTACTGTGCTGAGTTCGACTTCCGCTGCTGATGAAGGCATCCGGGTCACACAACGTCCTGTTATCAGCCAACATTGTTCCAAATCTATCCCAGATTTTGTCTACAGTTTTTTTTGGTCAAATTTTAGTCTGGGTTCAACATTTTTTATTTTTAATAACATCCCTAAAAATATAGTGAGCTTGTCAACGCTTGACGTCAAACACACACTGATTTTTGTTTCCTCTCAACATTCTCCATTACTCGCCTTCATTAATATGATAGTTATTAGGGGTACAGTAGGGGGAGGGGCGAAGCTTCCTGGTTATTGGTTCATATCATATACACAAATATCAGTAGGTCATAGTTTTATAAAATGATTGGCTCATTTGTCTTCTTTTGCTTTAACGAGGTTTCTACCCAAATGCGCAAAAGTTGCTGTGCAGGCTAATATTCACAGGTTCTGATTTGAAAAAGCACAATCAGACGCAGTGCGATGTAGATTTAACTAATTAGTCAATTCAATCCCACACCCCAGCCACTGGATACAGTGCCGGTCCCAAGCCCGGATAAAATGGGAGGGTTGCGTCAGGAAGGGCATCCGGCGTAAAACCTGTGCCAAGTTGTAGTGCGGACTGGATATTCCGCTGTGGCGACCCGTTGCCGGGAGCAGCCGAAAGACCAACAACAACAATCTTACAAATGTTAAATGGTCTAAAATTGCCAAATCTTTTTAAAAACATATCACCGCTTTTGCAAACTTTTTTACTTTTTACTGAGTATTGCTTCCTCTTTTCAAATGTTTGTGCAGTTGGAGCATTGTTGCCACCTGCTGGACTGGAGTGTGATGCAGATATTTATAAGGGGAAAAAAAAAAAAAAGATCACTGCTTTGTATGAGACAGGACATTTAAACAATGAAGAACAAAAGTTACATAAAATTTCAGTGTTTTTTTAGAGACGTTTAGTAATTTTTAATACTTCGTAATCCGTTAGGAATAATGCAGCTTGGGCCTGAGTGGCGCAGTGGTAAAGTGCTCATCCTATCATCCGGAGATCGCTGGTTCTAACCCCGGGTGATGCGGTTTTCCTCTCACAGCCGGAGGCCCCGAGAGAGCTAAATTGGCCGAGCTCTCTCAGCGGGGAGGGATGAGAGGTATTAGTGCTCACACATTAATTGAGACGCCATCCGGGGCGTCTGCGAGCTCGCGCACGCAGAGGGAGCGGATAGCACTGGCCTCGAGTGTGTTACGACGCCCCTAACGGTGCGTGAGCGAGTAGTTCGAAAAAATACGGTCGGCTGGCGTCATGTGGTTCGGAGGAAACGCGTGATAGTCTTCGGCCCTCCCGGCTGAATGGTAGTAGTAGCCTTAATGTGGGAGCCCCCTAGTGACGGGAGGGAATTGGACACGACTAGATTGGGGAGAAAAATCGGGGGAAAAGAATTGCACAGGACTAAATTTATTAAAATTAAAAAAAATTAAAAAAAATAAATAATGCAGCTTGAGACAAATCAGACTTTAGTGCGACAGAACCAAACTGATTCACAGCTCTAGTGCTCAGTGTGTTAGAGCAGTGCTTCTCAATTGCATTTCTTGGTCTTCCCTATTCATACTTTAACACACACACACCTTAATCTCATAATGTGTGTTAATGCATAATAAGCTAAATGCACAGTGAGTGCAGCATGACGTCTGATGTCACAGATATACACAAAACCAGATCCTCAGTATCCGAGGAGTTCGGAGGATACAGACGGAACACAACACACCTTTAGTACACTCTATACAGATATTACAATAACACTCAACCTCTGAACTCTGATGCTCATAACAGGTGTGTGAAAAGTGTGTCGGACTAAATGAAGTGTGTTAGAACAGGAATCACACAGAGATTACTCCCGTTATATCTGAGATACATTCCTGCATTACAGGAATAAATGACTTTACCCCCCCCCCCCCCCCCACACACACACACAGTTTAACCTCACCAATACACCAATTTTTCTTTGCAAAGAGTGTGTTAATGAGCCGAGTCAGGTATAATTAAAGAAGGAAACTGTGCAGAAATCTGAGTAACACTGGACTCACACAAACTAGGGGAGAAATTATACCTCGTTCACATCATCATGGCTGCACTTACGATGAGAAATAACACGTCGGTGGTGTTTGAGTGCGGAACACAAAGTAGGTTGTGCACCACATCGATATGAATGCCCCTGAGAGTCCTTTAAGCATCTCAGAGCACTCTTCAGTAAGGCAAACATCAATACAAAACCAACAGCACTCTTTTAGTGAAGTTAAAAAAAAAATTATAATCTTTGAGAACCAATCAGAGCGTAGAGGTTAATTAAAAGAGGAGTAAAGCAGAGCAGAAGGAGGAAAAGAATCATTTGTTAATATTTCTATGAATATGTATCCTGTGCTCGGGTTTCTAAGTATTTTTCTGGGGTTCTCTGGTTTTCTCTCAACTCCAAGAACATACTGGTAAGTGACTAGCTAGGATCAATTGCCCCTAACCTCAGAACTCGGCACATACAACATTGACAAAACAAAAAAAGCACAATGGTATTTTATCAACAAATGCCTTCACAGAGTTCTCATCAAGAGAAACCATTCAAGATTCAGTGCAGAACCCTGTATCTACGTATCGCAATAAACTCCAGCTATTGCACAACGAACCTTTAAAGCAGCTTTCGGTCTCGGAGCGTACGCATGAATGACACGGAGCAGCAGCTGGCGTCGTCTCAAATATTTACACTCATCGGTGTGATCTCGTGCAGTTTCTGTTTAGGTGAAGAGACTGCGTGGTGTCTCGGCCTCGGGGCGTCGTCTGCTCTCTGAATGGAAAACGACAAAACTTTCACAGGATTTAGAGAAGCAGTCCCATGAATGTTTAAGTCAACGTCAATGGAAGGGAATGATTCACTTAAAAAAAAAAAAAAAAAAAAAAGGGAGAAGAAAACCAGAGAAAAATTACATTAATTTTTTTCTGGTATAAAAAGGAACTGAAATTGTATTTGAGCATTTGGACACCAATGCAATACACTTCAAATCAGTGAGCCTTGATGCACGATTTCCAAACTTTTGGCACAGATCAGACCTGAGCTACACCCGATTCCAATGTTTCCATCTTTCCCCTGGCTGAAACTTTGCACCAGTAGTAGTGTCATGGCGGTTTTAGAAAAGAAGAGTCACGTCTGAGTGTCTCCTCGGCCTGAGGTGTCTAACGCCACATCCTCGCAGACACCCGGGTCTCCGTGGCTACCCTGCAGGCCTTTAGTGACAGATTAAGCCGTTTGCTTCATCTGGACTGATTAAGATGATAAACTAATAATCGTGACAAGAAAATCTTAACATGAACATCTTAATAATGTGTAGCAGTAAAATTGTTTGTTCAAATGATGGCAAGCGTGGATTTGGAGAAGAGGTTGTCTTTTTTTTTTTTTTTTGGGGGGGGGGGGGGGGGCGGTGATTTGGTCCTGAAATCAATCACGAATCAGACAGATCTGACCGATCAGATTGAGAAATGTTGTACTGCATGCTGTTGGATTTCCCAGTGATCATGCGTGACTGCACAGGATACAGACTGTTGCATTTCACATGAATGTCATAGGGAGAAGCACACGCGCACAACTGCCGGGAAACTGAGTCAGCACCACTTCCTGACAGGTCCAGACATCAGCACGAGCCCTGGCATGTTTTGGAGATCTGTGCATCATAAACAGAACACACACACTTCCGTGCGTGAACACACCGCGTGTCTGCGCTGTTACTGACACGTGATCACCTCCTGAAAAGTTTACCTGCACGCGGAAAAATAAACCGCGCGCCATCACCACCAAAACAACAACAAACAACAACAACAACAACAACAACTGGACAGGCTGCAGGAACAGCATGCAGGAGGCACGTGAGAAAGTTTGGCCAACACTATGACTATATTTGGTGCGCGAGGAGGAAGATGAAGACAGAACAGTGTGTCCAAAATGGCAAGACCCAGGAGCGCGAGCTCGCACTGGATAAACACACACACACACACACACACACAGAGAGAGAGAGAGAGAGAGAGAAATGCACAGAGACACTGGGTGTGCGTCTGAAGTTACAATGTTGCAAAAATACAGAGTGTGCGTCCTTTTGCTTTGAAGTTACAATGTTGCAGGACAGTTTCTTTCTCCGTAAACCGGAAACATTGAAACCAGGCAACAAAATAAAATAAAAAAAAGAAAAAGGAACCGCGGCGCCTTGGCGGTGCATGAAACATTGATGAGAAACTCACCAGTAAACTTTCCAGGTTGATGGCAGAGCGCGGGTCTCTGATCATGGCCTCCAGTTTCCTCTGCCGCTTCTCCATCCTGCTCTCGGCTCCCAAAGACATCCTGAGATCAGATGAGATCAGATCATATCCTCAGATCAGACAGTGCTCGGTGAGGGTGAGGGTCAGATCCCTGCGCTACATTAAAACCAACGAGAATAAGTGGAGCTCCTCTTTGGCCTGTAGGGTTTTCTCGGATCTCCCTCCTTCACCGCCAGGGAAAAACAACTGTGGGTTAATCCAACCGGAAATGCTCCTCCAATTAAGTTTGAAAAGTCGGGCAGGACCCCAAAAACTCAGTCCTGCGCGCGCGCCATGCTCAGATCCCCTGGTCCTGGGCTTTTACTATTTATTATTTATTATGATTTATTTATTGATGTATTTTCCCTTTCGCACTAGAGGGGTGTTGAGAAGGGCGTTTTCTATCCCTCCCCTCTTCCCTGTTTCTTCCCTCTCTTCTCTTCCCTCTCCTCTCCTCTCTTTTCTCCCCCTCTCCCCCTCTCTCTCTCTCTCCCAGCGTTTACTCGTCTCCACACGCCTCTCACTGCTCACGCGCTTCTCCGCCGCCGCCGCGTCGCGTCTCTCCGCCGCGTCTCTCCATTCAGCACGGAGCGCGAGCCTGGGGTCGGCGCGATCCAAACGAAATGCGCGGATCGGAAACCGAGTCGCTGATTAATTCATCACGTTTGTGCATTTCCCAGCACGCCTTTTGTGCCCCTCGCTTCTTGGCTGCCGCGGCCGTGCAGCGTTCAACTGCTCACACCGGAGTTACCGTAAATACCGGTTAGCCGCTCGTGCTCAGATACAGTGACGCCAAACTTGTAGCGTCTGTACCGCACGTGTTCTACATCCAATCCAGATTGTACATTAAATTAATACAATAATTAAATTTGCATTGACATGACCTTTAATAACCAAAAATAAAAAGAAATAAATTTTTTATGTTGAATCCTGAAACATAAAATAAAAATAAAAAATCCCAGGTCTACCCACTAAAGTTACTACTACAGATAATGTCAGTCTTCTAACTTAAATTCCCTCTTCCCTACATTTACAGCCAAACATGTATACACACTTCAGGAAAAGAAAAACTTGTATAAATATTTGAATCCTAAATAAATTGCTATTTATTGTTATATATTATAATATAATGAAAATATTATTAATAATATATTCATATTATATACATCATACTATGTTTCTTTTTTCCTGAAGTGTGTATACATTTTTTAGCTGACTCAAAAAAAAAAAAATATATATATATATATATATATATATATATATATAGAGAGAGAGAGAGAGAGAGAGAGAGAGTTGTCTCATTATTCCTAGAATCATTTACACATGAAGTAAAATGCTGTTTAAAAAGTGCTTGTTATAGCAATTATTGATTACTAATGCATGTTTTATGAGAAATCTCTCACTATCCTTTGCTGCCTCTTTACATGATTCATGTATGATGATTTATTATGTTCACATTCCGAGTGTACACTTAACACACACTGCCAGAGTTAATTTTCAGTTATTTCTGCTCTCAAACACTTCTACTGCACGTTATGTGGTAAAATGAAAAGTTAAAAATTCTCTAATGCGGAAGTTGGAAATGTGAAGGGACGCTTGAACGCTGCACGCGCCCTCGGTATTCCAGCAGTTCCCTCCTAGCTATTTTCCTCTGACGTCATCAAACACGACGACAGCGATCCTTTACCCATGAGCCTCAGTTTAAGAGGGAAAATAACCCAGAGTTGACATTTTATGCCTTAACAAATTCTGATGAGGATCAACAGCTTATGTAAAGATTAATAGCATAATAAATGAGATACATGAGTAAATAGTAATGTAATTATTTATGTTAATTACTTTTTTTCTCAGTTGCAAAAAATTATAATAATCTAACAAGTAAGTAATAAGTAGGAATAAGTAGCAGTATATTAATAAGAAGTTAGTGTCTACAAATTATTTCCCAAAAATCTTAAGATAAATGACTGAGGCTGGCATTTATTTACATACTCAGTTATCAGTTAACACATGACTGGTTTTAACACTTGGTTTTGTTATTTTTCTAAAAAGTTCACGATTATGCCTAATACTAATGTAATAATTAATGTTATAATTAAGTGGCCCTATTTATTAATAAAATATAAATGTATAGAATATGTCACAATAATAGCAATTTTATTCTAATTAATATGCTTGTTCAAATTGTAATTAAATATGTAGGAATATTACTCTTATATATCTTAAATAAATAAAAAATAAAAACAATACAATTAAATAAATGCACATATTAGTGCTCTTCACTGTTTTCTATTCATATGGGCAGCTGTACAGAAATAAAACAATTATATAATTATAATACATAATTTATTATTATTAAACATGTACTGTATATATATATATATATATATATATATATATATATATATATATATATATATATATATATATATATATATATATTTACTTATACATACATATTTATTCATAAATTGTATTCCTTACAATTTCCCTTTGGGATTAATAACCTACTGTGTGTGGAAACTCTGAGAGTAACGAGACTAAACTCATCCTCATTTGGGTGATATTGTGAGTCCATAAATCAGTCCCTTCATGAGTCCACATTGCTGAGGTGAGCAGCTGTTCACTGATGAAGAATTGGGTGCAAAGTTGTTCATGGTAATTTCAGTCCTAAGACTGTTAAGACACTGCAGTCATAAGACACAGAATTTTTGACATAAAACTTACAACATTTATTTAGCTAACTGACAAAACTAAATGAAAGCCTAAGGCCAAATTCTTACACAGCAAATTTAAACAAATAAGCAAACACTGTAATCTGATTTACTCTGAAGATGAGTTGAAATTGTTCCTATTATTATTATTATTATTATTATTCATATATTGTGATGGAAATTATACGACTTATCGAACCTAAAGATCTTCACCATGCGAGCGTTTAACCAAAGCGCCCTCTGCTGGACAGAGCATACTGTTACTCATGGCCTGTTTTTGTAACTCCAATTCTGAACAAATTGAAGTTGGCTAAGTGCAGCATAGGAAGCTAATTCCTCAGTATGACAACAGAATACATACATGTTATATTCTTTCTAATAACCACAGTAATAACAACCAGTGCCATTTATATACTTTTTTTATATACTTCATCTTATTCTTCACATCATACGGGTAGATGGAGGGGAGGGTTAGTAGGTTGGATCTCTGAAATGAAGATATTTAGATGTAGGTTGGTAACAACTAAAGTCAGTTGCAAAATTGCTTTGTAATAGATAACTTTTATTCAAAATCTAGCTTTTTTATTTTTAAATCCAACCACCAGTTATATTATCATACAGTACACCCAGGTGTCCCTAGTTAATCAACATGGATAACCTTTTACAAATGTACACCTTAATGAATGTATTGAAATTAAACTGGCAAATGGCAAACTTACTTTACATTCTGTACAAATGGCATTACCAATAAAGAACTAAAATACAATATACAGAATATTTTTATCGAGAAGTGAAGCAATGAGATAATGTTTGTGTTCAGTGACATCGGTTAATTGTTGGTCTTTCGGCTGCTCCCGGCAAGGGGTCGCCACAGCGGAACATCCAGTCTGAACAACAACTTGGCACAGGTTTTACGCCGGATGCCCTTCCTGACGCAACCCTCACATTTTATCCGGGCTTGGGACCGGCACTGTATCCAGTGGCTGGGAATCGAACCCGGGCGTTCCGCATGACAGGCGAAACACCTACCACTGAGCCACCATTGGTTAATTATATTATATAAATAAATTCTATAACTGGGTTCTTTTCAGAAGCATGCCACCTCAGGAGACCAAGAATGCAGCAGAATGTTCATCAGCATCAGGTGAGCACCAGCCCATGAGCTCAAGCCCAAATCTCAACCTTCAGAAAGTTGGGAATGGAGTAGCTGAATGGTGTTTAGGTAAATCTCAAATGTTTTAATATATATTTTTTTTGGTTCCATTAGATACTAAGCAACTCCAGGAGTTGCAGACTTTGGACAAACTTGTTGGACGTCCACCACAAGAGAAGACTGATGTAGACGGTGAGAGAGAACATTTCCTGGCATTGGGCCGTTCCTGTAGCCCTTACATACAGCAAGCAACCAATTTTCATCTCCTTTTCGACTGATTATTTTCACCAGAAGATCGTCACGATGCTGTGGACTTTGTGTAACTCCTGTATAAATCATACTTTGAGTTGTGAAGTGCGACACTTAATATTTTTGTCAGGTTTTATGACATTTTGTATCATTTAGTGTCTTGATTTGCCAAATTTTGCTGGTGTCTGTTATATTGTGTAAATTGTACATTTATTACACTGTATGCTGTTAACTGAGGATTTTTAATATGTTCAATAAAACTATAATATTTCTAATTTGTTTCATGCATCTCATTTATATCTGATTTTAATCTCATCGTCATCTTATATATGGCTCATTTGCTTCTCCTTCAAATGCAGTTCTGTTTCTCATGTACATCTCAGATTTCTCAAATGTTTCTCCAAAGTGTTTTGCTTTGTGTCTCTGTTATGTCTCTGTTTCTAAAGTGGGGTTTAGGAGAAATAGAAAAGACAAGGTATCAGACAGCTCAATTCAGTCTCATGAGACAAGAAAAAGCTCATTATGAGCACCAACATTTTTCTATGAGATGGTACCAACTGTATTAAACCAGTCAGTAATCCTTTCCATAAATAGTTAGTATCTCTACATATGGAATGTATCTTACAGCAAAAATACCAACAATAGAAGAGTTTTCTTCTCACCATGGTCTAATGCCAAAATTATATACTGTTACATTTACAAAGTGCAAACACTCTACCAAAGCAAAAATAATGCCACAATTTTTTTTTCTTCAACAGATCGTTTATTGAGATTTGAAAGAAAACTACAACAAATCTCTATCTAAACCTGCTGTACAGTTTTTAAGTCTGTCCTAAATTACAGACTAAGAAACAGATGTGAGCGTGGGTTTTGTCATGTTCTGATTAATCCTTGGTGCACCTGTTTTTGTCGAGGCATGAGTCAGGCGGTGATGAGTCAAAGCAAAATCAGAGCAGGCATCAGAACCATTTCAATGGAAGACATTAGACACGAACATGCCAGACGCTCGATGTGATCCCGGCTCCGTCACCCACGCTCGGTTTCTCTCTCAAAGCTTCGACATGCCGCTGATATAAACTCCCACACACTCAACAGCGTTCAGAGCAGCCAAGAACAAAAAAAACAAAACAAAGTCCAACCTGTTACCTACATGGGGTGTTCAAGTCAAAGCGGGACTTTTGATTGTGCAGAATAACAAAACATTTACATGAGTAAAAACTCACTTTATTTCTCTACATACAGTAATCCCCTGCTACACGAATGCACTTATCCCAGTCTCTCACTAGTGCTTGGACACCATGAAGGTAAAAAGTTCTCCAGAGCCATGATCGGACAGCCTGCTTTATGTCTGAAACGACGACCTCTCAGGAACTCCAAACATGTGAAAATGTCTTGGAGCGAGGTCAGGACTGTATGGGGATACGGCAATTCTCCCAGTCAAGTTCCTGTAATGTGCAAGTGGTGTTGGTGAATGATTGTGTCTACAGTTAGAGTTACAAGTTCATTCATTCATTCATCTTCTATACCGCTTTATCCTGTATTTAGGGTCGCGGGGACCTGGAGCCTATCCCAGGAGACTCTGGGCACGAGGCGGGGTACACCCTGGACAGCGTGTCAATCCATCGCAGAGCACACACACACACACACACACACACACACACACACACTCATTCACACACTATGGTCAATTTAGGAACGCCAGTTAGCCTAATCTGCATGTCTTTGGACTGTGGGAGGAAACCGGAGTACCCGGAGGAAACCCACCAAGCACGGGGAGAACATGCAAACTCCATGCACACAGAGACGGGAATCGAGCCTGGCCGGGGAATCGAACCCAGACCCTGGAGGTGCAAGGCGACAGTGCTGAGTTACAAGTTAGTGATGTTAATTTTTAAGGTACATCATTCATGGACGTGCAGCCTTCTTTAGAATGTTTGCATGTTTCACTGATCACTGTACTGCGCGTGAAGTCCTTGCAAAGGGCAATCGCTTTTACGCCTTCACACCAAAAAATTCATCACGAGTCCTGGTTTGACTTAAACACCACAAGTATGATAAGTCAGGGAGAGCAGGTGTGATTACAAATAAGATTCTTTAACCTTATTGTCATTGTCGATGTGGCTGAGTCAGTCTATTGTACACAGTGTTATACAAATACAATATTACAATAAACCTTGTGTAAGAACTTTATCTTTAAAAATGAAACACAAATGTGTATGCGATATTCCAAAAACACTTGAACATGACATATACATGTACTACTGCTCATCATTATGAAGCCTTTAGGTTTTGCATTCCACTGCAGGAGTTTTCGTTTCAAAGATGACTTGAGCTCCTGCGCTAGAGTTTGTATGTTTTTGGTGTCCTAGCTACTAAAGGGGCGGAGTCTTCTGTACTGTTACATCAAACAGGTACATCAGTAATGTTGTGCAAGTAGGATTTGATGGTTCTAGTAAATATATTTACACCGTAAATATGCAACCTACTGTAGATGGCGCTGCATGCAGTGATGGTGATTCTTCATACCCGCATCATTTACACTGAATTAGTCTAATTTGGGACAGCATGTTGCAGACACACTGTGCATCATTATGATAGGGCAAAACCCCTAGCTCTTAATGAAGATCAACAATAATTGGGCAGAATTCATAGTTTGGTTTGCGACTGAGGTGACTTGGTTCAGTGGAAGGCTGCATTTACAGTATTACGGCATAACTGAACCAGCTTTATTTTTCTGTCATGTTAGCTTTAGTTGGAGTGAGAAATATACCGCCGTAAAGCTATTTTACATAAAGTTTATACTTTGATTTAATGTAATTGCGTCAGCACTGATTAAAAAATATTGAAAAAATCAGCCACAGCTCCTGGAATGTGGTACACAGAACGGATCAGAGTCCAGGAACTGTCGAGTCCTTACTCACCTAAACATGGTGACGATAGCACCATACCTGCGGAGTTGGAAAGAACTTGGCACAGGAGCCAAACTGCAAGACCTAATTACAATATACCTGGCAAAAACATGCAATTTATACTCATACATGTAAAGTAAACAGAATTTTAACATGTACAGTATGCAGTGCTTGTAATTGCTTAGCTTTGTAAAAAGCTGTTGTTGATTTTTGTGGCAAACTACCAAATAAATCTTATAATATATATATATAAAATAATAATAATAATAATAATAATATGTTTTGGCCAGATGTTATTAGGCAGCATGCAGTATGACGACTATTACCTGCATATCCTTATGTTTGGTTTTCTTGCTAGAAAAAAGGAAAGAGTATAGGAGCATCTACAGCATTGTCTTTTTTATACAACAGCACTTTATGAAAGATTTGAATGTATATAAGTTAAAGAACAATGCAGGAATGTAAGCAAGTTCCTGTTATTACTTGTATTTTATAGCAGCTGTAAATGGTGCTTACTTAAGCGATGTAGTAGTAAACAGGCACTTTTAGAGATGCTACAGTAAGTGCACCTGTAGCATCCATAGACAGTATTTAGTGTGAACTGGGATATGACCAAACAAACTACTGTATCATATGGTAGCTCTCACATTCATGCCACTCTTAAGGCTTTGCTCAGCCGTGTTATTATAAAACAAATCAGTAATAATGAGCAGGTGATAATTCATCACATCATCTTCACCAACACAGCGTTTTTTTTTTTTTTGTAATTGACATAATAATTATTTTTTAATTGTTGATAAATAAAGCGGCTTCTAACTCTGTGCTTGCTCAGACCTCTTGTCCGGATCGAGACCTGTCGTCAGCATGGCTGCATGTCAGGACTCGGTTTAGTCTTTTGGTGCCTCGTCGTTAGCATGAGCATCTTGTCCATTCGCATCAGCTCTTTACCGAGTTCTGTGCAAATGCGGCTGCCGAATGTCTGGTTGCTGGTGTTGGGGAGCGTGTCGGAGTACAGAGAGACGTAGCTGGGGAGCGGCGCCTCCGTCCTGGGATGACCCTGACGGAGTGAAGATATAGTTCATGAGAAAAAGACTAACAATAATTACTTAATCATCACAGGGTATATTTTTATACCACTAATGTATTGTGTGTGTTGTTGTTTTTTAAACATATATAATCCCAACATTAAAAATGCTAGTTTACAAATGTAACATGACAAACGGTGTAATAATAGCAGGCTAAGTTAATAGGGAAAGAACGGGTGCTTACCAGCTGATCGAAGTCTTTCAGAAAACTCCAGTTCTTCTCCCTGAGAAAAAAAAGTCACTAATTACAACCTATTACAAGTCACTAATAAACAGGAAAAAGAGTTAAAATAGGTAGAAAACATGGACTTTGTACCTGCACTGGACACTTCTACATCACTGGTGTACAGTGTAGGTGTTCAGTTAGAGATTAACACTGGAGCTATAATAAGACAAGTTTCTGATTCACTGTTTAAAAATACAGAACTACCCCCAGGTCATAACTACAGTAAATAACTGTGGTGGGACTTATTCAGCTAATGTGCTTAATATTTCATTAAACTCATTGATCAGAAAAACATTGATGAGTGCTCTGATTATGAAGAGGTAAAACATTGTACACCGTCGTTGTTGCTAAATGCAGCCAAATCGTCTACAGTAGGGTAGCTGGGTTAGACCCACCTGGGTGGAACTTAATCTAGACTAGGATAAAATACTAATCCACATCCATAAAAAGTTCGGCCTTGCACCTCTAGAGTCCGGGTTCAATTCCCTCCTCGGGTCTGGAGTGGGTTTTTTACGCAACTCCGGTTTCCTCCCACAGTCCAGAGACATGCAGATTTGGCTAGCTGGCGATCCCAAATTGCCCGTAGTGTGTGTATGTGTATGTGTGTACCCTGAGATGGACTGGCACTGCATGCAGGGTGTACCTCCCTGGAATAAGCTCCAGGACCCCTGTGACCAGGATACAGGATAAAGCGGTACAGACGATGAGTGAGTGAGAGAGCTTATCCAATTACTTTTACCTCCTTAAAAAAAGAAGGGGGCAGATGTAAACACTAATTATGTGATTTTAATGACCTTCAAATTATAGCTGAAACAATGCACAGTTAGCTGAAATTAATTATTGTTCATTCATTCATTCATTCATTATTGTATTCATTTTAAAACACGCCTGAGTAGAGTCCTGAGTACACTCCTTAGTACACCCCTGAGTACACCAATAAGTACACTCCTGAGTACACTCCTGAGAACACCAATAAGTACACTCCTGAGTACACTACTGAGAACACTACTGAGAACACTCCTTAGTACACTCCTGAGTACACCCCTGAGTAGACTCCTCCTGAGTAGTCCGCAGTACTGCTCCATGCCGGGTGTGTGCTCATTAGGAGAAGTGCTGCTGAAGTGAGAGACAGGAGGAACCCCGTGTTTTGTGTACCGTATCCACGGCTTCCAGCGCGCACGCGGGACCAAGCAACCGTGTAACGCACACCGTGCACGCGGTCAACCGCGAACCTTTCCGTATCGAATGACAGAGAAACGGAGTGTCACTTAAAGTGCTGACACACAAGAACAAGGTCAATTCAAAAGAGGGGGGGGGGGGGTGAGGAGTGAAAGCCTGGAATAAAAGTCTAATAAAGTCTCTCCGTTACCATTCTTTAAGCCCTGCTCTCTCCGCGCGCGCGAGCTCTCTCCAGACGCGGTCCTGCTGCACCGGGTTCCGGGTGTCGGGTTTCCGGGTGTCGGGGTTCCGCCGGGGGTCCGGCTGTGCCTCGCTCGTGCTCCTCGGCGGAGGTCTCTTCACAGACACCGAGGACTGCGAGGCCAGGGGGCCGCTGGGCCGCTCCGGTAGGCGGTAACCGGCTGATGTGGCGCGTCTGATGCGGTCCATCTCTCAGTGCGCACGGGCTGGAGCGGCGCTAAGGACAGGGAGGATGTCTGCACCCGAACCCACTGAGCATGTCTGAAATGCTTTTCGTCATCTGTGTGTGTGTGTGTGTGTGTGTGTGTGTATAAACTCCCCCCCCCCCCCTCCCCGGGCGCGCTCCCAACGCGACAGTCGTCATGCCAGCGCGGAAATCTCTCCGCGCGCTCCCGCTCCTCTGCCCCGGGTTCATTCACACCGAGCGCTGCGAGTCGACTCATTCACACACAGAGTCGGTTCTCTGAGACAACATGTGGAGTCGATTCCCAACAGCGAGAACAAAACCCGGCGGGGTGGGGGGGGGGGGGGGTCAGGGGGGAGTCTTTCAGGCCTCTTTCGTACCCTTAGTGATTAACATTTAGGCTTTAATCCACCTAACTTTAGATCTACTCGTTTTTGATAATAGATGTATTTTAATTAAATTAAATTAACTATGCCTAATAAGATTCAATTATTTGTCACATGTACCAGTCCATACAGCACAGTGACCTGAGGTCAGCCAGGATACAGACCCCCTGGAGCAGAGACGGTATAAGGGCCGTGCTCAAGGGCTTAACAGTGGAAACTTATCAGTGCTGGGGCTTGAACCTCTGACCTCCTTATCAACAACAAGAGCCTTAACTGTCTGAGCCACCACTGCTCATGTAAGCTAGACCTAGTTCTGTTTTGGTATCTTAGAGTTTTTGTAATTTTAACTTGGCCTTATGCTATATTTTGCCTGTATACAACTTTTAGGATTTTATCTGAGATGATGATGATGATGATGATGACGGTGATGATAATGATTCACAAGTCCAGGGTTGCAGGGAGCCTGGAGCCTAACCCAGGAGACTTGGGGCATGAGGTGGGATACACCCTGGATGGGGTGCTAATCCATCACAGGGCATTCACACACACACACACACACACACACACATGCTCATTCACACACTACTGGCAATGTGGGAACACTAATTAACCTAATCTGCATGGCTTTGGACGAATCATAACAATTGAAATAATAGCTTTCATATGTAAGACCACATGGTTTTCAATTATTAAATAAATCAATTAATTATTACTTCTGAGTAGTTTTTATTTGTTTTATTTATTTGATAAATAACTATGGTTTTTCTCTAAAAAATAATTGCACCATCCTCCAACCAAAGCTTTGCTTTATGTAGATTATTTGGATATTAATTTCCATTCCACAATAGTTTAGCATCTGACTTTCCATAAAAATTTAAATGTCACAGACTTTTGAAATACATTAGATTGAAATCAAACCTTCAGCTCATCAGTTTTCGTAAACATTCCCTGAAAGAACCTTTAGTGTGGAGTCGACTCTCAGAATCGATTCCTTCAACCTCTGACATTCTGAATCAGACACTGAGCCGACTCCCAGCCGACTCCTCCGTTGCCCCGGGAGACAGTGCAGGGATTCTCGCGCTCAAAAGCTTTGTTCATTCACGAGAAAGTGAAACATCCTGTCCGGAACAGAACAATGGGTTTTTTCTTTTGCGAAAGGTTTAGGAGAACAAAGCGGCTCTCTGAGGGGGATCATGTGACAGGCGAGATGTGACCTGGACGAAGGTTTACGCGCGGAAAAGTCAGAATCACGTGCACAGTTTACGGTTTAATTTTCAAGAAGAAGTGACAAAATAAAAACATTTTCTCTTTCACACCACAATGATTATTTATTGCCTAGTGGTGTCTTTTTAGGATACGTAAAAATAATTTAGGTGTTTTTGGTCTCTGTAGAAATGGTAATTGTTTTAATTCTGTTATTCTGTTTAAACTTGTTAATTGATAACTTTAATACGCTTGTCTTTGTGTGGACTCCAGAAAGACAAATAAATCAAAACCGCAGTGGAACATCACGGATAAACAAGTTGCCTGAAAGTAAAAATGTTCTAATTACTTCAGTTAAAGTTCCAAAAAGCCATCAGACACTTTGATATAAAGTTTAATACAGTTTCTATGGTAGCTAAGCTCGGTCAGGTATATCGAGCTCATGTAAAAGACTGAAGAGGAGTAAAGTGCACCCAAGGATGTAACTTATTTTGTTCACCAGGTGGCGCTCCAGTCCGCGATTCAAACAGTTTAAGACGGACGGAATCATCACAGGTGGTAAAGGAAAAAGAAATCTCTGCAACAATCAGTTCATCATTACGTCTTACAGCTTCTGTATGCTTAAACTAATGAAAGTACAAGCTTTTTAACAAATTTACACACACACAAAAAAAAAGAATAATATTTCCTGTAAACAAAATTTTCAGATGACACATGAGCTTAAAATTTGATTTTTACAATAAAAAAGTATTTTTCGTACATATACGCTGCTTTCCTCCCTAAAAAAACATTGCACAGTTTATGTGTGTAAATGAATCCCAGAACCGCTCTTTCACACACCGAGTCCTGGAATATAGCCGTGCCATCAGGGAAGAAAAGCTGACCATTCAGGTGGCCAGCTGACTTAATTTTATTGCCACATAACGTTCCTGAGTCTAGACCTGAGCAACTGAAGTAACCCCAGATCATAACACTGTCTCCATAACACTGGTTAAATTACACTGGATAAACAAGTGGCCTCCAGAGGCTTGTACAGTGGACACTATGCATGATGGGTGCATCACTTCATGCACTTCTCATCTTACCCTGACACGCCCATCATTTTGGAATAGACTCAGTCTGGACTCATCAGGTCACATGCAGGGGCGAGAGAGATGGCCAACTGGAGTCATTTTTTTCACTAACGAGTGTTTTCCTTTTGGACACACAGCTGGTTAGTCCCAATCCGGGGAGATCTCATCACACTGTCAGTGTATCTGCAAATGCTCATATTTTCACTATTAACCATACATCTGATTTCTGCTGTCAGTCTTTCTGCCATGTATCTTTATTAATTGTTTAAGTGATCTCCATTCATTATTTCTTTGGACCACAATTCTTCTATGAAGTTGAAGGTTCGGCAAAGGTTTTCCAGGTTTTAATAATGATTTCAAAGGTTCTTAATCCAATTCCACTTATTCCCTGGAAATCTCCTTGTTTTTCGGTGCTTAATGCAATAATTTGACCTTTTTGTCACAAAGAGACAGGTATTATTTTATACTATAAGAGACAAGCAGTGTGGTGTGTGTATAAAATGATTTTGTTTTATTAAGTACACTTTAGTATATTCTATATACTGTAGTATATAATGTACAGTACTATTCACAGAGGCACAGGTGGACAGCAGGCAGGGCAGGCAACGGCTTGGGGACAATAGGGGGCCCCCGAGTGCTGGCAAACTTATTTATTATTTAAAAGATAATGAAAAAAATTTCCCTGGACCACCAATGTCCTCTAGAATGACCTCAGAGTGTATGGTATACAGTGTCCCATGTGCATTATGGAGTAGATGGATGGATGGATGGATGGATGGATGGATGTGAAACAACAGTACAGACACACTCCTTGTCTCGTAAAGTGAGTTTTTTTTTGTTGTTATTTGTCGTGCAGGACACATGAAGAGTACAGATGTGATGCGCGGTGTACAGAGTGCTACTGACTCACCCGAGTCATAATACAAGCATGAGAATGCGTGTCACACTCTCTCTGTCTCTCTCTTATATAAGCACACACCTGTGATTAACACATTCAGACGCACAGCGAGTGCCGAGACGAGGAACGGAGTGTGTCTCAGTCCACAATTTCTTTCAGTTCAATTGGATCAACCCAAAGCTGACTCAGAAACATTATAGCTGCTATAAAGTAAGTGAACACAGGAACTAATTAATTCTGCAGATGTTCCACAATAATGTCATGCAATGCAATCCTCGCAGTTTGTTTGGATTTTTCAAATTACATATTTATGGCTTATGTGTATTTATTTCTTCCAAACCAGATTTGTTCTGCCCCTAATTGTTTCATCACTGTGTTAAGATATACAGTAAAAGTCCCAGATGCACACTTCATCCACCATACATTCTTTCACAACAGCATTTCAAATGAGCTGCAGCAAACTTTCTGTCCTACTGAAGGTAAGGTATTTTAAACACCCGCAGTCAAGAGGTCTGTTACTGATTCTCTCAGCATCTCCGTGAAGCCTCCTTCAGTCTGGAGTATCGATGAGAACACCTCTCTAGAGCTCTTCACATCTCCGCGTTTTAAACGCAGCTTATTCACAACTCCGCTATTAGATCTCGGTTCACCGAGACAGCTTTGTATCAAACTATTAGAGGATAGACTTCCGATTCAGCACACACATACACACACACTCACAAGTCTCACATCCTCCCACACTCCAACACACACACCTACAGTACACACCAACAAATACGCACACACACAGCCTAGTGTACTGTATATACTGTGAGACTTAGAACTTCTTCTAGTCCTCCAGGTTGCTCAGGAGGCGGGGAAGAAATGGAATGTTCTAGAGAAACAAAGTGTTAGGAGGTGAAACTCTGATCTTCAAAATGAATATGTTATAAACTCAGAACCGTCACTCCATATGGTTCTGAATGTTCCAACAGAGCAGATAAGGGTTTTCTTCTTCTTTTTACTTCATCGCTGCCATGGCAACAACATGGCAAAGCTAACAGAGATGTCATTAGCGTTATGTGTAAAGTGTCAAGTCTTTCATTCTGGTGGTGCAAAGGAGCTCGGATCAAAGCCCGATCAGAAACAATCTCAGCTCCTCTACAGTGAATAATTGCCCTGTGATCCCAAATATAGACATACAGTCAGGTTAAGTGAACATGGCAACTCCAGGGTCCTTGGTTTATAAGTCTGAGCTCATATTTCTGTCTGTTTTAATTAGTTTATTATACTTTATTATTATTATAAGTCTTCTCCAGCACATCCCATAGACTCTCAATGGGGTTAAGGTCTGGACTCCGTGGTGGCCGTTCCATGTGTGAAAGTGATGTCTCACCCTCCCTAAACCACTCATTCACAATTTGAGCCTGATTAATCCTGGCATGGTCGTCTTTTTAATCTGCCCGAGCCATCAGTGGAGAAAAAAAATCCATTGATGAAAAAAAACATCAACTTGTCAGTCGACCTCTTTTTTTTTTTTGGACACATAACACTGTTAAGCCTAGACCTGACCACCTGAAGCAACCCCATATCTTAACACTGCCCCCTACAGGCGAGTAGGCAGTGTGCATCATGAGTGCATCACTTCTTCCTCCTCCTTGATGGTCCCATCAATCTGAAACAGAGTAACTCTGAACGATATTTCCATCGCTCCGCAGTCCACTCTTTATGCTCCCAAGTAAACGGAAGCGTTTTTTTTCTAATTAGCCTCAGTGATGAGTGGTTTTCTTATGGACACACAGCTGTTTAGTCCCAATCCCTTGGGTTCTCATCGCTATGATCATGTACGTTTAGTAGTAATTTCAGCAATCTCCTCATTGCTTGATGCAGGACAATAATTTGACCTTTCTAAAAAAGAATAATATCTTTGTCATGACCACAGGATATGTCTTCAAGATATGTCTCCACTGCATCAGTTAGCCTTTAACAACATTTAAACATCTCTACCAATGGGTCAAATGTATAATGTGTCGTCCTTTAATGAATAGAGATTGGTATTGATGACAAATTGCTAAGCTGCAAAAGCACTTCAGGATGTCCTGTTATGAAAGCATAAGATTATTTCCCTCTAACTGCATGGCACTGAGTGGTTTATACATCCATTTCACCTGGCCCAGTGTTTAACCCATACCACATACTGTAGGCTCAAGTTACACACCCAACAGAGCAGACTGTGTGTGTTTCCAAAAGTTACAAAAATGCAGATATTTTGTTAATTTGAAAATTTTAATTCTGAAAAACAAACGTAAATTTTGATGCCCCATTTTATTCCTTTAACAGCAGTTGGAACCCAACAGGAAACTGTTTTTATTTGAAACAAGTTCTGATAATATTTCATTGCTTTCTGGAACATAATAGGACACCATACACATTAAACACTTGACTTGAACTACAAACAAAGACAAACTAATTTTAGGGATTCTATTGCATTTGACTGGACATTCTTCTTCTTCTTCTTCTTATTATTATTATTATAAGTAAAAAATCTTATTAAGTGATTTCTGCAGTTAGTTTAGATTTAATAAGGGTTATTTTGGTCATGAAACACATATTAACAAATAGGATGTTCTATTTAGATACATTATGTCTAATTATGAGGGTATTATTTAAGTGGGCATAAGTTTTTACCAACCAACATATGTATAAATGTATAAATTCCAAGGAAATTTCTGAAAACGTATCTAAATAAAAACCCACAAAACAACACCTGCTATATCATCATTCATGTTCCAGAAATGTTCGACTTCTATCTCTCATTATCACACTTTCTCTCCATCCATATGCCAAATTTAACAGCTCGGCGGTCATGTGGAAAGTTTCAACATTTTGCAAAGTCGCTTTTTCATTAGCATGCAAACAGGTGGATGGAATCCACGCTTGAAGCTAACAGTTCCGAGTTCTGTACTTTCACTGTGTTATGTGACTCTAATCTAGTCTTTGAAGACAGCTAATTAGCACAACAAGAACATGTGCCTTTGGCTAACATCACCTCCTACACACAGTGATCTGACCTTATCTTGGTGAGAAAACTTTTCTGTTTTACAGTCCTTGTTAACTCTGTCCTGTGAGAATACTCTCAGCCTGTGTTTTTATGCGTGTGTGTGTGTGTGTGTGTGTGTGTGTGTCCTTGAGGTAACACAATATGCTTAATTAATATGGAATTTGTCATTGTTACACCGAGCATATGCAATTCTCGACAATGTGTTTAAAAGGGCATGAGTGCATTCCACTGCAGCAAGTGTCATTTACTTTATTCTAATCTACAAGCTTCTTGTAGTGCAGTTCTTTATTATTCAAGGTTCTTCATACAGTACAAGTAGGAGAACCATCAAAATTCAGAAGTCATGATTAACATGATACAATTCATGAAAAAAAAAAATTAAAGAAGCAACTTTAAGGACTATGCAAGTAGAATATTAAGAGATATGAAAATAGACGGGAAAAAGCTGGAATGAAAAGCTGGAAGATTACAAGACTTCGTCATAAACAGCCTGAAAGCCTAGAAGACCAGGAGATTAGGAGACTGGCTAACTGAGCAGTGGTGTCAAAAGTATTCGCATTCATTACTTGAGTAGAAGTATAGATACTAGGGTTTAAAAAGACTTCTTTAGAAGTTGAAGTATCAACTCGAGCTTTTTACTCAAGTAAAAGTGTAAAAGTACTGGTTTCAAAACTACTTAAAGTATAAAAGTAAAAGTAACGTGAGGGGCAAAAAGCATTAAGGATAAAAGCTTAGGCTGTGCCACGGGCCTGTATACTGCATTAACACTTCATTAAAAAAAAATGCGTTGTTGTATTTATTAACAGCCGTAGTGATTTGGGATTCTGTATATGGCAATTGAAAAAGAATGCATTTTAGTACAATGCAAATACATTAAAGAGCCATATATGTGTACTACTGAGCATTAACATGTTTTATGGAGAAGAAGATATGATAACTAGTTGCCTATAAGTATTTTAATGGTGCATAAAGTCAAACTTCAGAGGCATGTCATCAGTAACCTTTATTGGAATGTAAATGTACATCCGAGCTTAGCTGCAGGAATCTGTGAGGCCAACATACAAGAAAATTAGTGACCCAGGGCAGGCTTAGTAACAATTACCCCTGTGTGGTTGTCTACAATAAACATTAGTGCTGTCAGAATGAATGATTAATCCAAGTGATTAATAAAAAAATTTAAATAATTATATATATATATATATATATATATATATATATATATATATATATATATATATATATATATATAATCATTCCTGTTACCCTACTGGTGCTGTTTCCTTCCTCGCTGGTGCTTGGTTGTGACATTTCGCTTGAATCTTGAGTCTCTATCACGGACATCTTCGTCTACTTATCACAACCTTATACCCCTATCTCACCTATGCGGTTTGACTCATGGTGAGATGCGATGTTCGGTACCGTGAGCTGCCGCCAAGTTCTGCAAGGTCTGCAAGCTTCCGCGAGGACTGCCAAAAAATGAAACTTGAATTTTTCACGCGGAAAGATGGAAACGTAATCACAGCGCAAAAACTTGCGGTGAATCATGATGAACCCTACTTACGGCCACTGAGCGAAACCGCGTAGGTGATATAGGGCTACAACACCGCATCTCACAGTGAGTCAAACCGCGTAGGTGATATAGGGGTATTATCAACCGAAAATGCCATTTTATTCAAACGTCCTTGCTGGAGTGTGTGACGTGACGTCATGTGCAGGTGCGATGGATCGCGTACCAACCAATAGGGTGTCGGAATGGTATGTTTATACTTCTCATCCAACCACAATCGAATTCACTCCATCCGGATGGCGCGATTTATCCGGATGTTTTTTTTTTTTTTTTTTTTTTAATGACAAGCTGAAATAAAATAGGAGTAACGAGGCTATTTTTAAAATGTAAGGAGTAGAAAGTACAGATAATTGTGTGAAAATGTAAGGAGTAGAAGTAAAAAGTCGGGTGAAAAAGAATTTCTCCAGTAAAGTATAGATACCAAAAATTTCTACTTAAGTAAGGTAACGCAGTATTTGTACTTCATTACTTGACACCTCTGTAACTGAGTGACTAAAAGACTAAATGAAATGGACACCAGAAGAGTAAGAGACTGGGTGATGTGAGCTACTAGAAGACAGGGAGACAAGGGAACTGGAATTCTGTAAGATCTGGAAACTGTGAGATTAGAGGATCACCCAGTGGAAGACTTGGAGAACAGGATACTTTGAAATTGGACCATTGGATAACCTGGAGTGAAAAACATTTAAACTGGAAATCCAAGGTTGGGAGACAAATAGAAGAATTTGCAAAGTAGAAGACTGGGTTTACTAGAATTCCTGGACATTCGAGACTGGTGTGTGTGGAGACGGAGAGCCTGGGAGACTTGTAGACTGGAGAGTTAGAGTCTTTGGCAACTTAAAACTAAGAATCTGGAGATTCTGGGCATTTAAAATTAAGTAGAGGAACATTGGAGACTGGGATGCTACGAAAGTGGAAATACAGTATTGTGATGTGCAGACTGTTAAAAAACTGCAGAGAGTTAGACTTGAACATTTTAAGACTATGAGGCTTGTATACTCTGTGACTTAGAAACTGAAAACTTGGACACATTTACATTTAGGCATTTGGCAGACGCTCTTATCCAGAGCGACTTACATTTTTATCTAATTATACATCTGAGCAGTTGAGGGTTAAGGGCCTTTTGCTCAAGGGCCCAACAGTGGCAACTTGGTGGTTGTGGGGTTTGAACCTGGGATCTTCCGAACCGTAGTCCAATGCCTTAACCACTGAGCTGCCCCTGGCCCAGATGGAAGGACCAGAAATGAGACCAGAAAGCAATCAACCAATCCTTCCTTCCTTCCCTCCCTCCCTTCCTTCCTTCCTTCCTCTTAACACAATTTTGTAGATTTTTTTTAATCCATAAGTTTTGTTTTAAGTTTTATCAATTCCAAGGAAATTTCTAAAAACTTTTCGAAATAAAAACCCACCAAAACAACACCTGCTATATCATATTTTATGTTCCAGAAATGTTCGGCTTCTATCTCTCAGTATCACACTTTCTTTCCATCCATATGTCATGTGGAAAGTTTCAACATTTTGCAAAGTCAATTTTTCATTAGCATGCAAACAGCTGGATGGACTCCACACATGAAGCTAACAGTTCCTAGTGACCAAGTGCTTGGGAGACCAAATAACTGAAAGACTTAGTTATTTGGAGACCAAGTGACTGGAAGACAAGTGACTGTAAGACCAAGACTTGAACTGAACTGTGCGCCACAACACTGGAAGACCAAGTGACTGGGAAACATAGTTACTTGTAGATGAAGTGACTGAAAGACCAAATGACTGGGAGAAAAGTGACTATGAGAGCAAATAACTGAAAAACTTAGTTACTTGTAGAACAAGTTACTAAAAGAACATATGACAGGGAGAAGACCAAGTGACTGAAAGGCTTGTAGACCACGTGACAGGGAGAGTTGAACACCAAGCGACTGGGAGACCAAGTGACTGAAAGACTTATGCCTCTTTTCCACTGCATGGTTCGGGGCACAGCACGGTTCAGTACAGCTCACTTCGGTTCGGCTCAGTTCGGCTCGGTTTGCGCTTCCACTGCAGTTTAGTACCGCTTTAGAGTGGGCGGGATTATTCACATGTCATTATAGTCACGGCGCCGCTACTGCCGTGACATCATCGTAACCGCGCCACAAACAAACACACAACAATGGAGCATATCGACGGCATGGTGTTCTTCATTCTCGGCATGTGGATGTTTTTAACAGCAAGACGAAGAAGTACAAAAAGGTGCGTCCGAGACCAAGTGACTGGGAGTCCAAGTTACTGGAAGACCAAGTGACCAAGTCAAATTTAACTCTTTTCAAGAAAGATCAAAGCAAAACATTGGGTTATAGCTTTTACCTTTTTTCATAATTGAGAAAAACGAAAGCATTTTTTTTATTTGACTTGAAGAAAGTTTAATATGAAATGTTTCTAAGACAAAGGTGGGAACAATAATGAGGGGCGTGGCCAGGGGTGGAACCAGAGCAGCAGAAAACATGCTCACAAAACACAAATTTGTAGTTTGGCTAAATGCACCAGATAAAGAAAAAATGTTGAAAATGTTTCAGATTATGAGAATCATACTAGAACCCGTACTAAACCCCCTGCTTCCAACCATCATTGGTGTGTTTCTGTGTTGCACAGAGATCAGATTGAGTCTGATTGATACTATAACTTCACACTTCACACTGCAGCTGATTGCTGAGATCTCAGAGGGCTCTCTGAGTCGAGTGTGTTTGCACGTGTGTATTCCACTCCAGCGATGGACAGACTGTGTGTTAATATATTCTTAAGCAACAGATTTATATTCCGAGGTCTTACTCTCACATTTCTGCTGCTGGGTTTGGAAATCTGAGACTGCTAGCTGTCAATCATCCCACCACACACACACACACACACACACACACGCACACACACACACACACACACTGTACAGTACAGTATAGCTATGACAGATACTATAAGAGTGCCGTAAGCAGCAGGGCTCCGGATAAGAAGCTTGTGTTGATAAGAAGCTGAAAGGAGATGTTTGAAGTTAGGAAGTAAACGTTAGTGAGTGATGGACTCATTAGCTAAAGGTCATTTTCTTCTTGCAGGTCTTTCTCTTATCTTCCAACTTAAATTGGTGAAGTCCGCTCCCTCGACCCCTCGCGCTTCAGAAGCCCGACCTTGTCGCTGTTCCGAGTGTGTAATGTGTCTCTCGCTGAGCCGCTGCTGTGAAATGACTCTCTCTCCACAGCTCTTACACAATCACTATTTTTCAGGAGGATGGAGAGATGATGACTGTAATTATCTCGTCCTGAATCACTAGAGACGGACAAACAAGCGCCTGCAAACTCACCAAACCAGACTATCCCCGAGATACTGTCTCTCTCACTGCTTCTCTGTCTCTATGGCTGTCTCTCTCTGCCTGTCTCTCTCACTGTTTTTCTGTCTGTCTGTCACTCTCTCTATCTCTCTACTCTCACTATTTATTGTCCTGTCTATCTGTCTCCTTACTCCTCTTAAAGTTTCTCTGTCTGCCTGTCTGTCTCTACTTCTCTGACAGTTTTTCTGTCTCTGTCTGCCTGTCTCTCTTTGTCCCCCTTCTGTTTGTCCATCTTATGTTCTGTCTTAAGCTTTGCATCTCTGAAAACAAGTCTGTCCTTCTGTCTCTCTTTACTTCCCTGTTTTTTTCTCATCTGTCTCACTCTCTCGTCCTCATTTTGTTTCTCTATGTGTCTGTCTCTGTGTATACTCGGATGTTCTCTCTCTCTCTCTCTCTGATTTACTTTAACTGGATTGGAAGCAGGACCGGTGGCTCTGCAATATTAGTTTTCAGCACTGCAGAAGTGTGACGTGTGATATATTTTGCTATCAGACGGTCTGATATTCGTCTGCAACGGCACTTCATCAATACCAATCTGTTTACACGCTGGACTCCACATCCTCCGCTCTCAGTCTGCTGTGAAAAACCTCACACATTAGCATTACAGTGCAAAGTCCGGGAAGTGCACAACTTCATTTTACACAACTTCATCTCGTCTCTGTAGAAGAAGCAATGATGAGTTTCTCTGCAGCTATTTCTCACTTTCTGTTGTTTTCATCCATTAAAATAAATTAACATGTAAAACTACTAGTCTTTAAAATATATACTTTTTGGGTACTTTGGGTTGGCAAAATGTGTGTGTGTGTGTGTGTGTGTGTGTGTGTGTGTGTGTGTGTGTGTGTGTGTGTGTGTGTGTGTGTGTGTGTCAGGATGGCAGTTGAACTGGGACGTTGCCATGCCATATCCCATAGCTACAGCTAATCGTCTCTTTAATTACAGAGCGCTGCTTTTGCTGTTGCCTTCTGCAGGGCTGAGGACGGTAATTAAACACCAGACAGAGAGAAAGGAGAGAGAAGGAGAACAAGAAAACGAGATGCAGTGAGATAGAGAAAGAGACAGAGGCAAAAATAAAAGCAAAGAGTGAGGGAGAGGATCAGAGAGAGACAGACAGAGTGTGATAGTGAACGAGACAGACAGACAGGAAAAAGCAAGAGCTTAAATAAGCAAATAAACAAATAAAGAACCACAGAGAGAGAGAGAGAGAGAGAGAGAGCAAAACAGGTGTGCACACAGAGAGACAAAGAAAAGGAGAGAAAAAAGAGAAGGACAGAAAGAGAGACAGAACCACAGAGACGGAGAAAGAGGCAGATAGAGACAGAAACCACGAAAGGAGCGAGGGACACAGAGACAGAGAGACAGAGAGAGAGAGAGAGAGAGAGAAACAGCAGAGAAACCCACAGGAAGAAACAAAGAAAGAGAGTGAGAGACAGGGACAAAAATAGAAAGGGAGAGTGAGACAGGCAGAAAGAACAGAGTGAGACAAAGAAAGGAGAGGGAAAGAGACAGAGAGACAGACAGATAAAACAAAGTGTGTGTGTGTGCCAGTGTTCTTGAGTGTGTGTGTGTGTGTGTGTGTGTGCCAGTGTTCTTGTGTGTGTGTGTGTGTGTGTGTGTGTGTGTGTGTGTGTGTGTGTTTTCGCCAGTGTTCTTGAGTGTGTGTGTGTGTGTGTGTGTGTGTGTGTTTTCGCCAGTGTTCTTGAGTGTGTGTGTGTGTGTGTGTGTGTGTGTGTGTGCCAGTGTTCTTGAGTGTGTGTGTGTGTGTGTGTGTGCCAGTGTTCTTGTGTGTGTGTGTGTGTGTGTGTGTTTTCGCCAGTGTTCTTGAGTGTGTGTGTGTGTGTGTGTGTGTGTGTGTGTTTTCGCCAGTGTTCTTGAGTGTGTGTGTGTGTGTGTGTGTGTGTGTTTTCGCCAGTGTTCTTGAGTGTGTGTGTGTGTGTGCCAGTGTTCTTGTGTGTGTGTGTGTGTGTGTTTTCGCCAGTGTTCTTGAGTGTGTGTGTGTGTGTGTGTGTGTGTGTGTGTGCCAGTGTTCTTGAGTGTGTGTGTGTGTGTGCCAGTGTTCTTGAGTGTGTGTGTGTGTGTGTGTGCCAGTGTTGTTGTGTGTGTGTGTGTTTTCGCCAGTGTTCTTGTGTGTGTTCTTGTGTGTGTTCTTGTGTGTGTGTGTGTGTGCGTGTGCGTGTGTGTGTGTGTGTGTGTGTTAAGCATGTACGTGACTGTTTTCGATTTTTTTCCATCAACTCTTCAAGTGTCTTCAGGCGACAGGGAGTTTGAACATACGGCTCGGTAACTAAGCAACAACCTACCGGCTCCGGCTCTAAAATTAGGGAAAGCAAAAGTGACGTCAAAGTGAATAAAAAACAAAATCAGACCATTTGAAAGCAGACAAGGAGCTCAGGATGGCCCGCTGTTATGTCCATTATTCATCCACACACTCACACACACACACACACACACACACTCACACACGGCTGGACTTGTGCCTGGTTCATAAAACAACAAACACAATACATTCATATCTTTTTTTTCCCCACCTTTAGTGCAGAAAGACACCAAACACGTCCTGGCTGATCTAGACTAGCTCGCTAATCAGGTCAGGAAACACCACGCGTATCAAATACTAAAGTTTAGCATAAAGTATCGCTTCGATTCAGGACACTCAGTTCATCGCTTGTCTATTGTAATGCTAATCGCTATGCTAATACATAATGAGAAACAGCCAGAGGATTATAATTAGCTGAACCGTCATTAGCGGGAAAACCCACAGCATCACAGTGCGATCATGATTAATGCTAGGATTCAACAGAAACACACTCACATCTCTTAGAAACATTCTAACACACTTAACACACAGAACGGTGTGAGAGAATACAGCAGTCACGTGTGTGTGGTGCCGTCGCAGGAAAGTAATCAGCTTCAGGAGCGTGCAAGGACCCTGAGTTCATTATTTTTCTATAACAGCATGTCACAAAGTGTTTTATCCCTCATATAGAAAGGCAATTTCCTAACACTAACAGATTTTACTTTCTCCACAGACAACATGTTGTAAATTTTTTTCCATTTACTGTTAGTTAATGATGTGGAACGTCCATGAAACAAGTTCCTGCAGACGTTATAGTGGCTGTAAACAGACTGGTGTACCTGATGAAGTTGACAGATTGTTAAACCTGGAGAATGTTAGAGCTCTCTGTGTGTGTGTGTGTGTGTGTGTGTGTGTGTGTGTGTGTGTGTGTGTGTGTGTGTAGAGTGGTTAGTGCAGGTGCTTGACTCACTGCTACACTGCCTGAGGGAATCGTACTCTTCCTCAGTGAAGTTAATCGTGTTTGTGTTTAGGGAGCCGCGGCGCACACACACACACACACACACACACACACACACACACACACACTCCGCAGACGAGGAGAGAACCTTGTTGAAGACAGCACAGCGCACACCGTATCGCTAGTAACTTAGCGCATGTCTGAGAAACAGCCAGAGGATTATAATTAGCTAAACCGTCTGAGTGGTTCGTCAGTTCGCTTTTTCTGATGCAACAGTGGTGCCGCATACAAGGGTCGTTCAAGTCAAACCAGGACTTGCGATGAAATTTCTAGTGAATGATGGCGTAAAAGTGTGTGTGAATTTATAGAAGACTCCAGGCACAGTGCGGCGATGAGACACAGTCAAACTGGGACTTTTGATTGTACAGAATAACAGAACACAGTTCTGAGAGCAAAAACTCCCTTTATTTCTCTATAAAATCCCCTGATACACTAATGCTCTTATCCCAGTGTTTCACTAGAGCTCGGACACCATCAAGGTAGAAAGTTTTCTCCGTACGCCGGAGCCGTGATCGGACTGTCTGTCTGATTCACCTCTGAAACCCCGGCCCCCCAGGAACTCCTTTAATAACCCAAACATGTGGAAATGGCTTATGTCGAGGTCAGGGCTGGACGGAGAATGTGACTGTGTCACAGGAACGACGGCACTGGGCTCCTCGGCCCGGGATTGTCAATCATGGACGTACGGCCTTCTTTAAAACGTTCGTACCGTTTCAAATGTTTTACTGCGACTAGAGTCTAATGACGGTATTGTGCTTGAAGTCTTCTGTAAATGTTGATCACTTTTATGTCATCACTCATCAGAAATGTCATCAAAAGTCCCAGTTTGCCTTTCATACGTCTCATACTACATCTCATAGTTTGCTATAGAATTCACACACTATTTTGTTCACTATCTAACAGACAGGGGCTTAAAAGCTACTTAGTGTGAAAGCAGATTTATAATTATACACAGAAATAACCGTATTTTTGGACGCTGGTTCCACTTTAAATAAAAACAACTGCGTAAGGAAATGTGATAAATGTAAATGTAAGTTACTGATTTGTTGCCCAGTGACGCTGCACTACATAAAATGATGCTAGGAACCTTTTTTTTCAACTTCATTACACTTCAGCCTAAAATCTAATTACCTTTAATCAAATCTCACTTTTTGTATGCTTTTACAATTTCAAGAGACTTCACTCGAGACTAAAATCACTCAAATGCTTCTTTTGTTTCCTCCTGAGCCTCTTTCTCTCTCTCTCTCTCTCTCTCCTGCAGCTTTTCAAACAGAAAGAGAAAAACAACCACTGAATGCTTCTCTCTAAAACGCCGTCGTCTGGGCAACCTCTATATTCCCCATATTATTTTAAGCACATGGTGAAAAACACCCAGGAGGAATTAGAGAGGCTTTTTTTTTTCCTTCTTCAAAAACAGCTCACCTCCGATGTGGCGCTCGGCATGGTATAAAAAATTTGAGTCACCTCTGCTGCTGCTGCTGCGGCTCAAACCTCAATCTTTTCCACAAGTGGTGATGATTTCTGAACATTTCTACTTCACATGAGTTTTGATTAAACACACATTACATTTATTTAACATTTTAACCAAAAGGTGTCAAAGGTGTAGCTCTGCACCAACACACAAGCAGATCAAAGGTGGGGGAAAAGCATAATATACACTGTTACATAAGGTGTGTTACAGTTGTCTTTGTCAGGACAATAGAAACCTCTTTAATTCAATGCATCTGTTTAATGCAGCATCTTTTCACCAGACTAATCTCCTTTTTTCCCTCTGGGCTGAGTTGAGGTTACATCACATCCTTTAGTTTTTTTCTTTATTTTTAGATTTTACTTTGAAAAGCAGCAATACATGTTTATTACAAATCTCAAGCTGTTTCTAGAGCACTGAAGCATGGTGGTGGTAGCATCATGCTCAGCGCCCTCTTTGGCCTCTTTTTTTAATCCCTTCTTAATCTTAAAGGTGCTGAATTTCGGTGCACCGTCCTGATATGTTGTATTTAATGTCTAATTTAATGTCAGCCTGAGGGATGTTTGCAAATGTCGCGATGTATTTTTAAGCCTAAACCCTGATTGATAATTTTTCCTTGTTCCTCATGATGCTGTTTGTTTAGGACTGTCCTACAATACAACTCTTCCAGGAACAGGTGTATTTATATCGAGATCATGTTGACTCAGCGAATTATGTAACTTCAGATGGTTGCACCAGAACGTGTCTAGCGGTTTCACAGCAGATGAGGGTGACTTCTTATGCAGTCATTTTTGTTTTACATCCTAATTTATGAATAATTTAGAAAATGAGATTGACTTGCCTTCCATTCCCACATCGATATTTGTGTTGTGCTAATTTATGATTTATGGCATATAATGACAATTAAATTTATTGCAATTCCATCAAAATGTGGAACAGTTGAACGGGCTGTAAACTTTTCCAATGTAAATTTCACTTGGTAACATCTGGAGATATGCCAGGAAACACCTGGAAACTGTGACTAAATAGAGAAACCACTGTAATAAAAACCTGGTACAAAAATAATCTGCACTTTCCCAACATTGTTTGAACACGACTTTGACCTTAAGACAATTCCACCCCTCATATCCCCCTCCCATTAAGACCCATAATCCACTGTAACCGCCTGTTACCTGTTCGACATGTTCCTGATCCGGTGCTGTGTGTTGCTCCTTGACAGACTGCCGGGGGTAAATCAATTAGAGAGCATGACTGGGTTTGCTAATGAATCGTAACAGGAGATCTGCTCTGGATCTGCAGAACAGGGCAGAGATGCTTACAGACGGGAACGCGACTGCAGGCTCTCGTCCTTATAATCATCATCATCATCCTCATCTCCTCATCCTCTCTGCTAATGTTTGTATCTTTCAGCGAGCGTCGTTCTGGTTGTCAGAGAAGGGAACAGTTCTGCTTGTTGTGTTTAAATGGAAACCTGGTGTGTTCTCCTCTCCACTAACTCTCAATGCGCAGTTACGAAGGTTATCCTTAAGGCGCTTTTCTAAGTATGGTTTTTAAATTATTGCTGTGACAGAATTTTTTTAAATAAATAAACTTTGCAAAAACAGTGTACCTACAGTAAATATTGAGCAATGAGGAACAAACAGCCAAAGACCTCCAGAACCTCTGAAAATTTGAATGAATGATAAGAATAAATAAGCTAAATAGGACTCACATTATACTTAAAAATTATATTTACTCATTTACATACAGTAGTTATATAAATAAAAGCTTCAGTAAAACATCTGAACGGTGCAAACGGTCCTAGTCGATGTGGTTGTGAGCCCACTGCAGTCGTTCCTGTGAACATTCAGCGAGTGGAACGTCTGATCCTGGAAAATCCACTTGCGTAAGAGACACATCTGTCTGTGCGAACTGTACACACACTCATTCACTAACACCACTCACACATTACAGGAACTCAGCTGGTAGTTATTGCCACATCCGTACACATTTACACATGTTTGGAAAAATGACTTTAAAGGAGTTCCTGGGAGGCCAGCGATTTAGATGTGAAGCATGCAGTCCGATCATGACTCCGGCGTGCTGAGAAAACCTTCTAAACTTGCTGGATAAGTGCGTTAGTGTAGCAGGGGATTATATAGTGAAATAGTTCAGAAGTCCTGCTTTGACTTGAACACCCCTTGTATATCACACTAGCTGTATGTTCTCTGTGCTCAGGTGATTTTATGATTTCGAGACACATTTGGAATTTCTTCCTGACCTTGAGCCACACATCAAATAGTTTTAGCTGGAACACACTGGAGAGATGTTTTCGGCTCCACTGACGGGTGACACAGAGGAGAGGTGGTCAGGATGGGAGGATGTGGACGAAGCTGAATCATGCAGTATCTATTTGGATGCTGTTTGCCGTATGAAGGAGATATGCATTGACAGTTTCTCTCAGCGGATCGGAGCGATGGAGAAACAGCAACGCAGTGGAGTTAGAGTCAGACAAGAGCTCAGACAGTCAGAAACCTGTCTGTTTTTATACAGGGTTTGCAGGTTATTAGGTACCTGGGTTGTTGAATTATAACACAGGTAGAAGCACATATTACACCAACACTGCTGAAATCCTACTGTAGTTACTGTATATAGTTGAGGAAGTGTTAATTAATGTAACTGCAACTCTGAGAGAAGCACAGCTGCAAATCACACGTTTATTTTAGCACATGTTATACAAGTACTGTACAAAAGTCTCAGGCACCATATTATCTCTAGTACAAGTGGTTTTTATCAATGTCTATCATGTCTGTATCACTATGTAAAAAGCCATTCACCTTTCAGCCATTTCCAAACAAACCTTAAAATATAATTTACAAAAAAATGACATTATAGAAAAACATCTGCATGCCTGTAAGGAACGCAACATATTACATGGCAGATAGATTTCAGATGGAAACAACAACAACAACAACAACAACAATAAAACTCCTGGGTTTTGCATGAAAAAGGGAAGGATTGAATGTGACAAACGTTACCAGAAGAACGCTGGCATATTCTCCAGCACACTCAGTAAAACCTACAGTACTGTATATTCAATTCAATTCAATTCAATTCAGTTTTATTTGTATAGCGCTTTTAACAATTGACATTGTCTCAAAACAGCTTTACACAATCAAAAGAATTATTTAAGTTTGTATGGAATGTGAATATGTATGAATCAAAATGTTCAGATATTCCCTGGCGAGCAAGCCCGAGGGCGACAGTGGCAAGGAAAAACTCCCTGAGACGGTAATAGGAAGAAACCTTGAGAGGAACCAGACTCGACAGGGAACCCATCCTCATCTGGGTGAAACAGATAGCAGGAAATGATCTGCATTTATACAGTGTTAAGTGTTAGGTTCAGCTATAATAGTTGATGTTAATTGATGTTATAATACTTGATGTAAAATGGAGTCCAGTAGTTATTCGAGACTCAGATAGACTTGTAGAAAGTTCCAGTCCTGAACTATCGAATTGTCAAGTCCTCAGAGAAACAGCTGACAACACCAGTCGAGGCCAGAACCGTCTTCTAAGTATAGAGAATCATCCCCAGACACCAGACGCATCCTAAAGAGACACACGGGGCATCCATGCGATGAGACCTCCAACCAGAAACCGGGCACCAGGATGGATCAGACAGGTCCGGAGGGCAGAGGGAGTCTGGATCACTGGCAGCTCAGGAACCACATGTGTAGCTCGACAGAGAGAGAGAGAGAAAGAGTGAAAGGGGGAGACAGGGGGAGAGAGGAAAGAGAAAGAGGGGGAGGAAGAGAAGAGGAGGAGAGATTGCAATTAGGTATGGTCACAGTCACAATGTCTAATGTGAATGTATATTTACTGTAGAGTGCAAGCAGGGACTCCGGCAGGACTAACTATGACAGCATAACTAAAAGGGAGAGCCAGAAGGAAACACAAACATGAGGGCTCCCTGAGATGTAAAGCAAACAATCACCTCACCGTCAACAAACCTGAGTGATCAAATGAGAGTGAGGAAGACAGCATCTAAAACATACCAGTTCACCATAATACTCTACGTCCATGAGTCCCCCAGATCTGCTCCTTTACCTTATGGCAAATCTATTTATAAAAATGCTTGGCTAAATAAATAGGTTTTTAGCCTAGACTTAAACACTGAGACTGTGTCTGAGTCCCGAACACTATTTGGAAGACTATTCCATAATTTTGGGGCTTTGTAAGAAAAAGCTCTGCCCCCAGCTGTAGTTTTCATAATACGCGGTACTGATAAGCAGCCTGCATCCTTTGACCGAAGTAGGCGTGGCGGATCGTAAGACACTAGCAGTTCGCTCAGATACTGCGGCGCGAGACCATTTAATGCCTTATATGTCAAGAGTAGTATTTTAAAATCAATGCGAAATTTCACAGGGAGCCAATGCAGTGAAGATAGGATAGGGGTGATGTGCTCATATCTTCTGGTTCTAGTGAGGACTCTCGCTGCTGCATTTTGGACTAGCTGAAGCTTGTTTATGCACCTAACTGAACAACCAGACAGTAAGGCATTACAATAGTCCAACCTAGAAGTGATAAAAGCATGAACTAGTTTTTCTGCATCATTTAGCGACAATATATTTCTTATTTTGGCGATATTTCTAAGGTGAAAGAATGCTATCCTGGTGATATTATCTACATGAGCTTCAAATGAAAGGCTGGAATCTATAATCACGCCGAGGTCTTTTACTGTTGCACTTGACGGAACAGAAAGGCCATCTAAAGTTACGGTGTGATCTAAGATTTTACTTCTAGCTGTATGCGGTCCTATGACTAGAACTTCTGTCTTATCCGGATTAAGCAGAAGGAAGTTAATTAGCATCCAATTTCTTATGTCCTGAACACATTGCTCAACTTTAGTAAGATGGTTTTTCTCATCAGGTTTTGTTGAGACATATAACTGTGTGTCGTCAGCATAACAATGAAAACTAATACCATGCTTACGGATTATGTTGCCCAGAGGAAGCATGTAAAGGGAAAAAAGCAGTGGGCCTAAAACTGAACCCTGCGGAACGCCAAACTCCACTAGAGAACATGCAGAATAATCACCATTTAAGTCTACATACTGATAACGATCGGTCAAATAGGATCTGAGCCAGGAGAGGGTTGTACCCTTAATTCCTACTAAATTTTCTAATCTGTGAAGAAGAATAGCATGATCAATAGTGTCAAAAGCTGCACTGAGGTCGAGTAATACAAGCATAGTTACACAACCCTGATCAGAGGCCAATAGGAGGTCATTTACTACTTTAACGAGTGCTGTTTCTGTGCTGTGATGAGGCCTAAATCCTGACTGATACAGTTCATGTATGCCATTTCTATGTAGATATGAGCATAGCTGCTCCGCTACTATCTTTTCCAGAATCTTAGAGATAAAGGGGAGGTTTGATATTGGCCTGTAATTGGACAGCTGACAGGGGTCGAGGTCAGGTTTCTTAATTATTGGTTTAATAACTGCTACTTTAAAAGATTTTGGAACATAACCAATGCTGAGTGAGGAATTAATTATTCTCAACATCGGTTCTGTTATTACTGGTGCTATCTGTTTAAGAAAATGTGTCGGTATAGGATCTAATATACAGGTTGATGAATTTGCAGAAGAGATGAGTGAAATTAGTTCATTCTCTTCAAGAGGAGTAAAGTATTCTAGGTTTGAATCTGACATGGCTAGGTTAACATCAGTATCAATTACATTGTTTGGTTTCAAAGCCTCAATTTTATGCCTGATATTTACAATTTTATTATTAAAAAAGTTCATGAAGTCCTCACTATTGCATGATGTTGTTGTGGAGATTTCTGTAGTGGTCTTATTTCTGGTTAATTTGGCTACGGTATTAAATAAAAATCTAGGATTATTTTTATTTTCTTCTATAAGAGTGGAGAGATACGTTGATCTAGCTACACTAAGAGCTTTCCTATAGTTCAGGATGCTCTCTTTCCATGCTATTTGAAATACCAACAATTTAGTTTGACGCCATTTACGCTCTAATTTCCGAGCAGTCTGTTTTAAAGTGCGCGTGTGATCGTTATACCAGGGAGCGAGTTTCTTATCTCTAATAATTTTTCTTTTAGCTGGAGCTACATTATCTAAGGTACAACGAAGTGTCGACTCTAAATATTCAGTCGCCTGATCAAGTTCTGTGGGGTCAGACGGTGACCTAATCGAAGTTGGTAACTCTGGGAGATTACTGATAAAACTCTGTGTGGTAGTTGATGTGAATGTACGTTTAATACGGTAGCGCGGTACTGTGCGTACATTATCACTGTGAGACACTTGAATGGAGACAAGATAGTGATCTGAGATAATTTCAGACAGTGGAATTGTGAACACATTTCTTATAGTTAATCCGAAGAATATTACTAAATCTAAAGTGTGACCTGCTTTATGAGTGGGTCCTACTACACACTGATTTACACCTACGGAGTCCAGTATGGATATAAATGCTGTTCTCAGAGGGTCTTCTGGATTCTCAAAATGAATGTTAAAATCTCCAGCAATTAACACTTTGTCTACAGAAATGACCAGGTCTGAGATGAAATCTGCAAATTCACTAAGAAATTCAGAGTACAGCCCTGGAGGTCTGTAAATTATAATTAGTGGAATCGACTGAGCTGATTTAATATACTTAAATACACTTATGTTACTATAGAGAATTTCAAATGAGTTAAATTTGTGTCTGTGTTTTTGTACGATAGACAGATTATCATTATGAATAACTGCGACGCCTCCTCCTCTACCAGTTAACCGAGGCTGGTGTATGTAGCTGTATCCAGGAGGACTAGCTTCATTTAGAGCTACATACTCGTCCTGTTTAACCCATGTTTCAGTTAAACAGAGTATATCAAACGCCTGATCTGTGATAATTTCATTAACAATAACTGCTTTTGATGTGAGAGATCTAATATTTAACAATCCTAGCTTCAGATCAGAGGTGCCGGCTGCGCATTCAGTATGATCGGAGTTTGTGGACTTTATGTTAATTAGATTATTGAAACAGACTTTCTGGGTCTTTCTACATTTTTGCTTAGATCGGGGAACAGACACAGTCTCAATATGGTGAAGCCTGAGTGACGACTCTATGCAGCTAGCAGACGGTTGGTTTAACCTGTCTGTCTGCTCCCTGGCCTGGGCTCTGGATTGTCACCGATTAACTAGACCTCTACTGAGACTATGAGCTATACTACAGGAAATGAGAGCAGCACCTTCCCGAGTGGGATGGACACCGTCCCGCCCTAACAGGCCAGCTTTGCCCTCAAAGGTCTTCCAATTGTCTATGTAGCCCACATTATTTTCGGAGCACCACCTGGACATCCAGCGGTTCAGCGACCATAACCTGCTGTAAGCTATGTCGCCACGTCTCATTGGGATGGGACCAGAGCATACTACTTCATCGGACATCGCCTTCGCTAATTTAAACACCTCTGTAAAGTTACTCTTACTAACCTCTGACTGACGAAGGCGTATATCGTTAGCTCCAGCATGTACCACTATCTTAGAGAACCTGTGCTGTCCTAGAGCCCTAAGATTACCTGCTATGTCCGGTGCTCTGGCTCCCGGGATACACCTAACCACTGCCGCTGGCGCCCCTAAAGGTCTAGCTAATGTCACGTGTCTCAGTATAGAGTCTCCTATAACCAGAGCTCTTTCAGGTTTCTCAGCGGGTGCAGCACTGAGGAGAGCAAACCTGTTGGACACGTGAAGCGCAGAGGAGGTGTGCTCCGGTGGGCTAGCCTTAGCGTTAGCTTTGGCTGAACGAGTATGCCGCCGAGTCGTCACCCACTCGCCCCGCTGTGAGGGCTCTAATGCCGGAGTCGGGGGCTGTTTATCTCCGCCTGTGGCACCCAGACTGTCCGCTACAGGAATAACGCTGCTCTCACACTGTCTAACCCTCTCTAAAGTCTGGATGCGCTCCTCTAACGCTGATATCTTCTCCGTCAGAGTGCTCACTAACACACACCTATCACAAATAAAATTATCACTAATGACGGAGGAAGAATGTCTAAACATCCTGCACTCTACACACTGAACAAGCTGAACGGTAGACATTATAACGTACCTCTGTGTCGGAGTTTTAGTTGTTTAGTTGAGGAAACTCATGTATATAGGACATGTGGACATTTAGGGCTCTATATAGAGCAATTTAACGCATTTAGATCTCATCCACTAATCTGATTGTCCAACAGAGTTAAGTGCTTAACTCCAAAAAAACATTCCACTGTGTGTATCATTCCATTAAACTGCATTCCACTTTCTAGTTTGAGCCGTTACTACTGTACATTAACGCTAGAAACATCGGCAATGAACATGACAATCTATATGATTTACAACACCTGATTTAAAATATGAATACTCATTAGATGTGCAAACTTGAACTGGTGTATAAAGGCGGTATCATACTCACAGCCATGTGGTTATACTGAATATCAACAGGGCAGTGAGTATTTATGCCACTTATCCTGGATGAATATTCCGCAGAACTGCACTCTTGCCTGTATAAATATGGGCATCCTTCCAGTCTCAGCGTTCACATTCATGTTCTTTCTTGCTTTAAATACTACTATGGCTATTTCTGCAAAAAGAATAGAGTGACACTGTAACTTTAAAAGATCCCAAAGCAATTTTGCTCATTGTGACTATAAACACGTCCGGTTTAAGTTTAAGAGAACGCGTTTTTGCATGGAAATTTGTGTTTGAGGAATCGGACTGTGATTACATTGTACTCGCCTTCTGAGTGAAAATCACGGTCTGTGTGCAGAGCAGGAAAATTTATTTACATTTTATTTATTTAATGACGAAGTAATGTATATAGTAATGTACTTCTGACATTAGACAGACTTTAGAAAATCCAAACTGTCTCTTTAAGTTTCCAAAAAACTTCTTTCAACACTTTAAACCTAGAAGTAAGGATACTATGAATCTTAGAAAAAGAGTAAAAAAAAAATGTGCTTGGAAAAGCTAAAGCTCTAAACAAAGGGCTTTTGAAGCGCAGGTGGAAAAAATCATATAACATGAGGATTAACAAGAAATTGAAGCTATGGAGGAAAAAAATCAAAAAGTGTCAGATATGTAGACCGAGTATGGAAACTGAATGGGGTCAAAAGGCCGGGGAATAAATGAGCATGGATCTTCTTTACCCCAGCCATGAACTCTTACAAGGCTTTTTTATGTAACTCCAGGCTCTATGGTCCCACCGCTAAGCAGAAAATGCACCTCGGTCACATGCACACCCTTTAACCCTTCTAGAATTGAGTAAAATATTGATGCTAACTTTATCCTCAGCTGCACAGCAAGCAAGAAAGGTAGACATGTGTCCAAGGAGAGAGAGAGAGAGCGAGAGAGAGAGAGAGAGAGAGCAGGTTCTGATACATATTTAATATCCTAGCTTTGCTTTCAGATCTTTGTGCCCTTAGGCTTCTGCTCTCTTTTGGAGCCTGTAAGAAATTTAAACATTTTATAGCTACAAATGAAGGATAGTGATGACGATGCTTCCCAAAGGCTAACTTGGCTGTTAAATTATTATTTTTTTGCCAGGTTTAGAATGAACCCTTATGGCACCTGAGTAGCTATGGGTGAATATTAATGATCACCACAGAGAACTGAATATTTGCTTGAATATACAGTAAAGTTGACGAGATTACTTCCTCCTGAGCGGTGAGGTTGGTGAATCATTCTGACTGGCCAATTAAAACAGTCTTCACATGAGCGTTTATCATAGAGAGTGTTACTCTTTCTGAGCGCTACGTTAGCACAATGTTGCATCACCGGCACTGTTCAACAAACCGGTTATGTACGTAGGATCCAATTCAATTCAATCCCAGTTGTTCTAGAATGAGGTTGCGTATTTCCAGTTTCTAATTTAATCAGAACATCGCATTAGCACATGTTACATTGTATCTGTGCCTGCAGTGTCACCATGTAAGTTTTAAAGCACATGATCCACTCTCTCTCTCTCTCTCTCTCACTCTCACAGGTATTTATATCTACACACCATGGGGCGTAAGATAGTAGTGATCAGACAGAACGCGAGAGATTAATGAAACAGTAGCGTGGCTGTGAATAATTCACGCACGTCCTATCTTCATTCATTAGTCTCTTGCTCGGATCAGACCTGCGTCGCTCGAAGACGAGGCGAAATTAAGGAGACGTTTCGACCATTGCGTCCTATCCTTTCAAACTTCTGGATTTATTTTATTTTTTATAGAATTTTGCAATTAGGACCTGATGTGTGAAATGTTTTATTCATTAAATGACAAATGAGCTGCTGTTGAAATGTAGAACTTTGATCAAGTTAGATTGTGCTTGATTGTGCTTATGAGATAATTGCGGAGATATATAACTCTCACATTCTTATAAACTTGTGAGTTGATGGTGAAATGAGTGCGCTGTTATTTGCATAGAACAAGCCCAGAACAGCTCGACAGAGATTAGTAAGATGTGTTTGAAAACTAGCAGATCTGCATCAACTTGACCTTGACTGACCCCTAGGAAGTCTTATTTTCCACCAGACATGTAAATGTCGAATGTAAGGAAAATTCAGACCAGTAGTAGAACATTACGTGAGAGCCGTGTGGGTTTTTATTTTTATACCAGTGGGTAAAAATGACACACCAAACATCTGACCGTCTCTGCAACTACTAATCCAGGACTAAAGTGTATAGCAGCATGTATTCAGTATTGAACTTTGAAATGCTTTGCAGCTTTATACAGTCACACGTGAACCGGAGCGAAACATCTCAGGACACTGGGTGGAGTTTAGGTAAAACAGAGGCGTGTCACAATTGACAACAACATGTCATGCCGACATTATATGAAATCAGATTAAAATACATAAACGTAGCTGTTAATTAACACTGTAATTATGTTAAAGTCAGCTGTAAGTGTGGTGCCTGATCAGCTTATCCGTCAACCCATGAACTTGTTTTCTTTCATGTAAATGTGTGACTGGAGGCACGTGTCCTATAGTGCACTATGCAAAAGTGCCACTTTGTCAAGTCTCATAAAATAAGTGTATATTATTACTAGGAAATCAACTGTAATTTAATATTTTACACAAATTTTAGGTTTAAAAAGTAAATCCAAGCAAGATAATTAAATCTTACTGTGGATCCGGAACATTAATTTCAGTTATAAAAATGCAATATGAGGACAATTGTGTTGTTTTCAATGGCTCGATGAGCGATCGGCACTATGTGAAACCCCACCCACATGCCCGAGCCTGGCTCATACTGTACCTGTGCAAGGAGACGAACCAAAGCAGCAGGTAAACGTATTAACGCATCCCTTTTGTAGCAGCGCTAGACATCGAGTCTGTTCTGCCGTTTTGGAGAAACGTCTATGAAAAGCTTCTTAAAGTTTCAGAAAGATATTTTTTCCCCAAACTCATCGAATAATCCACTCTGCACTTCATGCAGGCCTCTTCCCACCTGATCAGATTGTCCCTGGGGTTCCCGTAAACCCAAACATGCCGGTGCTCATGTTTCTCTCCGGCTCCGTATCCGTTTTCATCTGTCTGTATTAGTGAAGAAAGAGGACTTTATTTTATTTCTCGCTGACTCGGACACCGAGACATGTTTGATTCGCGATGCTCGTTATGGACGCAGGGTGAGGAGTTAATACCGCTGATTGTGCGGGTCGATGTCAAAGCATGCTGGAAGTTAGTGAAAACACGATGATGGAGGTTAAAGACGTTTTTATCCTTAAAAATCAGGAGAATTCAGTGTGGAAGAGATAGAACATGGATAAAATAAAAAAAAAAACATTTTACAAAGGTGCAGCTTGAATTAACCTCCATAGAAATTATGTAAGGAATAAAAACATCCATTTGACACCTGATAAGAGGATAAGTGTAATCTTCTTACTGTCATGCAACAGGAAAAAAAAACTGCACCTCTTCTGTCCCGGACATGCTGGAAAAAAATAACAACTTGCCTCTGACAGTTATGCCTCTGATACTGAAGACTCCTTCCAACATCGTTAACAAAGCATCATATCCAGGACATTATCCAGCATGGACCAATCAGAAGCAGAGGACTTCGTGACAATGTCAATTGTTAAAAGCGCTATGCAAATAAATTGAAGAGGAACATCAGCTCACATTCATTACTGCAAGTATTAAACAGGACTGAAAGCAATTTGACTATACAGTTCTTTTCAATTTGATTAGCCACCTACTCTTATTGTGTGTGTGTGTGTGTGTGTGTGTGTGTACACGGAGCTTGAGGAAGCTCCTCATTCTCAGCACTGGCACATTAAGGATATTCGAGTCTCAGGAGAGCTCAAGGTTTTAATTACCCTAACCCTAGTAAAGGAGTTTTCAGGGTAAAAAGTTAAGTTTTATCAGCATGAAACATGAAGGTGTGCAAAAGAGTGTTTTATCTTCCTTCTTCGGTCGACGGAGATCTAACAAGCACACGAAGTAGTTTTCCATTCCTTCCCCGTACGCATACTGCAGGTCTATACTGTACGTGCTGCACAACTCAAACCAGTAGCACTATGTACAGAGTGCATGTTTTATTGATCACACACACCCCGAGTTTAAAGAGCAATGCAGCTGTCAGGGCGAGCTCATCCCACACGTTCCAGGAATTTCTTTCTTATCACGACCGGTTCAGACTTTTCTCCATTTTCAACAGCTCGGCAGGATGCTGCAAATGCCAGGATAGACGAGAGGAAAGAACAGAGGGGAAGAGAATGAAAGAGAAGGAGATCAATGCAGTAAACAATTCTGCAGCGAGTAATGGAAAAGGTAAAGGATGTGGAAAGGTCAAAATAATAAAGGTCCAGGACCACCTGCAGTGGCTCTGTGTGTGTGTGTGTGTGTGTGTGTGTATGCAGGCATGTGCACTCATGCAGAATTTTGTGGCACAACATGGATTAAAGTAATCGACTAGGTGATATGGTGTCAAAATACATCACATAAGTAATCTAATTTTTTTTTATCAAAGTATATGTAAGAAATAAAACACAATGTGCCATGCTTTTAGAGGAAAATAATCAACAAAGGGAGTTGCTTTAAGTCAGTTATTTCCCTTCAATAATTGACTGATTCATGTGTTTTATTGCTCTTATATAACAGCAAATGGTTACAGTTTTTCTTTATTATATGGGCGTCACGGTGACTTAGTGGTTAGCACTGTCGTCTTGCACCTCCCAGGTCCGGGTTCAATTCCCTTCTCGTGGTCTGTGTGCATGGAGTTAGCATGTTCTTCTGTTTGATGGGTTTCCTCTGGGTTACTCCGGTTTCCTTCCACAGTCCAAAGACTTGCTGTTTAGGCTAATTGCCGTTCCAAAAATTGCACGGAGTGTGTGAATGTTGACCGGAGGTTCTACCACGGTTGTAAAAATAGGAAGAAATACAATGGTTACCATTGGCCTCCACGGTCCATAGTTAACTACAGGGGTGGATGGATGGATGGATGGATAACAAAACTCTGATCAAGGGACCCCTACCCCACAAGCCCCTGTGAATTGCAGCAACTGTGGAGGCAACCACAAAACCGAACGAGAAATGCATAGACAGCGATGTCAGAAAGGCATCAAATAGAAGCACTTTATGAAATGTTGTACAGCTAAACACACTCATCAATGACACAATCCAAAAAAGGGATATAAATCAGGTAAATACACAGAGACATTCCACATACATAGATGGAGTGAGAGCTGAGGAGACTATGTACAAGGTCAAACCAAAATGTCCGTAAAAGTCTGAGATATTCCCCATTGTACGGTTCAATGGAAACACCCAGTGTAATAGTGTAATATCGACGAAGTGTAATATCATCCCTGAAACTCTATTTGCAAAGGTCAAACGTTCAAAGAAACTAAACACGTCAAGAAACATGAAACAGTTGGGTTATGGTGGCGAGGAGATTGCTATGGCTGGTAATACCTTCCTCGATCGCTACACATCTGATGAGAGTAAAGAGAAACAATCAGGCTCCACTAATCCCTCCAGATGTCCTCCACACATCTCTCAACAAGAAGGTCCATCACCTCAAAATGAATGACACTACAGGCTTCTCAAAGCAAATCCTACCAAATATGCTGATGGTTTCAAAGACGAACCAGGCAAGGTCTTACTGACCTCCTCCATGAAACTCAATACGGAAGTAAACATTGTTTTCTAGACTGCACACAAAATCCAATAACCAGGCAAGACAAAGTGAAAGGGGTATGGTCAGCTTCGGTGACATCGCTCCAGCCTCACAACCTACAGAATGGATTTCAGTGATGGTAGCAACCCACAAAAAGAATTCTATTTAAATAAGCTTACGCATCGACTTAAGGGATCTTAACAAAGCTTTAAAATTATTATCCGATGCGGAATGTGGAGGAAGTCAACAAATCCTCCATACCAACAACGTTCAGCACACACTGTAAAATATTCCGGTTACTCACCTCTGCCAGTGAATCACCTCAGCAAGTGAGGTTTTTAATTATATCCATGTTCTACTAAAGTAGATGACATCATCGTTGGGGGAAAGGATGAAAAATAACAAAGACAAAAACCTGAGAAAAGTGCTAAATCACGTACAACATGTGAAACATAGACTCAACACTCTTAAATGTAAGTCCAGATTACCTGACGTGTGATGCGTCGGTGTTCGCAAGCAAAGGACTGAAGTCAAATCCCTCAAAGACAAAGGCAATCATGGTGATGGTGATCACCGACAATGTGCACCACAGTGTTTCCTAGGCATGAAAATGAATTTCTAATTTCTGTGAGTTTTCAGGACCCCTTCATGAACCAACCCATGAAGATCATCAACCACGAGTCACAATATTCAACAAACCCATACACCCTGCACCAGCACCACTTCAAAGCATGATGTTGAGATGCCACAAATAGTTCCTGGAGGACACATTGTCACATGCTCCTAAAAAGGTGCGGAGGACAGACTTTGAGGTAAAGACAGCCATCAAGGCTTGACAAATTAAGCATATTCCATCAGATCCAAGACTGCAGAATAGTTATCAACGAGGGTTCGGATGTCTGACAAAACTCCCAGCTGTGCTCCATGAATACTTCCCATACAGAGACAAGCTCACGGTAGATGATGGCATTGTGATGAAAGTTCTGAAAGATCCTCAGAAAAAGAGATTGCTACCATTCTGCAGGTCCATAAAGGACACTGGAATGGGTTTGGAAACTAGAAGCAGGGCATGCAATGTTGTCTTCTGGCCTAACTTGCACAAAGACCTTTAATAAAAGTCAGCCTCATGTTCTGTCTGCAACATCTTAGAGCTGCATCAACAGAAGGAACCAATGTGACGCCATACTGTTCCGGACCTGCCCTGGTCAACTGCATCCGCAGAATGGATGCTATGCTAGCTAGCATAGCCTGCGTTAAGTCATGTGACAGTGCAGTTATTGAGCTAAAGCTTCAGTCAGACAGCAACTGTTAGAGCATGATTGACTGAAGATATGCGTAGCTTTGTTTTACAGTTACTAGCTAACGTGCTAATTAGTATCTTTAGCGTCTTTAGCTATGCACAGCTAGCAGAAACTAGCCATACGGGAGGTTAGTAAATTAGCGCAGTAAAGGATCATAGCTAGCTAGTATGCTAATCAGTGGTCAGTACGAGCTTGTAAACACAGACTGTAAGCAAATATACGTCACAGAGTTCACAACTTTTGTTTCATTAGCAGGAAGGAAAAAAATAAGACAATGATGTCATCCTGTTAGCGTAAATTCTACACTTTCTAGCAGTTGCTGCTAAAAATTATAAGTCATAAATGTTAGAATTTTTTTATGAATAGTAACATATTAATTTATTAAATATTAAAGAAATGTTTTTAGTCCTGATGATAAACTAGGAGGTGGTAGATACGAGTTGTATGAAACAGGAAATATGCAGCGATCAATCAAGTAAAGTGAAGAATCTGATGCGTCATTAATGATCATTTGTCTCTGCCTGAGAGACAGAGAAGCACAATGCTATAAATTATGATTATTTTTAATCATACCCATTTTAACATTTTAGTATTTATGGCTCACACACACACACGCACACACACACACACACACACACACACACACACACACACACACACACACACAAGAAATAGTAGTCAGAGGCAGGTATCTGTGTCTCCGGCTTCTCATCTCTGCTTGTGGAAATTATCTATGGGAAAAGGATCAAGTTCACACTTTCGATGATTCATAGCAGTAATCTCTGTGTGCAGATGATTCAGAGAACCATTTCAAATCCATCTGTGCAGGATTGCATTGTGGGTAATGTGTGCTTCTTAATGTATACAAAACCTAGGAGGTAGTTCTAAAGGGCTTTAGTAACCACAGAAGTGAAAGTGAGAAGATAATCATTAAATGTTAAATGAAGCTCAAGATTTAAGAAATGAGCGCTGGTAATTAAACTACAAATCAACCTTTATCTTAAACTTTCTCCAGGCTATAGATGGAGAGAAGGTTTATTAACTTAATGAACCCCATATGAACCTACAATCAGGGAAATACACACACCTCTATATATATATATATATATATATATATATATATATATATATATATATATATATATATATATCAGATTTTAAATGGTGTGTGTGTGTGTGTGAGAGAGAGAGAGAGAGAGAGAGAGAGAGAGATGGACAGAAAGTACAGATGGAGGAATCCTGGGCCAAAGCCAGTTCCTTTATGTGCTCCATTTGTCCTGCCTTAGATTTTTGGTTCATAGTGAGCTCATGAATACTAAACATTTCGCAGGCAGACATTCATGCAGAAACAAGGCAAGAGCCCAGTTTGCCTTCATTTGCGCCCAATGTACCTTCAAGTGGACGTCCACTTCAGAGCTCTGAGATGCTTTCCTGCTCACCACAGTTGTAAAGAGTAGCTATATGTGTCAGCTCGAACCAAACTCACCATTGACCTGTCACTCTCTCTCGTCAACATGGTATTTCCATCAAATGGATGTTTTGTTGTTGTAGTTTTCTTTTCACACTGGAAAAAATGGCAAGGACTCACGACTAAACACAGTGGTTTTAGCGAGTGTGACACAATCAATCAACATTGTGCTGGAATTCCAAAAGGTCTTGCATGCACTATACTGTATATCATATATAATGATTGTACAGTGGAGCAAAAAAGTATTTAGTCAGCCACCAATTGTGCAAGTTCTTCCACTTGAGAGAGGCCTGTAATTTTCATCATAGTTATACCTCAATTATGAGACACGAAATAAGATTTAAATGAGAAATAAGTGTGTTTGGGATCGTTGTCATGTCGAAAGACCCAGTCACGTTTCATCTTCAATGCCGTTGCTGATGGAAGGATGTTTTTACTTAAAATCTCATGATACATGGCCCGATTCATGCTTTCCTTTACACGGATCAGTCGTCCTGGTCCCTTTGCAGAAAAACAGCCCCAAAGCATGATGTTTACACCACCATGCTTCACAGTAGGTATGGTGTTCTTTGGATGCAACTTAGCATTCTTTCTCCTCCAAACACAAAGTTCTATTTTGGTTTCATCTGACCATAAGACATTCTCCCAATCCTCTTCTGGATCATCCAAATGGTCTCTAGCAAACTTCAGACAGGCCTGGACATCTACTGGCTTAAGCAGGGGGACACGTCTGGCACTGAACTGCTTCGAGCAGCTCGTCATGAGAAACATCAAGACCCTGCTGCCCCCTCACTAGACCCACTGCAGTTTGCATATCGTCCTAACCGTTCAACAGATGACGCCATCTCCACCACACTCTCTCATCTGGCCTTCACACACTTAGACAAGACAAACACCTACATTCGAATGCTGTACATAGATTTCAGTTCAGCATTCAATGCTACAGTATCATCCCACAACACCTGATCGGGAAGCTGAGCCTGTTGGGCCTGAACACCTCCCTCTGTAACTGGATCCTGGACTTTCTGACCAGAAAGCACCACCACACTGAGTACTGGGGCCCCCCAGGGCTGTGTGCTCAGTCCCCTGCTGTTCACACTGCTGACTCTCAACTGTGTAGTGAAACACAGTTCCAACCACATCACCAAGTTTGCAGATGACACGACCGTGGTAGGTCTTAGCAAGAACGACAAGTCAGCATACAGAGAGGACGTGCAGAGGCTAACAGACTGGTGTAAAGACAAAACCTGTCTCTGAACGTTGTTCAAACAAAACAGATGGTTGTTGACTTCAGGAGGACACAGAGCGACCTCTCCCTGCTTTCAAGACTCTTTCTTGACTTTGCTGCTACTTACTACTGCAGTACATCACATTGTGTCATGTTGTCGTGTTGCTGTTGCTGGTTGCGCATTTGCATGTCTTTTGTATAGTACCTTAGATAATTTATGGTGTAAATATGGTTTGTCTTAGATAGTCAGCAAATTAGGCGTCTTAGATAGCTAGTTAGTTGCATGTATGGAGCACCTTGTTCCTGGAAGAACGCCGTTTTGTTTCACTGTGTACTGAACTGTATTTGGTTGAAATGACAATAAAAGCCTGACTTGACTTGACTTGAAACTTGACTTGAAAGTAAATGAATCGGACACACTGTCCTAAATTCCTAACAGACAGGACAGGGCAGCGCTCCAGTTTGCGCCGCAGTCAAATTTCCCTTATCACCAGAGAAACATATTAAAGCAGATGACACTGTAGAGTTAAATAATAAATGTGGAGCTGAAAGGATGATGGAGCATGGCAGGAAACGCCACTCACAGGACAGGAAGCTGTTTTTTTAACTTTACAATTCCCAGCCTAAACCCTAACCTCGGCATTGCTCCGCATGTTGCTCTGACTGGGAGCTTCACGTGTGTGAGAAAGCATTTATAAATGGTGCAAAAACAATTACGTCTGGGATGTCTGTAAAACACACACACACACACACACACACACATTTAGATTTTGTATCCGCATTATGACCTTGAAATTCAATATTCCAGAAGCAACAGTGAATATAATTAATTAAGTAAATGTTTAATTGTTGTAATATTTACACGTGATTAACGCACCTGAATGAAAATTGTTTAAAGATTTTTAAAGGCATTATTATTACAGGAGGCATTTTTTGAAACAAGGTTAAATGGTGTATTATGTTTATTTTGCACAAAGCTGCTCGTCATTCGCCAATAAAATGCCTCTGCGAAGGAACAAGGACAGATGTAAACGATTTGTTTAAGAGCAGAGTGAAATTTCAGTCAAAGTGTGTATCCATGGATCCTGATTTCCATGTCAGTGAGAAGTGCGACAATGAGACAAACACCAAAAACAAAGAGATCAGGCATTCAGGTTACAATTAGGGTCACTTTACTTAAGCGAGTGGTGTTTGTAAAACCTTATAACACCCACATATGCTTCAGTGTTATAGCAAAAAAAAAAAAAAAAAAACCTCACACCGAGTATCGTCATCTGTGAGGGTCTGATATAAGAACAGATCAAAGCTAATTTTTTTCTAAAAACAGAATTGATGCTCAGATTTGCTTCGCACACAGCGATGGAATAAGGTCTTAGAATTTCCCCTTAAATTTAGGACTTAAATTTAAGGGGAGAAATAAAAATGACTCAACACATCTTAGACCTAAAAATGGCTCCTAAGGTAAAAATTGTTAAGAGTAGAGAGGAGGACTTTTAAGAGGCTTAAGAGTTTCTATAGCAGAGGACAAAATGGCAGGGAAAGGAAATATTCTCCAAACACTGAACGTAAAGCTAAAAGTAAACACTGATCTACTGTCCAATTTGGTTTTCTTCTTGATTTACTTCCTTCTATCTCTCTTGAATTTTTGGCTACATACCATCTAAAAGTCCTGTAATCCTCCCAGCAATCTAAAAATGGATCACAAGTAATAAAATCAGTTTGGTAAATAAATGTAAGACCTTAAATATAGTAACTACTGTATGGAAATTGGTTGCTTCAAAAGTTGCTACACATTTTCGGCCCAATCACGGTTGGAAGGCCTGGGTTCGATTCCCACCCAATGCCCAAACCCCAGCCACTGGATGCAGTGCTGTTCCCAACCCAGGATAAAATGGGAGGGTTATGTCACGAAGAGCATTCCCATGCACACAATGTGATGATCCATGTGCAACAATGTGGTGTCCACAAGAAAACCACTTGTTAGTTAGACTCACCAGGGAAAAGGCTTCAGTTTGCTAGAGCAGTGGTTCTCAAACTGGGGGAATAATTTCAAGGGGTCGCGAGTGGGATTAAAAAAACTTTTTTTGTGATTATAATACACACTTTTCAGTATTACAAGTAAATACTATAAATAAATATTTTCGGATTTGTAAAGATATTACTGATTGAGTTTGAGTGTTTAAATTGAGTGTTTAAAAAAAAAGAAATTCGCGACTCATTGATATGACATCACTGTGCAGCGACTGACTCACTAGTTATTGCAACAGCGCACAACTGCACGTGAAAAACGCAACTGCCGAGATGGATAAATTTGTTATTTGCAAATCTAAAAATGTTAAGGCGGCGCGGTGGTGTAGTGGTTAGCACTGTCGCCTTGCACCTCCAGGGTCTGGGTTCGTTTCCCCGGCCAGGCTCGATTCCCGTCTCTGTGTGCATGGAGTTTGCATGTTCTCCCCGTGCTTGGTGGGTTTCCTCCGGGTACTCCGGTTTCCTCCCACAGTCCAAAGATATGCAGGTTAGGCTAATTGGCGTTCCTAAATTGCCCGTAGTGTGTGATTGGGTGTGTGAGTATGTGTGTGTGCCCTGCGATGGATTGGCACCCTGTCCAGGGTGTACCCCGCCTAGTGCCCGAAGTCTCCTGGGATAGGCTCCAGGTCCCCCGCGACCCTGAACACAGGATTAAGCGGTATAGAAAATGAATGAATGAATAAAAATGTTAAGGAAATTGTTTGCCTGAGTCATCGGAACCGTGTACACCGACCAAGCACAAGAGCAAGACCCCGTCAGACCAAAGTAGGAAACGTCGGAAATATGAGGAAGAATTCATAAAGTGCAGTATCAGTATTCACTAAGTTGCCGTAGCAACCGAATACACGAGTTGTCCCGTGCAGCAGTGGATGTACTGCTTCAATGTGGATCTACATATTTGTGTGAGCAGTATTTTCCCGCTGTTATATACAGTATATAAAAAATAAATACAGCTCACGTCATGATGTTGAAGATGATATGCGGGTAGGCGTATCCACCATCAGGCCACGAATGAAGCTTTTGTGCTGCCAAAAACAAGTACACGCTTCCCATTGAAAGGTAAGCCAAAATTATTTTGATTTATAGTAAATGTAGTCAAAAGACTGTGAACAGCTTATGTTTATTGCTTGTTTTTGATAGTGGGGGTCATGAGATCTCGCGGGGTCGCTGGCTTGAAAGTTTGAGAACCACTGTGCTAGAGAGCAGAAAGCCTGGACTTTGGAGTGATGGAAAAAGCCAATCAGCAGTAAGAATTTCATTCGCAAACTACACCTACCTTTTCCAATTGATCTGAATGTTGTTTTTTCTGATTTTGGGTTATTTTTTTTTGGTTTTGTCATTTGGTTTTCAGTTTTGTTATTTTATTTCCAGATTTGTTAGTTTTTCGTTTTTGTTATTTTATTTTCGGTTTTGTTATTGTGTTTTCAGTTTTGTTATCCTGTTTTTGGTTTTATTATCTTGTTTTTGGTTTTGTTACCTTGTTGCTACTTCTCAGCCACCGTATGAATTTACTGAATGACCAGGTCATATCTATGGAGTTTTTCTTCCTGTTTGCATGGGGCATACCCCAGGACCCTAGGTTCTGGGAGCATAAATAATTTTCACGCATGAACTGGACACCACATTGTATGCCGTAATCAAAGCTAAAGGCAGTCAAATGAAATTTTGGAGTGTGCAACATTCTGCAAGATGAAGCCTAGTAATTAAACAGTTTAAACATTAAACATTTAAACAGTTTGTGAACTGCAATACAAGAGAAAATAAAACCTTGGACTAGGCCTGGGCGATAAAATGATAACGATATGTTTCGCGATAGACACGTGATCGATATCAATAAAAAATGTGTTCGATAAAACGTTCAATATTTTTTATTCTTATTCTTTGTCGGAAGAAAACAGTTCGCGAAGCTAGTTTGGTTGCTGTCATGCGCACGACCGGCTCTAGGACCCGGAAGTAGTACGGTCGCGATTCAGGAAGCATAAACGGAGACAAGATGGCGTTGACATTGGCACCCGCCCACCCGCCAAATGCGGATAATAACTTTAGTCTCACTCGCCACATTGGCAGGTAGTTTAATCTTTGGTATGACAATTGTTATATTTGTATCAATATGCAGAAACTAATATCTATAATATTACTTGCTTTTTGTGTGAGAAACGGAGGCATGGAGAAAAACGGTTTTCTTCTTTTACTGCATTCAGTGCACACGACACATATAGTATACAACGTGGTATTGCCCCCTGGTGGCCCGCCAGTGTAGTTTTCTCTAAAGGCATCTGATATAATAAACGCATTGCACTATTTTATTACACTTTATTAAGCATTTCTTACATTTTCTTTTAATTTTGCACCTTAAATGTTAAGAGATAATTGTTAAGTGTTCATTGTGACTTTAGACTTATGTTTACATTTTAATTATTTGATTTTAATTATATGATTTTTCCATGGTTGTTGACATTTCTGTCTTAATAACTGATGGGACTATGATCATAGGAAGGTTAAGTTTAAAATAAAAATGTTTAAATGTAATATATTCTTCTCCTGGTCCTTATTTTAAATGGGTCATAAAAAATATCAATAATTATCGATATCGACCGATATGAAACACTGATATCGTGATACAGTTTTCAGCCATATCGCCCAGCCCTACCTTGGACTTACTGTATGCTAATGTCAAGGAGGCATACAGCTCCATAGCCCTCCCCTTCTGGGTAAATCAGATCACATCTAGGTTTACCTTAAACCTATTTACATTCCTGCAGTTGTGCGGCACCCAGTGACCACAAGAGAAGTACGTACTGTAGGTGGTCACAGGAAGCTATGGAGACTCTACAGAGCTGTTTTGGGTGACAGACTGCGATGTTCATGGATGACATGGAGGAGATGAAAAGTGCACAGGCTGAAGTGAAGGAAAAAATCAAGGAGGGAAAGGAATGTTACAGAAGGAAACTGGAAAGCAGACTGGCCCAGAACAACATGAGAGAGGTGTGGAGTGGAAGGAGAACGATAACTGGGATTGGAAGAAGAGCTGACCAGGTGATGGAGGGTGACCACAATAGGGCCAATGCTCTAAATCTGTTTTTTAACAGATTTGATTAGACATCTACCTAAGTATCATAAATACCATCAGTGATTTACCAAGTTCTCAGGACCTCAACCCCCCACCTCTCGTCAATGCCCCATCACCCCCCCCCCTTAACCACTACAATACATGTCCACAACCAGCCCTGCCCCCTCGACACTGCTGAACCCTTTACCCTTAGAGCCATCCTCTACATTGTTCCCAATACACTTCACAGCAGAGGATGTGAGAGGAGAGTTACGTCCAGACAAGGCCGCAGGTCCAGATGGACTCCGTCCTAGGGTTCTAAGAGGTTGTGCTACTCAGTTGTGTAGAGTGTTTCAGCACATCCTCAATCTGAGCCTGAGCATAATGACTGTGAGGCTGCAGAACATCACTTCAGACACTATTGTGAGCAGCACAGGGGCCCCCCAAGGGACAGTCCTATCTCCCTTTCTGTTTAAACTCTGTTTAAACCCTCAGACTTCAGACACCGCTTGCAGTTTTGCCATCTGCAGAAGTTCTCAGATGATTCTGCTGTCGTGGGCTGTATCAGAGGCCAAGAGCCTGAGTGCAGCAGTACAGCTCAATGTTTCAAAAACTAAAGGAAGCAGAGGACTAACCCTAACCCCATAAACATCATGGGCAGTGAGGTGGACGTTGTGGACAGCTACAAATACCTGAGTGTTCACATTGACAATAAACTGGACAGGTCAAAGAACACTGATGCTGTATACAAAAAAGGTCAAAGTCGCCTGTACTTTCTCAGGAGACTTGGGTCCTTTAATGTATGCAGAACCATGCTTCAGATGTTCTACCATTCTGTGGTCTCCAGCATTATCTTTTCTGCTGTAGTCTGCTGGGGTAGCAGATTAAAATCAGCTGATACCAACAGACTTAACAAGCTCATCAGAAAAGCGGGCGAGCTCTGTCATTGGAGTGGAGCTGGAGTCTCTAGTTGCGGTATCTGAGAGGAGGATACTGAAGAAACTTCTCAGTATCATGGACACTACATCACATCCCCTACACGAGTCACTCATGTCATACAGGAGCACAGACTGAGACTATCAAAGACTAAAAACTGAACGCCAGAGGACGTCATTTATACCAGTGGCAATTAAACTCTATAACTCCTCCCCTTTCATTCACGAGCTGTCATGACAAAATAATCATTAGAACTTTATCATGCCCTGATACATTGTGCAATATTATCACAAAAAAGACAATTCTGCAGCTTTCTGTACAGTCTGTAGTTTATTAGTTTTTTTCTCTATATATATATTTTATTCTATTTATATCTGTTTATATTGTATTTTATTTCTCTCTCTTTTTTATTGTATTTGTATCTTTTAAATATGCAGACACTGGAGAAATCATTTCCTTCAGGATTAATAAAGGCTTATCTTATCTTATCTGATCTTATCTTAACGCCCTTGACAATGGCTTTGCATGAGAGAAGTTATCAATGGTACAATTTAAAAACTAAACACAAATACCTACTGTAAACATTCAGCATCATAACAGATGTCACTATGGAGCTCGAAGCCAATGTGTGATGCCTAAGCCACCTGCGGGCTAAACTTGGCAAGCAACCTGTTCGAACTTTAAACAGCATCTGTGCAGAGATGAAGCCGTCTGCTTTTCTTAGCGTTCTGGTGGTAATTTGTCGGATGGCTGAGGGTTATTCGATGAGCCCTGGAGTCAGATAAAGTTTACTCTTCTGCCACATAATACATCAGCATGAAAAACCTCACTGTGATATTTCTGTCGCTCAACTCAAGAGCAGCGCTGAGGAAGTCAGCACTGGAATTACACAAATGATACACAAATAGTCACACATATTCAAACATGGTTAAAAAGTTACATCAGTATACAGTATATCCTTGTGCTCAGACTCACGTAGCTGCTTAAAATGCATTCACAATTTACATTATTGTTTGTTTACTCAAACCTCTCCTGGATCCCATTAATCCACAAACTTCAAGTTTTATATGATGTTCCGGGGCTAATTTCACATCCTCTGTTAATAATGCTCCAATTTTACTGTCTAATGCTATTCTTAGTGGGGTTTTTTTCCCCTAGTTCTGTACTGTTTTGTGTTTAAGCTCCACTAAATTGTAACAAGTTAATCCCTCTTTTATCTGTCATTTGTTTTTAGGCTAATTTGATGAATGAATGTTGTATTCACTTCTACCTTCGACTTGTTTCTTTTTTTGCTTTTGTTTGTTTGTTTTTCAAATGATGAGGTCTATGCTGCGTGGATGGAAATGTCATGGAAATATTACACCTGCAAGCAGAACTTGGCGAGCAACCTGGGCAAACTTTAAACAGTATCTGTGCAGAGATGAAGTCATCCGCTTTTCTTTGCGCTCTGGTGGCACTTTGTTGGACGGCTGAGGGTTTGGTACGACAATACATCAATACTAATACTATTGGGAACTGGTCCATTGCTCAAGCTTACTGTAAACGCCTGTATAGAAATCTGCCTCTCATCACAAACACAGACGAATCCCAGCGGCTCCAGAAGATCCTAGGTTCTGATTCTTGCTGGTTAGGGTTTTCCAGGGACCCAAATGATGCAAGTCTCTGGCTGTGGGATGAGAAAGGAACCTATTCCTACACACAGTGGATGCCTGGCCAGCCTGTTCCTGATGGTATTTCAAATCTAGATTGTGCTGTGACTCAGTCAGGCGGATGGAGTAATTCTGATTGCTCTAATGCTCTGATGTCAGTTTACTGTTACAGGATCATAGTGTTCATTGCACAGCCGATGACATGGGAGACAGCGCTGACTTACTGCAGGACTCACTACAAGACCTTGGCCTATCCAGCTTATCCGTCTGACCTCCAGGCGGTTTACCTTGTGTTGACGCAGAACATTACCGTGTGGACAGGACTGCGCTTCGTGAATAGACAATGGTATTGGGTAAGCAAAGCTCCACTGCAGAGCACGATTTCCATGCCTTCATGCCCAAACATACCCTACAACTGTGGAGCTCGTAACTTCAAGACCGGAGTTTGGGAGAACAGAGCATGCAACGAGGAGCTTCCTTTCCTCTGCTACTGGTGATCGGAGGTGAGTAATAAAGATCTACATCAACTGATCAGAAACAAAACAGCACCTTCACCTTCATTTCCACCTTAATGCTATTGAAAAATATGACGCCTGTATCTTTTTCTCCTGCTTTGAACAGAACTCCGGCTTTGTGCGAGTAGGACAGCCTGCTCCGAGAAGAAAATTATGTCCCTCACACAGGACGCCCCTAACTCATACACTCCTCTTATGATAAAGCAATTTGCTGACGATTTTATTTTTGTTAGTTATGCAATTATAAAAAAATTAAAAAAAATGAAGATGACATGTAACATTGAAAACAATTCATCTCACAATCTGTATGATTATACGGGTTTTTATTTAAATAACCATCTTCATCTTAGAGTATGTAAATAATCTTGCTTCTGAAAGAATTTATCAAATAAGGAGAATTAAGCATGCATTAAAATTAACTCATTAATAGAAATCCTAATCAATAACTTCTGACCAACCGAAATATAGATTTTAGCTTTCCTATATTATAAATACAACCTATAAAAAAATTATTATTAAATACATAAACACACAGGTGATTACTGTAATTATTTTAGGTTTGGTGTTGGGCATTTTCTAGTGAAATAATGTTGAAATATGAATGAAATATTGAGGGTTGTTTTTAGGGAATTGTTGGTGAATTTAAATAATCGTAGAAGACAGAAATGTAAAAAAAAAAAGGAAAAAAAGCCTATTAATTTAGAGAGATGATGTTTCTGTGTATTGTTCAGTTGACTCACGTGTAATGAAACTGACGTTTAAAGAACACCAGGACGCTTTTGTGTCAGGACCATTGTACTTAAATTTAGAAATAAAGCTTCTATGACCTATTTGTTGTGCTTGTTATTAACCAGCATATTTAAGCTGAAGTTAAGCTAAGATTAGAATAACTTAGATTTTTGTATTTTTATAAAAACACAATGGTGAGAGATATAGTGCATTTACTGTAGGCGTGGTCATGTCCAGAGGTTTTTCTTTTCTGAAAAAATGCGGCCATTGCTGCTGTGTCACTTGTGAGTGTGACCTTTCACCTTAAGAAGACTCGTTCCCTAAAAAAAAAAAATTATTATTTTTTTTAAACTTATCACGTAAAGTTACAGCTTCACCTCCCACACTGGGACATTTCACAGAAAAACTTTTAGTCAGTTACAGTAAATATAAGAATGAAGAAGCTCAAGTATGAAAGAATGTTTACTTTATATTTAAAATGTACAGTATTTCATAATATTATAAAAACCTTTAGTGAGAATTAACTGGAGGAACAGAAGGAGGAAGTGACAGTGGCGGATGCAGAAGATGACGAACAAAACAACAACGATATAGGACTAGACTGAAGAATTGATGAGAGCCGTGTGTGTGTGATGACATCATCAGCGATTGAGGTTTATGACGTGTGTTTGCGCGTTTATAAGACGAATGAGGAGCGAGTGCTGAGTGTGGACTCGGAGACAGACCGTCCTCACCCTTAATAGTTCACCAACTGAGGAAAGAGTCATGAAAGATTCACACACACGAGACTGAACGCCTGAAATCTCACCTTCCTCCTCCTCCTCCTCCTCCTCCATGGTCTCCTCCGTCTCCTCTCTCAGTCTAACACTCTCTTATTGAGTTTGCTTTTCTGTTTCTCGCGGTCAGTGCTCCTCATTGTCTTATTCTATTTCATCCACTTCACTCTTTCATTTTTTTTTCTTATTATTATTTACATCATTCTATCCATTTCACCACGTCTTCACCACCCCTTCCTCACTTCTAACTGACATTCTGTTTCCTCTGAACCCCCCTTCTCCACAATAAGTACATAAGGAAGGATGAGGTGAGGAAGCCGGCAGTAGCGCGTTATTGATGATTAGAAGAAACGAGTACAGTGCCGCGTTCATATGGTGAGTCTGAATCACGCTCACACTTTCTCATGATTCTCACAGAGCTTCTGTGTGTGTGTGTGTGTGTGTGTGTTCCTTGTCTTCTCTCCACCATGTCCTCGCTCTGTCATATCCCACAATGCCGAGTGTCAGCCAAAGAGTTGGCGAGATGCTGAGCAGAGATGCACTGACTAAAATAACATCATTAAAAGCACTGTATGGCTCATACACACATACGCACACACACACACACACGGAGTATGTATGCATATGTATACATGAACACACATTTGCATTTATACAGTGTGTGTCATAAATAAGAGGATTGTGACAGAGACGAGAGCAGAAGTAACAGAGAGAGAGAGAGAGAGAGAGAGAGAGAGAGTAACAACCGACATCAATCACACGTCTGACAAGTTACAACTGCAGAGAGAGAGAGGGGGGGAGAGAGAGGGAGAGAGAGAGAGAGAGAGGGAGAGAGAGAGCACAGCGTAATCTGAGTGTTTCTAACTAACTAAAAAAAAATAATAATAATAAAAAATAAAAAAAATAGTCATAATAATAAAAATTGTAAATCACAACTGTTTAGATAGTTGTTGTTATTGTTGTTAATATTGATGTTTTATATGTATGTGTATATGTATGTATATATAAAAAAAATTCATTATATATATGTACATGTTATTTAATTTCTTTATTATTGTTATTTAATTTATTTTATTATTAATGTGTATATGTATATTTGTTTATTATTATTTTATTTATTTATTTATTTATTTATTTTTTTGGGGGGGGGAGTGGTTGTTTTGTTTATGTCTACCTAATATGATGTTCTTTCATATCTAATATGTAATTCAGATTAATGTAATTAATGTTTTATAATGGCTTTGGCAACAATGTAATACTTTTGTTAACATTCATGCCAATAAAACTCTTCTGAACTGAACTGAACTGAACTGAGAGAGAGAGAGAGAGAGAGGGGGAGAGAGAGAGGGGGAGAGAGAGAGAGAGAGAGAGGGGGAGAGAGAGAGAGAGAGAGAGAGGGAGAGAGAGAGCGAGAGGGAGAGAGAGAGGGAGAGAGAGAGAGAGAGGAAGCACCCTTTGTGTATCTTGATGCAGGGCATGAGCTTAATAATTTAATCTGGCACAGAGTGAAAGAACAAAATACATGTTTCCTAAATGAGAGACAGAGAAATGAGAGTGACAAAATAATGGGAACGCACAGAGACAGAGATAGAGAAAGACAAAAAATGAAACAGAGACAGAGATAGAGAGAGAGAGAGAGAGAATAAGTGCTGTGTATGAGAGGCCGTGCAGGAGGAAGATATTTGTAAACCTGTGCACACACACTGATTCTGTCACCCAACACACTGAAACACTTGCGCTATCCTTTAACATTTTTATTATGACTCCACCACCACTCTCACTCCATCTGCACTCTCACTCCACCACCACTCTCACTCCATCTGCACTCTCACTCCACCACCACTCTCACTCCATCTGCACTCTCACTCCACCACCACTCTCACTCCATCTGCACTCTCACTCCACCACCACTCTCACTCCATCTACACTCTCACTCCACCACCACTCTCACTCCATCTGCACTCTCACTCCATCTGCACTCTCACTCCATCACCACTCTCACTCCACCACCACTCTCACTCCATCACCACTCTCACTCCATCACCACTCTCACTCCACCACCACTCTCACTCCATCACCACTCTCACTCCATCACCACTCTCACTCCATCTGCACTCTCACTCCACCACCACTCTCACTCCATCTACACTCTCACTCCATCACCACTCTCACTCCACCACCACTCTCACTCCATCTGCACTCTCACTCCATCTGCACTCTCACTCCACCACCACTCTCACTCCATCTGCACTCTCACTCCACCACCACTCTCACTCCACCACCACTCTCACTCCATCTGCACTCTCACTCCATCTGCACTCTCACTCCACCACCACTCTCACTCCATCTGCACTCTCACTCCATCTGCACTCTCACTCCACCACCACTCTCACTCCATCTGCACTCTCACTCCATCTGCACTCTCACTCCACCACCACTCTCACTCCATCTGCACTCTCACTCCACCACCACTCTCACTCCATCTGCACTCTCACTCCATCTGCACTCTCACTCCATCTGCACTCTCACTCCATCACCACTCTCACTCCATCACCACTCTCACTCCATCTGCACTCTCACTCCATCTGCACTCTCACTCCATCTGCACTCTCACTCCATCACCACTCTCACTCCATCACCACTCTCACTCCATCTACACTCTCACTCCATCTGCACTCTCACTCCATCACCACTCTCACTCCATCTGCACTCTCACTCCATCTGCACTCTCACTCCATCTGCACTCTCACTCCATCTGCACTCTCACTCCATCACCACTCTCACTCCATCACCACTCTCACTCCATCTACACTCTCACTCCATCTGCACTCTCACTCCACCACCACTCTCACTCCATCTGCACTCTCACTCCATCTGCACTCTCACTCCATCTGCACTCTCACTCCATCACCACTCTCACTCCATCTACACTCTCACTCCATCTGCACTCTCACTCCATCTGCACTCTCACTCCATCACCACTCTCACTCCATCACCACTCTCACTCCATCACCACTCTCACTCCATCTACACTCTCACTCCATCTGCACTCTCACTCCATCTGCACTCTCACTCCATCTGCACTCTCACTCCATCACCACTCTCACTCCATCACCACTCTCACTCCACCACCACTCTCACTCCATCTGCACTCTCACTCCACCACCACTCTCACTCCATCTGCACTCTCACTCAATCACCACTCTCACTCCATCTGCACTCTCACTCCACCACCACTCTCACTCCATCTGCACTCTCACTCCATCTGCACTCTCACTCCATCTGCACTCTCACTCCATCTGCACTCTCACTCCACCACCACTCTCACTCCATCTGCACTCTCACTCCACCACCACTCTCACTCCATCTGCACTCTCACTCCATCTGCACTCTCACTGGAACTGGAGATTTAAACCCGTATGGAAGTCCTGCCAATGTGTGTTAATAGGGACGTTTCAGACATTAAACTATGCATTTGGGGACTCGGATATGTTAGATACAACGCGAATCATTATTACTTTTATAACGGGTAAAGTTTACCACTACAGGAATGTGGGAATGACGTCACAAACATGTAGAACTCTCATAATAAGCATATTATTATTATTATTATTATTCATTTTTTTATGGTCATAGAAACAACTGAAAACAACAAGAAAAAAATGTGAGCGTGTACAGGTATATCTGTGTTATACCTTTTTGCTCAGTCATGATTGTATGGTCGGTTAAAAGCACTAAATTATAAACTGACATTTTAAAACTCCTCGATCTGGTTGTGACTGAAGGTTCCTTCCCTGGAATCTGGGATCCAAGTCTAATAACACCAGTCCATAAAATTCAACCCCGATAATTACCAACGTGTGTGTGTGTGTGTGTGTGTGTGTGTGTGTGTGTGTGAACAGTATAGATCAGGATCATGTGCAAATGCTATAAGAGATTTTTTTATACAATGCTGGTAAGTGGTGTAGACAGGAATCTTATGATCTTATTAAGTCCATGTATTCAGGAAACATGTGGAATAAGAATTGGCAACAAATGACCATATCATCTCTCACAAGCGTGGAGTGAGACAGAGCTGCTGTTCAAGTCCAACACTATTCAGTATATACTGTACAGATAGTGTTACAGATAGTTTTTATACAGTAGATAAAAAGTATTTGCCCTCTTACTGATTTCTTATGTTTTTGTATGTTTGTCTCACTTTAATGTTCCAAATCATCAAACTTATTTAAATCAAATTCTAATTTTATTTGTCACATCCACAGTCGTACACAGTACGATATGCAGTGAAATGCTTACACGACTGCCAGTGACCTTAAAAGTAAATTAAAGCTTATAAATAAGAAATAAATATGAATAAAAAGAAATACAATAGAAAATACATTTACTAGGATAAAAATAGAAATATACTGTAAAAATAAGAAAAATATTGCAAAATATAGAAAATATAGAGGAAAAAATATAATTTCAAATATAAAATTTTATAAATTTGTAAAACTTTGTAAATTTGGTGTATAAAAAAAAAAAAAAAAAGCACACTGAGGGTTTGCAAATATGCATAAAAAGGGACTTATTAAAGTGTCTTGTGCAATGGTCCAGACATGAAAATATAAAAATATAATAATAAATATTAGTCAAAGCCAACACAGGTAAACATATCATGCAGTTTTTAAATGAAGATTTTATTATTAAGGTAAAACAAATCTACATAGCCCTCTTTAAAAAAGTGTTTGCCCCCCTAAACCTAATAACTGGTTGAGCCGTCCTCAGCATCAACAACTCCAATCAAGCGTTTTCAGACGAGCAGAAGGCAGACGAGCGAATACTTTTGGCAATATAGTATATATAATCTGGCCCTAATCAAACAGGACAGTGTAGCAGATTATCTGAGGACAGTCACTGGTTCAAAGCTGAGAAACACTTTCTGTCCAGCCTCATAGAGCAGCGTCTGGCCGTAGAGACGGGGCGAGACAGACAGTCCTGCCATCAGACGAGGGACAGTGAGTGACCATGTCATGTGACACACACACATTGGACTGTGATCCAGCTCTCTTATAGTGTTATGTCGCCATCTTACAGTGTGTTTGTGTATATATATGTGTGTGTGTTTTATTCCCCTTTGGCTGGGTGTGTAATAAACCACCATAGGGTACATACGACCTGTAGATGTGACTGTATGTGAGTGTGGTGACATGTACAGTACAACGGTCCTTCAACAGCATGTACAGTATGAGATGCTCCAAAGATCAATTATCAATATGACTGAAAAAAAAAATCAACAGATTTACAAATGAAGTAACTATTGATTTTGATTTATATGAACTTAATTAAAAGTTTAACCATTTAATGTCATTTTACACAACAAAAGCTGAACCGTTTAAGTTTAGCCAACACATCAGCCCCACTGAACGCATTGCCTTTTCATCCCAGCCTGTACAACATATGAGGGTTGTGCATTTACATATGAGGGTTGTGCATATTGATGCATGTGATGCTTAGTGTTTCTCTGTCCATCTTGGGTACACACACTTCACAGCACTTTTTTTGTTGTTGCTGGCTGCAACCTATAATAATAGCCCCAGGGCTGTAAAATAAAAGGAGGCGGTGCACCTACTTGTCCCATAGCGTCCTGGTGGCAGATAGCTTGTCTCTTTTCTAGGGACATTGTTGCAGGGAAGAGTTTCCTTGCCAGTTTCTGCATCCTGCCAGGATTCTGTGGATTCGCCCATGGCCCTGAAACACCAGCAAGGATAAGAACCCCAAATTGGGCATGTGAATGGGATTGGTCCATTTCCTTTCCCCTCGTTCCACAAAACACGCCTTCCTTCTAAATTATTGCAATCCAGAACAATTTTCTGGATCGAATCTGGGATGAAAAGCTCAAAAGAAGACTTGATGTCCTGCACATGAGAAACTGCCATCCCTGTTGGCCCTGGTTGCATTCTCTTCCAAATCCAATTGCAACGTCTGAACAGAGAATCTTTTCACCATCTTAATAAGTTGTGATAAGGAACCACGAAGCTATATTTATTGCATCTGGTCCCCATTTTGAAATATGACTTCCATCTCCTGTAAGTAACATCTTCTGACCAATCAGAATGCAGAATTCAGCAGCACCGTGTTATTGCACACATTAACACACAGTTCACCATTTGTGCGGAAGCAGAAGGTTGTGAAGGACGAGGTGAATCTGAGACGTGTGGTGTTAACAGGCGTGATCATTGACATTCACACTTGCAGAGTAAAACAGCTCGTGTGTGTATGGAATAGAAATGAGGTGTGCTAAAGCAGTGTGTGAGAGTTCCAGGCCGGGATCGATTACGATTTCCTCATTACTTCACCGTCATGGTCCGTAACCGATGGTCACACTTAAAACCGCTCGATTCAGGGTTAAATAAAGATCGCTCTAGCATAGCAGGAATAATGGAGATTAAACGATGTAGTTAAAAATCTGACATTTTGTTGTCATGCTTCATCAGGAGCCTGTGATCATGTAACAACAGAGTTCGGTGTGTGTGAACCAATTGCATGAATTAAGATCTCAGAGAACTAAAACATGATCTTTAAAAAGCTAGGCTTAATTCAAAAATAATTCAGTGTTTTTAAACAAGTGAATGAATCTGTGTCATGTGCCGTCATGGCTGGAGTCATTTCCTACAAACATGGAAGACAAAGCACTAGATTTCTAACTAGCTACTCAAGCATCCTAATGATTTCCACGCTATATGGTTATCAGACCGAGTGTGCCGAACCATATCCGGACACCTGAGTCATTACGGTCATGACAAAGTCACTCAGGAAGTCACTCTTTAAATCTTTTGGTCATGGATGAGATTCACTTCAATCTTACTGTACTACAGCTAATCAGGGTTCGAACAAATGACTTGTTTGAGTATAGCCGACATTTACCCCATCCCCCCACCCCGCTCCCTTTTAACAAACCATTGTTCAAATCAGCAACTCTTTCCATCTCTACAAAGATTCTGTCAAGCACATGGCAAGCTTGATGTCTGCCTGCAGCACAGTCTACAAGTATAGCAGCAATTTACCCCATTTCCCAGCTCCCCAGGGCAAGCCAATAAATTACCGACACACTCCTGCACACAATTACACACTACACTCTCTGCTCAGATACTTAAACCCCTGACTTTTATTCGCACGTTGCATAATGTAGTGTTGTGCTCCAGGCTGCTGCATTACTAAGCGTTTCTCTTAATCTACTGATGTACGGTTTCGACCCTGTTCATGTTTTGCAGCTCCATAAGTCAACCCAGGCACAGTGTTTATCGATCTCCTGCTTTTCCCCGACTTTCATTTTGTCTTATTGCCGGTGTTTGTTTTGCTTTCAAGGTTCCCATTAAAGTGTTTGTCTGCACTTGCTGTGCGTTGAACAGTTCTCGAAGAACTCACTCCTTTCCTTCTACAAATCAGTCTTGGAATCAACGAATGAGTTCATGGAATCAGTGTTTGGATCAGTGAATCTGTCCATCACAACTGGGATTCACTCTGTCATTCGCTAAATCAACACTTAGTCTTTACATCATGACATGAGTTTCGCAGTGAATCAGTGAGTCCATGATTCTTTTAACGCAGGTTCTTAATTTCATCAACAACTCACCCAAAATCAGGGCCAGAATTGACTTGTTCAAGATTCACTCGTTGTCTTTCTATCATGACTGAGGTTCACTTGGTTGAACAACTTGGACTACAATGGGTATAGGGCGAGGTTAATTATGTTGATGCATTTTCATTCCTGCTGCGTGACTAATTATTGACCTGAAGAGACAGAAAGAGCAAAGACACACAAACTCTGGCACCTTGCTGAGGGATAAAGAGAAAATGTTCTGCATTTGCGAAGAGAACAAAATTATGAAACACAAAAGGAGCAGAATGTGATAGATATATATGATGTGTGTGTGTGTGTTTTATTTAATGTTCTTAATGTTTCACCCTCTGTGCTGACCGACACGACACAGTGGGAGATCAGTTATGAAGCGATACGTGTAATGCGCTCTGCTGCTGTGTGTTAACACTCTTGAAACCCATGACGTCCTGCTGACCTTCATAAACCTCACTGCGGTTGGACAGAATAAAATCATCACAACACATGGAGAAGAAAAAGAACAAGAAGAAGAAGAAGAAGAACAACAACAAGAAGACCCTGGGACCAGATTAGTTGAAAAGCTGTAGCTTGAGGTTAAGGGAACTACAGGTCACCTTAAACTGTATAGAATTGTGTTAATATCTATCTCAAACCACACATACAGTGGTGTGAAAAACTATTTGCCCCCTTCCTGATTTCTTATTCTTTTGCATGTTTGTCACACTTAAATGTTTCTGCTCATCAAAACCGTTAACTATTAGTCAAAGATAACATAATTGAACACAAAATGCAGTTTTTAAATGAAGGTTTACGTTATTAAAAGAGAAAATAAACTCCAAATCTACATGGCCCTGTGTGAAAAAGTGATTGCCCCCCTTGTTAAAAAATAACTTAACTGTGGTTTATCACACCTGAGTTCAATTTCTGTACACTCTAAAAAATGATTCTGTGGCCTTGTAAATTTCACAGTAATTAACAGGTTATGTTACCTTAATAAAATCTCTAAAAGTCACATACATGATTGTTTGAGTTAGACAAATCAAAATAAATGCCTAAAAAAACTACTGTTCTGTTTGTCTTAAATTTACACTATAATTTAAGTTTATTTCACAAATAGAAATTAGTATTTGACTAACTGAATTATATTTTTAACATCCACTTAATATTTTTGATACATTTCAATCAGAATATTTGGTAATGGAGTAATTAATGCTGATTAGTTTCAAGAACTACAATTATCACTCATTCCATCTCAATATTCTTTATATTTAACAAGAAAAACTTAAATAATTGAGCAAATTGCCCTGCGCAAGTGCTCATGGGAAATCTGGTGTACCATCAGAGACAAGAAGGCTGTGAGGATGTGAGAATGGACATGAAGCTCCTGGAACATTCTGGAACATTTTTTATAAATCCTGGTGAGTAAACAGCTAACACAAGTTACTGAAATAATGCCTCTGTCTGTCTGTATACACAACTTTATAGTGTGTAAGTTACTGTTCTGAATCCTGTCACAGCCGAGCTACATAGCTAACGATAGCTAGCAACAGGTCAGTCCTGGGGTTCATTGTCATTTTTGTTCCAACCACCGAACTGCTCAGGTAAAGCGGCGTTAATACAGACACTTAAAATCTGGTGTAAAAGGAGAGATTTAACACCGAGCCGCGTGCGCGTGCATGTCCGGGTTTCTCGGTGTAACCGGCCGCGGTTGTGCCGCAATATTTGAATTTCTCCCGCCGAATGCGGTGATTTTGCGCAGCCAACCGTCACTGTGGCGATGATATAAAACTAGCGTGTTCAAATAATTACCGCGTGTGTACCGGGTCCACCTCACACACTGAACCGCGAGTCTGCTCGGGTCACTCCGACACTTTAAGGAGGAAACGCAGAACAAAGCAGGTTTAAACAGCAGAAATGAGGTGCAGTGTCCGGACTCTGGCACTGTTTACACACCGGGAGAGCAACAGCTCTGAGTCCAGCACAGCTCCAGTCTCATGATGTACAGCACTACAGACAGGCAGTTTGATTAGCAGTATAATGGTGTATAGCTTTGTTTAAAACAATAGAACTTCAAACCTTTTACTCAAGTTAAAGTCATAAGCACATGCCATTCTAAACTTCTAATGTATTTGAAGTACAAAAGTACTACAAGTACTTCATAAACATAACCGTGTACTTAAACATTATTAAAATGGCTGTTGATGAAATAAATGAAGTAAAAGTAGGCCTACAACATTTCTCTCAGAATTATAATTGGGAGAAATAATATAAAATTAAAATATTGAAGTGAAATATGTTATGTATGTTGTGATATGTAAGTAAAAAACTAAAACTGATTTTTAAATAATTTTTGTGAAACGTTATATATTTTCAATATCTCTTTCACAGCACCAACACCACTAAAGAAGAGAAGTTGAATGGAGATAAAACATGAGGTAAATGTCAACTTTTTAAATGTTTCAGAAGTATTAAATGTGTAACCATTGAATCCAAGATAGAAATTGAAACAAGGCTGGAAATATTTCACTTTACCTATTTTTAATCCAGAATATATCGAATCCACTAGAATATACAAGATTTTCGAGTAGCTAAAGTAAAAAAATTATATAGTTGATAGTAATGCGTAAATAAAGTTCTTGTATCATTTTTATACAAGGGACAAAGACATGTACAAGGGACATTCAAGTCAAAGCGGGACTTTTAATTGTGCAGAATAACAGAACACACTTATTAGAGTAAAAGCTCCCTTTATTTCTCTCTATATTTCTGTCTATATATGAGGTTGTGCATTGTTCTGCAAGAGCAAAACGCCTTTGGTGATCAAAGCAATCTGTTTTTTGTAAAAGCATTCCACTGAAATGTTCACCGTTTTACCAGCAATGGGCTCTGTAAAATCAAATCAGTTTTACGTCTTTTGTCCCGCTTTGACTTGAACACCACTAATAGATCAATGTGTTGATGTATATGGTAACGGTCACACTTGTACTTACTTGTATACTATAATTCCTTTTTTAGGTGCCAGCTTATGGGATGGCGGTGTAAGCTCTGCACATGTGTCGCATCATCAAAAGGAATTTCGATCATTATGGAGTGAAGCATGGTATTGTTGTGTTGATCAATGATATTCAGTGTCCTGTCTTCATTTAGACTGTTATTGCTTCTTTAAGACCTGGGAATGTCTGCACACACATTTGTATGGATCCCACAGTTTGCAGGAAACTGAAGTGTGAAGGTCTGCAATCTTTCAGATGTAAAATGTGACTGTGATTCTATTCTAATACAAAAGTCTACTTTCCACATATTAACTGTATAATACTTGTGACAGAAGTATTGTTTGTCAGACTGTTTACTAATGAGATCAATTCAGCTCATTGTTTATGATCTTGTTACGTCATTTGCAAAGTAAACCAGATTGAGTTTAGACGTCATGTCTTGTCAAATTTGGCAAATAAATGTTTAATTAAAATGGTAATGTGTGTATTGTGTCTTTGTTTATAATTAGATATGTTATTAGATATATTGACCTAAATTGAAAAAAAAACTTGATTAAAAGCTAAATATACAGTATTAAAAAAAATAGTGTAAGATATTAATTCTGTGATAGACCAGTATGAATTAAATTAATTTAAAATAAGTAAATGTAGCACATTTGTTTGTTAAATAATAGTCAAATTTTCAGTTTCTTCTACCTTCCATTTCAATCATATCTACTCAATTATTTTACTCATTTTCACTTAGGTAACCTACTACAAAAAGTTATTCAGGTCTACTTAATTTTTTTACTGACTTGTACTCAATTCATGAAGTATCTTTTACATGATTTTTTAAATTTTTAGATTGATATTGATATTTTTAAGTGTAAAAATGTTTCACCAAAAAAATTGAGTACAGCACAGTTTTATTTTTTAGAGTGTAGTCACCCCCAGGCCTGATTACTGCCACACCTGTTTCAATCAAGAAATCACTTAAATAGGAGCTACCTGACACAGAGAAGTAGACCAAAAGCACCTCAAAAGCTAGACATCATGCCAAGATCCAAAGAAATTCAGGAACAAATGAGAACAAAAGTAATTGAGATCTATCAGTCTGGTAAAGGTTATAAAGCCATTTCTAAAGCTTTGGGACTCCAGCGAACCACAGTGAGAGCCATTATCCACAAATGGCAAAAACATGGAACAGTGGTGAACCTTCCCAGGAGTGACCGGCCGACCAACATTACCCCAAGAGCGCAGAGACGACTCATCCGAGAGGCCACAAAAGACCCCAGGACAACATCTAAAGAACTGCAGACCTCACTTGCCTCAATTAAGGTCAGTGTTCACAACTCCACCATAAGAAAGAGACTGGGCAAAAACGGCCTGCATGGCAGATTTCCAAGGCGCAAACCACTTTTAAGCAAAAAGAACATTAAGGCTTGTCTCAATTTTGCTAAAAAAACATCTCAATGAATGCCAAGACTTTTGGGAAAATACCTTGTGGACCGACGAGACAAAAGTTGAACTTTTTGGAAGGTGCGTGTCCCGTTACATCTGGCGTAAAAGTAACACAGCATTTCAGAAAAAGAACATCATAGCAACAGTAAAATATGGTGGTGGTAGTGTGATGGTCTGGGGTTGTTTTGCTGCTTCAGGACCTGGAAGGCTTGCTGTGATAGATGGAACCATGAATTCTACTGTCTACCAAAAAATCCTGAAGGAGAATGTCCGGACATCTGTTCGTCAACTCGAGCTGAAGCGATCTTGGGTGCTGCAGCAGGACAATGACCCAAAACACACCAGCAAATCCACCTCTGAATGGCTGAAGAAAAACAAAATGAAGACTTTGGAGTGGCCTAGTCAAAGTCCTGACCTGAATCCTATTGAGATGTTGTGGCATGACCTTAAAAAGGCGGTTCATGCTAGAAAACCCTCAAATAAAGCTGAATTACAACAATTCTGCAAAGATGAGTGGGCCAAAATTCCTCCAGAGCGCTGTAAAAGACTCGTTGCAAGTTATCGCAAACGCTTGATTGCAGTTATTGCTGCTAAGGGTGGCCCAACCAGTTATTAGGTTCAGGGGCAATTACTTTTTCACACAGGGCCATGTAGGTTTGGATTTTTTTTTCTCCCTAAATAATAAAACCCCTCATTTAAAAACTGCATTTTGTGTTTACTTGTGTTATCTTTGACTAATACTTAAATGTGTTTGATGATCAGAAACATTTTGTGTGACAAACATGCAAAAGAATAAGAAATCAGGAGGGGGGGGCAAATAGTTTTTCACACCACTGTAATTCTTTGACGCCATCAACCAGATATACAACCAGGGACTGCACTTTTCATTTCATTAAACATTACAAAAAAATCAAAAGTGGAAGAGGAGTAAAACATTTTAGGGATGTGCTATTATTGGAAAACAATCAACGGTAATGGTAAGAGGTGACTATTATTAAATAATATATAATTGAAAGAGCAAGAAATTAAACTTTTGTGAACACAGCTTTTGCTGTGCATGTGTGTGTCTGTCTGTCTGAGTAATAACAGATGTAATGGAAAAATCATATTTTAATTATGTATTAATTCTGATCCTTGTAGTAAGTGTGTCACTTCCTGTAGACTTTAGAAGTTTTGAACTTGTTTGTCGAAGCTTAGAGACACAAGTCCGAGAACAGAATAGACACAACCTGATTGTAGTTGTCCCTGAATAAATGATAAGGTATGGACATCTGGTCTGGGGCAGATAAAGAGTCATGAGTTTGAATGTAGGAACTTCATGTACCGCACTGATGGTGTTTCTGGTCACATGACAGAATCAATAAACACTTTTTTTCTGTTTCTGTCTGAATCAGCAGGTGCATGGAGATGATGAACACTCCTCCTATAAAATTCAAAGCAAATCAACAAAACAAGAGCCCCGAGAACCAGTTCAATCTGAAGTCGCACTCAGGGTTGCCAGATTGGCTGCTCAAAACCCAAAAGGGAGCTCAATATCAAAAAAATCATCTGAAACTTCTAAAATCATGATTTTTTTTTAAGGAGCAAACTCAATTTTGGAGCTTTAACTCTGACTGTTACAGCACTGGCAGTGGAGACTCCTTCCATAAAAGTTAAATAAACCCTGCCTTACAGGCAGCATCTGCTGTGCACGTGTAACTGTAAGGCATAATGCATTAAAATGAGTGTGTTCATATAAACCTGTTGCTGCTGTTAGAGAAAATTCGCCAACACCTTCCCATCTGACCAATCAGAATCAAGGATTCAAAAGCACTCTGGTGTAAAATCAATGACTGTAAGTGCATGTAGAAGTTTCAGAAGTTTGAAAGGCGACAAAGTCAACATTTTAAAGAAAAACTGCTAAACTTGCATTTTAAAATGGACAAAATAGAAAAACCCTAGAAGGCTGTATCTGTTGCGAGCGTGACTGTCTGTCTGGTGTAAAGCCGTGGGAGACCTGAGGGGGAGGTGAGAAATGGCAGCCATTTGGTGAGCTGGGCAAAAGGCAGGGTTGGATTTTTGTCACAATGGGCCCTGGAACACGAAAAAGATCTACTCACGCTGCTTTTCCAAATAAAGTGTTTGCACAGGCACACTCCTACACCTATAAAATTACATAAATAACAATAAACCAGTAGCCCAGTAATGTTGTCTAACCCTGATTAACATCAAGAACAATCAGCAAAGCACAAAAAAAGGAACATGTCATTTCCACATGAACAAATACTCACACAAACAATCACAGACACAACTGCATTTGTACACACCGTATAATGCAGGATTTTATTCAGACCTTCAAAAATAGTTCTCTATGAAACACTGGTATATTCTCTTCGGCTATTCAACCCACTGGCCCCATCTTGCCCCATCCTCCCTGACAGTTGGCAACTTTACCCCTTTCTATGATGGGGAGATTGCAAACATCTGCCAGATTCCACCCCAACTCATACAGTACAGTTTCAGGACTTCCTTTCTCTTTCCCTAGCACAACAGAATGACATCTCTAGGCCATCTAACAAGAACTCCACCCCTTCATCACAACCATCATCAGCCTTTCCATGTTCCTTATGCACTTAAGAAGGCAAGGGTTACTCCAACCCTCAAGAAACCAACAGACATCAGCAACTAACAGCTAGTATTGTTTCTCTCATTCTGTTGTCTCATGTCCATCTTTGTGAGTCTTGGAATTTGTGGCATAACATGGCAACGGTTTGCTTTGTACCTAGAAGGTCAGTCATATGAGGTGACATGAAGGGGTCCACGTCTATCTCAATACTCAATCTCTATATGAGGTCATATCCTCACATGGGTTTTCATATGCATGAGTTATGAATGAGATAAAAATGTAAGTCGCTCTGGATAAGAGAGCACTTAAATACTGTACGTTGCTCTGGATAAGGGCATCTCCCAAACGCTGCAAAAGTAAATGTTTGACCTTCACCAAATAGTCACGTTACAATCCATTACATCTCAACAGACTAACAGATATTCAAATTAAGATAATAGCTAACTAATTAGTAGATAGTGATAAACAATTTAGCAGATATTAACAAAATGATTTGCAGATATTAGTGACCTCAAAATCACATCATTTTACCATGTAAACCATGGTTTAGCATTTCAAGTTCGTCCACAAATCTGTCATTCAGCATCATCAACTTGTGACACTGCGTTCTGATGGATATGCTGTAACACTCTCTAGCCTGGTGCTCGCAGGTTACCGAACCGAGCTAATGAGAGGTTTCGCTCAATTACAGCCCATGATTCTCTCGACACATTCACTTCCTGCTTCATTAAACTATTTAGTTGTGGAGTCGTGACTATAAGATAAAATTATCTTTAAAATAATCTCTCTTTATCCTGTCATTTCTCTTCGTTCTGAGCGCTGCAGGTTTTAATCTGAAGAGAAAACACAGCGAGTGACAAACAACTAGCTGTGTCATGCTTGCTAGCTTTAACTTTTTATATACAAATAATGTTGTTTTATAATCAATGGAAGATGATATTCATATTTACAACAACACTGTTTACTACTACTGTAGCTGGCTATAGAGAATTGTCTTAAAATTTAATTGTTTCTCCAACAAAGTGCAAACTAACAGCCTGCTAGCTAATTTAAATTCTAGCTAACAAGTGATCGTTGGTCATGATTTTGAGTAGGATGGATAATAATATTCTAGCCCCTAAAAATAGGATGTAGCAAAGAGTTACTCTTTAATTAAGAAGAAGAAGGGGCCTTGAAAGCGAAAGAGGGTGTGTGGGTGTGGGTGTGTGTGTGTGTGTGTGTGGGGGGGGGGGGGGGGGGGGGGGTTGTAGGGGAAAGGTTAAATGGTGGTCAAAAAAAGAAGAAAAATATTTGGCAATAAAACAAGAAAATCTTATTATTAGCTACTTAACACACTTTTTAACAGCAAAGACATTACAATTATTTTGCTCCAAAATGTTATCAATATATTTATTTATTTAGCTTTTTTACTTATTGATTTTTAAAATGAGGTCAGTAGAAAAGTGTCTATTTCTAATATTAAAGTATTTATCATTCCGCAAGACGAGCAAAGATTTTTAAGTATAATGTATCATGCATGTGCTTCTTGTTTTTTAACGCAGAGTGTCACGTGATCACAACTGAGCCAACGTTTTTTTCTCTTGCGCTGCAGAATTGTACTGTTTACTATAACACTGTGACCATGTGTGCGCGCGTTTTGTGTTTGTATGTGTGTGTATGTAGCCTGCGTGTACTGTTTATTATAACACACGTGTGTGCACTCGTGTAAAGCAAAAGAAAGTCTGATTAGAGAGGTTAAAGATCCATTTTCTCTCTCCTTCTCTGTATCAGCCTGCACTTAGTCATTGGACACCGTGCCCCTTCACACACACACACACACACACACACACACACACACACACACACACACACCCCTCGCAACTGTCATTAATGATGTTCATTGTTAATTTTTCCGATAAAACAGTCTTTACGTTAATTTGTGTGTGTGAAAAATGTTACTGTGTAAGACGAGAAGAGGGAGAGGGCGGTCTAATTCCTGCTCTCCTCTTACTTTAGCTTCACACACATATATATATATATATATACACACACACACAGTGCCTGCATGCATAAACAGAAACACTTACAGTGGTGTGAAAAACTATTTGCCCCCTTCCTGATTTCTTATTCTTTTGCATGTTTGTCACACTTAAATGTTTCTGCTCATCAAAAACCGTTAACTATTAGTAAAAGATAACATAATTGAACACAAAATGCAGTTTTTAAATGAAGGTTTACGTTATTAAGGGAGAAAAAAAACTCCAAATCTACATGGCCCTGTGTGAAAAAGTGATTGCCCCCCTTGTTGAAAAATAACTTAACTGTGGTTTATCACACCTGAGTTCAATTTCTGTAGTCACCCCCAGGCCTGATTACTGCCACACCTGTTTCAATCAAGAAATCACTTAAATAGGAGCTACCTGACACAGAGAAGTAGACCCAAAGCACCTCAAAAGCTAGACATCATGCCAAGAAATTCAGGAACAAATGAGAACAAAAGTAATTGAGATCTATCAGTCTGGTAAAGGTTATAAAGCCATTTCTAAAGCTTTGGGACTCCAGCGGACCACAGTGAGAGCCATTATCCACAAATGGCAAAAACATGGAACAGTGGTGAACCTTCCCAGGAGTGGCCGACCGACCAAAATTACCCCAAGTGCGCAGAGACAACTCATCCGACAGGCCACAAAAGACCCCAGGACAACATCTAAAGAACTGCAGGCCTCACTTGCATCAATTAAGGTCAGTGTTCACGACTCCACCATAAGAAAGAGACTGGGCAAAAATGGCCTGCATGGCAGATTTCCAATGCGCAAACTATTTAAGCAAAAAGAACATTAAGGCTCGTCTCAATTTTGCTAAAAAACATCTCAATGATTGCCAAGACTTTTGGGAAAATACCTTGTGGAACGACGAGACAAAAGTTTAACTTTTTGGAAGGTGTGTGTCCCGTTACATCTGGCGTAAAAGTAACACAGCATTTCAGAAAAAGAACATCATACCAACAGTAAAATATGGTGGTGGTAGTGTGATGGTCTGGGGTTGTTTTGCTGCTTCAGGACCTGGAAGGCTTGCTGTGATAGATGGAACCATGAATTCTACTGTCTACCAAAAAATCCTGAAGGAGAATGTCCGACCATCTGTTCGTCAACTCAAGCTGAAGCGATCTTGGGTGCTGCAGCAGGACAATGACCCAAAACACACCAGCAAATCCACCTCTGAATGGCTGAAGAAAAACAAAATGAAGACTTTGGAGTGGCCTAGTCAAAGTCCTGACCTGAATCCTACTGAGATGTTGTGGCATGAACTTAAAAAGGTGGTTCATGCTAGAAAACCCTCAAATAAAGCTGAATTACAACAATTCTCCAAAGATGAGTGGGCCAAAATTCCTCCAGAGTGCTGTAAAAGACTCGTTGCAAGTTATCGCAAACGCTTGATTGCAGTTATTGCTGCTAAGGGTGGCCCAACCAGTTATTAGGTTCAGGGGGCAATTACTTTTTCACACAGGGCCATGTAGGTTTGGATTTTTTTTCTCCCTAAATAATAAAACCCCTCATTTAAAAACTGCATTTTGTGTTTACTTGTGTTATCTTTGACTAATAGTTAAATGTGTTTGATGATCAGAAACATTTTGTGTGACAAACATGCAAAAGAATAAGAAATCAGGAGGGGGGCAAATAGTTTTTCACACCACTGTATCTGTCGAGATTTATTTTTACCTTTTTTTTAAAGGTAAAGTGCATGTTAATTTGTTTTATTTTTACTTTATTTTTTGTGTTAATAATTTTTATGTATTAATTTCTTTGGGTTGTGGAACGAATAATTTGGGTTTCCAATATTTCTTTTGGGAAAAATCTATATTATTCTATATTATTCTATATTATTTCTATATTTTGCAATATTTTATTATGCCCTTATTGTACAGTTAATTTTACTAGTTACATTTATTTCTTTAGTATTTCCTTTTTATTGATTATTTATTTTACGTACAAGCTTTTATTTTCTTTTTAAGGTCACTGGCGGTTGTGTAAGCATTCCACTGCATATTATACTGTGTATGACTGTGTATGTGACAAATAAAATTTGAATTTGAATTAGAAAATTCACTTTGGTTTAAAAGTGTTTTGAAATATGAGCCTGCTTCCAGAACAAATTACGCTCGTAATCCAAGGTTCCACTGTAAATAAATAACCCTCCCAGACAGATGTTCGGCAGACTGCGACCCGGCTGGAGGAAATGGTTTTACAGTAAAGTCTCAGTGTTGTGTTCATATTTTTTCCCCCACACACACCATCTTATCTTAGTCTTTTTTTTTTTTTTTTACTTCTTTCAACTGGTCTTTTCTGCTTCTCTGTTCCCTGGGCAAGTGGATGTCCCACAGCTCATGCCCTGCGTTGGTTTGTGCAGTGTTTGAGTAATTACCAGAGGCTGTGACTGGCAACGCAGCTCTAATTATTTTGCAGTTATAATGTTAACGAGCAGCACGATGGTGGGCGTTCTGCCTTCTGCTCGCAACATTTCTCTACCTCTTTCTCTCTCTCTCTCTCTGTTGTAGAAGAGTGGTTAGTTACCCTTACTATATTAATACTTCAATAATTATGTATTTTTATATAATGAACATTATACAACAATTAGTTCCAACTGAGGCATTCCACGAGTGGTGATAATAGACAGTAACAGCACTATGACGTTTAACTATATGTATCCTCAGGTGTTGTCCAGTGGTTAATGACACTAACTGTGTGTCTCAGCGTGGGTGAGAGTAGGTCTGTACGGTCCGCAGTACTGAGGAGAGAGCAGCTGTCTGACAAAACCCACATTCACACCCAGTCACAGAAGCACTTTCAGTAAGAACACACGTCTGATAACGTTATGTCGTCTTAAACAACTTGCTGTCTGCTTAATAATAACTTCTAAGCAGTTCTGAATCGCCACTGAAACATGTTCTTTTATTTACAACTACAAAGCTAACTAGCTTCTAACACAACGTAAGGCTAAATCCCAAATCGCTCTCCAACCCCTGATCAAGGGCACTACTTGGACTCTGTTTGGACACAGAGGCGTACTAGCCTTCCATTTACTGCTATTTGGGATTTAACCCCGGAGCGGAAAGTGTAAATACGAAGGGAAAGTAACAAGATTAGCAGAACTTTCCACCACCACCACCACAGTTTATTCTCCTCACGTTTTGGCTACATAGTACCAGTGAGAATTGAAAATTACTTTCACAACTGTTGTTTCCACTAACTGTCTGTCACTAACTGTTGGTCGAAGAAATGTGCATTCTCTCATTCTCTTAGGGTGTTTGCACATTAAACTCGATTGATTTGTACTGTGAACATGATGGGGATTCACACACACCGCTGGCACAAACACGGCACACACGCGCACGCGTGCGAGAGACACACACTCAGAAGAAACTCTGCTCTGTTGCGATTCTTTTCAGAGGTAAGTTGCGGTTAATTTGTTTGTTTCTTTTACTTTACAGCAGTGATTCTGTTAGTTTGCGCTCACACGAGGGTCATTAGTGTTTGTTGCTAATTTTCAGATAAAACAGTGTAGCGGGAGAGAGACGTTGATTTATGAACGCTGTTTACGGAAGTGTAGTCCAGTGTGGGAGATGCATTGTGGGTAATGCAGTCCGGTGTGTGAACGCGAATGCGAGATGTAAGCTAGGAGCCTGAGTTTTGTTCTTCAGTAGTTTTTAGTTGGACTTAAGAGCAGGATCCACCCGAAAGTTTGTACTATAGCTCGACAATGCAGCAAATAAAAGAACGGGGGCATCGAGCAATTTGTCCATCTCATCATTACACGAGCATGAATTAACGGCCTGTTACGCTGTCGCGAGCAACATTAAAATAAAGTGGAGAAGCTTTAATAATTTGTGAGAGAACAATTAGTCTTTCCGTTAATGTGTTTAATTCAGACGAAAGGAGAAATTTTTACTGTGTAAGATGAGAAGGAGGAGACAGGAGGGGCTGAAAGCAAGAGTCTCCACTTACTCTAGCCTCACACACACTTATTTGTCTGGATTAATTTTTTACTTTTTTTAAAGGTAAAGTGCAGGTGAATTTGTTTTATTTTTATTTTATATTTTGTATTAATTATTTTTATGTATTTATTTTTTGGGCTGTAGAACGAATAATTTAAGTTTCCATTATTTCCTATGGGAAATTTTAATTTGGTTTACGAGTGTTTTGGAATACGAGCCTGCTTCCGGAACGAATTATGCTCGTAATCCAAGGTTCCACTGTATTAACAATATTCTGTGAATTTTAAAAGTACTGTTTAAACCTGGAAAACTATCCCTTCCTCCCTCCCTCACTCACATAAATGGTCAGGAGGTAGAAAGGGTCAACGACCTCACATGACAAAGGATCTAAAACGTGGTACATTAGCACCTCCTACTTGGGGAATAAAGCTCAGCATTAGCTTTTCTTTTTGATGATGCTTAAACTGCCCTATCAGCTCTTAATGCAGTTCTATAGGAGCACAATAGAGAGCGTTCTCTGCCCCTGCGTTACTGTGTGGTTCTCTGCACTGGAGAGAACCGGAGAGACCTGGCCCGGATAGTTAAGACTGCATGGAGGAACCAAGCTCCCTAATCTGGGTATAGTTTATGCTTGTCGTATTTGCAGCATAATTAGGGATTCAACCCACCTGTATCACAGACTGTTTGTCCCAATCCCTTCGGGCAAAAGACACAGGACAACCTGGACACGCACTAACAGAGTGAGAAACAGCTCCATCACACACACACACACACACACACTGCACACTGTTAAAACATACACTTTTACAATAATAAGGCATGATGAGTCACAGAGAGCATAATTGATGAGAACTGGAAAGCGACAAATTCTGCGGCGTGAGTAATGGGAGTGGCTTGACCACAGAGAGAACAGAGCCATTAAAGCAATTAAACCAAAACTACTCACAGAGTCACAAACACAAATGATGCAGAAAACAAACCGCAAATTTGTTACTGCATAGATGGAAATGCAGAATTTTTTGTAAGGCCGTGTCTAACATGAGACAATCAATCAATCAATCATCATCTGTGGGACTTTGCTCATATTAACACCAACTACTGCACTGAATAGATGATATCGATCTCCATCCTTATCTGTCTGTCTGTCTCTCTTTCTCTGTTGGTCTGTCTGTCTCTGTCTCCTTTTGGATGTCATATACTGAAGAGAGAGTAAAATAACGCTTTTAGACAAAGAGAGCAGCTGCTGCATTGGTTATTCATCCAGAATTGAAAAGATACACTAATGATATGCTGTCATGTCCAAGCTTCTGCATTCACACACAGAGAGAGAGAGCGGGAGAGAGAGAGAGAGAGAGAGAGACCTCCTCTATCAGGTGAACGCTTGCACACTAATGGACAGACTAGTGGATGGCCCATTTATCTGTTACGTGTGAATGGATCCTGTCCCAGAGGAATAGAGTCACTCTCCTAAACAAGAACACACACACACACACACATACAAAGCCAGTAAACAACACAACCACTTTCCAGTATGCACAAACTTACACAGAGCCTCCATGCAGATTTTCCTCAGTGCAATTAAATAATACATTTGTATTCAAGCCAAGCAAACTCTAGTTAAAATACTGCTAGCTTGTTTTTTTCCCCCCCAAGAACTCAGAGACAGAGAAAGAGGTTAGATACACAGATCTGCATCTGCTCTCCCAGATCCAAAAAAAAAAAAAAAAAAAAAAATTCAGATCCAAACCCATTTCTAATAAATAACATTCAAATGCGACAGCGCACATGCAGGTGCCGAGACTGACGTCGTACATTTTAGCGCCAAAGTGAGTAATGTCCATATCGGTCACATTTGCGCCCCTGTTACGTCCTCAGTCTGCTGCTCTCATCCAGAACGCTTTACAGACAAGCATAGACAGCTGACAAAAGACTCTGAGGTCTACCTTAAAAAGCAAATGAGTGTCTCAGGACATGTGTGAAGAATAACAGCCAGTGAAGAGAAAAGCAAATCAGGTCATAGCTGAGTTTTTTTTTTTTTTCTCTTGTTTAGTTTGTGTTGTTTAGAGTGGAAGTCTTGCATCTTGCTGCTTTGAAACTTTGAGGAGCTTATACCGCACTCGTGCAGAGGAAAGTAGAGCAGAATTGGAGTCTGAAAATAACTCCAGCTTGTATGAGACGTTAGTGCTTTTCTGTGAAGGATCTGAGGATGCGACATGACACAAGTCGAGCCGGGCCGTCTAGTAAAGAAAGCTCTGAAAATAATTTTTGCAGTAATGTTATGAACATGGAATCCGCTTCCAAGCCTCGCTCCATCTTCACTTGTAGCTCTGACTCGGTCTGACATCTGAGTGCGGCTTCCAAAATGGAAATCTATTAGCACTCGCTCGGGCATGTGTCGCCTGTGTTCCCATGGCAGTGAAGAACCGAGAGAGCTGATTGGCTCCTCCAGCGCCCAGTGATGCCAAGTGTGTGGTTTTCCAGCGCCGGCTGAACCATCGTTCACTCCGTGGGCTGGAGATTTGGACGTTGCACATGCATTAAATTAATCTATAATAAATATACACTCAGATACTCGTAATTTACTTTTATGCACATCTAATATCAGTCTGAGTGCAAGATCATTATACACATCATATACTGTTTTTGTTTTGATTATTTCCCCTATTCAGAATTCTTTTTAAACCACGCTAACACAATTTACATAGAAGAGCCATCTGGTGAACCCAATTCAAACTAAATCCAAATCAATCACCAGAATTAACCCGGGTGCGTCCCAGGTGCTTTCTTGACTTTGGATATTTGAGAAATGCACAGAGTGTTTTAGTAGTAGTAGTAGTATAATAATGAATAAAAATGCAACATGATTTCTAGAAATAATACTGAAATTATGGAGCTTTAAAAGAAATTACAGAACTGCGATAAGAATTCTAAAAGCATGAGGAGCTTTCTAGAACTACAACAGAAAATCTAGAAATGCAACAAGAGCTGCAGGAGTGCAAGTAGAGTTCTGGAAAGTCCGTTAGAATCCTAGAAGTGCAATAAGAATTTTCCGAGTTGGTGGACAAAACTGGAAGTGCAAATAAAATTCTCAAGATGTAATTAAAACTCTGCAGTTTTGAAAGTGAAATTACATCTCAGAAGCTCTAGGAAAAACTATTGAGGGCAACAAGAACTTTGAACCTTTAAGATTTATTCAAGGTCATTTCTGAAAGTGTAAGTAAAATCTGGAAACACAGTCAGTTTAGAATGCAGGAAATGCAAAAGGAAGTGCAAGGAGAATTCTAGTTCAAATTACAACTCTACAAGTTCTAGAGCAATTCTGGGAATGCAACAAGAATTCTGGAAGTGAGATGAGATTTCATTCATATGAAATTTTGAAAAATTCTTAGAAATGCAGTTGGAATTCTGGACATCCAACGGAAATTGTGGAAGTGTGGTGGGAATTCTTGACGCAAGATGAGCCCTCTGAAACTGTGTAAGTGTAGAAATGCAATCAGAGTTTGCCAAATGACATGACACTCCACGACGCAGTCCATTCTGCAAGTGCAGTGTGAATTCCCGAAGTGTGACTGGAATGCTAGAACTACTCATCTACTCAACTAAGAGTGCAAAGACATCTGTAGAGCCACAATGAGAATTCTACAAATGTGATGAGAATTCTAAGAGTGCATAAGGAATACTAGAGCTGCACTACCTAAGTACCTGCACTACCTAAGGTCTACCATGTGATTAGCATGCAGAACATAAAGGCTGTCTTTCGCACCCAGACAGCAGTGCTGTTATGTTCAGCTGGAGCATCACCAGGGTTTCAATGCATGCTATTTCATCAATTTCCAAAACCTTCACAGATGCGCCATTTGCTGGACCAGAGAAAGAAGTACTGCATTAAATATAACCGTCTACATGGTGCTCGGAAGAAAGATTATTCCACTCGTTAATCTGCCACTGTGTGCTACCATATGCATATATATATTTCATATAACATTTCTCATATAACATTTCTAAACAATGGACAGAAATGATTGCACTCTAGTGAAAAGGAAACATTCGAGATGATAATTATTTTTTGTTTAAGGACCACAAATGTGTTTTAAGAACTGCATTTCCATTTGGTTCGGTGGATGTTTTTTGTTGCTGTTTTTGGACTCCATGCAGTACAGGACTTCAGCAGAAACCTAATTCTATGAGTGACAGCTCAGAAGAAATGCCTGCAGCTGCCCCTGCCTACCTCTGCTGAATACGCAACCTTAAAACATGTAAAAGCTATAAGGCATCTGTGGTTTCCTCTCTAGGGGCTCTTTATGTGGCTATCAGAACTGGTTCAAAGGGGAAACTCACTAAGAGGATAAAAGGAGAGGTAGCCGAGACACTGTTTTTACATTCCTGACAGGTACTTGGAAGAAAATAGCTTTTGTACAAAAATACTCGGATTAAACACACCTTGCAGTGTACAGAGAGCATGTTATCATATACAGTGCATTTCAGAAAGGTGCATTATATCAAACCTAACAATTTTGTTAATTTGGTTTTCAAGCATTAATATTTGTGGAAAATAAGCATCAATAAGTAAATAAGAATCACTTTTTTATGTTCGGCAAAACTATTTTAGCAAGTATAAATTTAGCTAGTTTTAGCCAAACAGTCACCTAGTTAACTAGCTAATGAGAGAGAGATTGTTAATCATGACTGCATCTAACTTAATATGTAAAATTACTCAATATTTTTAAAGAGAGGATATTGTTAAATGATTACATTTGCTTTGTTTTCACCCTCAGACTTATTGCTGCTAAACCAAATGAAATATTGATTTTTTTTTTCCCCCCTAAAGAGTGAGGTCCTCTGAAACTTCACCACCTGCATGTCTCATCCAGCAGGGGGCAGTCATGTTTTTTTTTTACACAACTTTTTCAAGATGCTAGCATGAAAGTTGCTCTGCTTGCCTTTTATTCAGTCAGTAAAACAGTGAGTGAGTGAGTGAGCCTAAACATTCAGACTTCAGACAATGTTTTATTTTTTCGCAAAATATGAAATGGCTTTTTTTTGTTACAACATGCACAGAATCATTAATATATCACATTTTTGACGTCATGTAAAACGTGCACAGGAATGTTAACTTTGCTTGCTATGGTTCTTTTTTCATTAAAACGCATTACATTTAGGCATTTGGCAGACGCTCTTATCCAGAGCGACTTACAAAAGTGCATTGAAGTTTCCATCATCATTGCCAACTTTGTTCTGTTTTTCGTAAAATGTACAGTACCATTCTCATTTTTATGGACACACATCTTGGGGTCAGCTGTAAGCCAAAGTCAATTTGGAGACACTGACTTGTTTTAGTTTCATACATTATATAGCAAGACACTCTGCATAACACTTTATGATTAAATTTAATCACTTTAAAAAAATTATTCTTGCTACTTTTGGGATTTTTATTTTTTCTCCTGTATTTTTATTTTTATTTTTATTTTTATGATACACTCCTCTTCTTCACCATCCTGCGTTCATCCGTTAGCATCGCAATGTGCGAGTCACTTCTTGAAATCCTGAGCATTGCTCGTTTGTCCACTTCCTGTCCGATCGTCCCGTGAAGCTCCATGAGTTCGAGCTCGTGTCTAGCTGCAGTCTCGAGAACTTTCTGCTTGTTGTAGTAGACGACAAAGTTGTTGATGATGGGGTGGACAGGCAGCGCGATGGCTACTACGCCACACAGGAAACTGAGAGCTGCATTACACCTCCCCAGTGCTGTCTTCGGGTACACATCTCCGTAGCCCACCGTCGTCATGGTGATGATGGCCCACCAGAAGGAGTGTGGGATGCTGCGGAACATTGTCTCTGGGTGGCCGTGCTCCATAGTGTATCCAAGCGCAGAGAAGACAAAAATTCCAACACCCATGTAGGTTAACAAGAGCCCGAGCTCAGCGAAGCTCCGCCGCAGCGCGTACGTCAGAGTCTGAAGTCCAGATGAATGACGCGCCAGCTTGAGTATGCGTGCTACACGCATCACGCGCAACGCCTGCACGGCCCGTTGGACGTCTGTGAGGTCCATCGCAGCGGTGGCACCAAGATGGGTCAGAGCCAGGACGATGTAAAAAGGAGCAATTGCCGCCAAGTCCACCATGTTGAGGAAGGACAGGACGAAGCGTGTCTTTTCAGGAGCTGATGCGAAACGTAGCCCGTATTCCATCGTGAACCAGCACACACACGCTGTCTCAATCGCATCCAGAGTCGGGTGTTCGGTTACGTGGCCGTCTGCGTCTTGCACCTGCAGCTCTGGAAGCGTCGCCAAGCACATCACCAAAGACGAGGCGAGCACGAAGAGGAAAGACGCCACCGCGATGGCACGCGCCACCCAGGATGACTCCGGTTTCTCCATCAGCCTCCAGAGGAACTTCCGGATGCGTTCGGACCGGGTCGCCAAAGGACCTCCATCTATGTCCAGGTCGTCCAGAATAGCCTTGACCTTATCAGCTATTTCGGCCAGCTCTTCCTCCTTCTCGCGCACGTTGCTCTTACAGCACTCGTCCAGGCAGCTTGAGTCGATCCTCCAGAACTCCATCTCCTTCATGAAGCACACCGGGCAAATCCCCTTCTTCATGTGCACCTCGCCGAAATAGTAGACCTCCACGATGCACTTGAACGAGTCCGGGTCCCGGTCGAAGTAAAACTCCCCTTTGGCGGGTTCGTAGTCGTCACACAGCGAGGAGATCGCGTCGAAACTGCGCGTGGTGCAGCGCGCGAGCTCCGCGAGGCGACTCTCCGGGTAGCGGTCCAGCACGTCGCCGCGCAGCGCGAGCCTCACGCCGCCCACGTTCACCGAGATCTGCTTCTCCGCGCCGTCGCGGTACCCGGGCTTCGGTAAAGTCCACATGGCCCCGTGTTTAACACATCCTCAACAACTGTACATGCGGAACCGGGACTTCAGGACGCGGACGGTGTGCGCTCGCGCTCTCTCGCTCTCGCTCTCTCAGCGCGCAACTTGGCACTGCATGCGCTCCGTGCGCTCCAGTCGGAGCGCGCGCCACTTGGACTCTGACTGTGCGCGTGTGTGTGTGTGTGTGTGCACGAGGTCCGTCCCCCTCTGTAGCCCACCCTCTCGAGCTGAACCATCATTACGTCTCCTTCGTTATTATGAAACTTATTAAGAATAATAATTAATATAATTTTAAACCTGCATTTGTAAATTGAAATAACTGCTCACTGAACACGCAACATCTTTATACACTTTATAGTCTGTACATGAGTTTTTCAGTAATAATAATAATAATAATAATAATAATATGTACCTTTTTATTCATAATTAAATAAAACAAATTATAAAGTCTATAGAAGCACTTTATATGTGTCTTGGGTTTTCTGTAGAGGTTTACTTTTGAATATACATGCACACTAAAAACGTTTACAAGCTATATAATAATAAGAATGATGATAATAATCATAATAATAATAATAATCCAAACATGCCTGTTTATCAGTTAAATTGCGCATCATTTTAGGAGTAGGACTGTGTTATGGCACCATCTAGTGGTAAAATACGGTTATTACAAAACAACTTTCCTCTTGTTCTTGATGTTTTTCTGCAAACAGACCTTTCAGATCTTTCTGCCACAGGTTGGAGACGTGCCGAGAAGCTTTTAAACTTTAAATATTTGAATATTAATAAATGCGTTGATATGCGCAGTTGTAGACTTTTTTAAGTACCTACACACATAAGTGTCCGCCTAAGTGCCCCTAAATCTGTGTTCACGTATACCTGTTAAATGATTTGACTCTTTTAAATATATTTTAGTATATTTAAGTATATTTAAGTATATTTTAATATCAACATACTAGACGTTGAGGTCAACCAGTGTTGCTTTAAAGTTTTACTGTAAGTAAAGGTTCCACAGACACCTTCTCAGGTTAAAAAAAAAAAAAAAAAAAACTCTAAATGTACAAGTTACAAGAAAAAGCTCAGTTAATAAAAATGATTAGAGATAAGCAACTCACTCCCTGGTATAATGACCACACGCACTTTAAAACAGGCCGCTCGAAAACCAGAATGTAAATGGAGTCAAACTAAATTGTTAGTATTTTAAATAACTTGAAAGGAGAGCATCCTGAATTATATATAAAAAAAAGCTCTTAGTATTGCTAGATCGATGTATCTCTCCACTGTTATAGAAAATAACAAAAATAATCCTGGATTTTTATTTAATACCGTAGCAATATTAACCAGGAATAAGACCACTACAGAAATCTCCACATCAGCAACATGCAGTAGTGTTGACTTGATGGACTTTTTCAATAACAAAATAGTAAATATTAGACAAAAAATTCAGGCTTTGAAACCAGACAATTTTACAAATGCAGATGTTAAACTAACCATATCAGATCAGAACCTAGAATACTTTACTCCCCTTGAAGAGAATGAACTGATTTCACTCATCTCTTCTGCAAAATCATCACCATGTGTCCTATACCGATACATTCTGAAGCAGACAGTACCAGCAATAACAGAACCCCTGCTGAGAATAATTAACTCCTCACCCAGCAGTGGGTTTGTTCCAAAATCTTTTCAATTAGCATTTTTTAAGCCACTTATTAAGAAACCTGACCTCCATCACTGCCACCTGTCCAACTACAAGCCAATATCAAACCTCACACCTTTATCTCTAAGATTCTGGACAAGATAGTTTTGTTCATATCTACATTGGACTAGCATACACAAACTGTATCAGTCAGGATTTAGGCCTCATCACATCACAGAGACAGCACTTGTTAAAGCAATAAACGACCTCCTATTGGCCTCTGATCAGGGATCACTATGCTTGTGTTACTCGACCTCAGTGCAGCTTTTGACACCATTTATCATAGTATTCTCCTTCACAGATTGGAAAATGTAGTATAAATTAAAGAGAACGGCCCTCACCTGGCTTAAATCCTATTTGACTGATCATTATCAGTTTGCAGATTTAAATAATGACTATTCTGCATGTCCTCAAGTGACGTTCGGTGTTCCACAGGATTCGATTTTAGGCCCACTGCTTTTTTTCTCTTTACATGCTTCCATCGTTCATAAGCATGGTATTAGTTATGCTGATGCCACAGTTATATCTCTCAGCAAAAATAGATGAGAAGAACAAGCGTAATAAAGTTGAGCAATGTGTGAAGTACATAAGGGACTGGATGTTAATTAGCTCCCTTCTGCTTAGTCCTGATAAGAAAGAAGTTCTAGTCATAGGACCACATGCAGCTAGAAGCAAGCTTTTTGATCACACTGTAACTTTAGATGACCCTTCAGATCCATCATGTACAATAGTAAAAGAACTTGGTGTGAATATAAATTCCAGTCTTAAGAAGCTCATGTATACAATATGAATAGCATTCTTTCTTCTCATAAATATTGTCAAGATAAGCAATATATTGTCACTAAAAGATGCAGAAAAATCAGATCTGGGGGCCTCGTGGACGCAGAGTATTACGGTGAACTGGCATGTTTAGATGCTGTCTTCCCCACTCTCACTGATCCCTCAGAATGTATATACATTCACCTTATATGTTTTAACCTCATTAATATACATTCTCCTTATACATTTATACATTCACCTTATTACGTGACTGTAACCATACCAAACTCTTATCTCTCCTTCTCTTCTCTCTCTCTCTCTCTCTCCCTGTCTCTCTCTGTTGAGCTACATATGTAGCTCCTGAGCTGCCATTGATCCAGACCCCCTCTGCCCTCTGGACCTGTCTGACTCGTTCTGGTGTCCTACTTCACATGGATGCCCCGTGTGATCTGCTTGGGATGCTTGTGATGACTGGGGACGGTTCCACTTTACCATGAAGACAGGCCTGGCCATGGCTGATGCAGACAGCTGTTCTCAGGGGACTCGTGACTGTAGTCGCTCTATAGTTCAGGACCGGAATTTCCAGGTCCTGAACTATAGAGTCCTGAATCATTTTGATTCATACACAATTTTCTTTTGTTGTTTATAGCTGCTATACGACAATGACAATTGTTAAAAGCGCTATACAAATAAAACTGCATTGAACTGAGAATTAGGTGCCCTTGTTTCTAATAGTTTATTTATTTGTACATATTTGTAATTCATTTGTAAGTTAATTTGACCAATTAAGCAGGGATATAAACGTGCCTGTCAGATTGCAGTCGGCAATATAAAGGCAAATAATTTTGCAACCAAACTTTTGCATGTGATTTTCATTTACTCACAGCAGCAGCTTCTCAGCTGACCTCTGATGAACTCTGCCTGGATTTCTTCCTGGAAAGCAAACAGACAGTCATTAGGACGGAGATGTTAAAAAAATAGATATATTGTTTTATATTATGAGCAACATCATAAGTGAAGAGAAATATGAATACGTAAGAAACGCATTTTGACACAAGAGGGTGCCAGATCACTTCCTGTGCCTTTTAACGAATAATATATTTATAAATAATTAATTAATGAAGAAGATAACGGTGACCAGAGATAGTGAGGTGGCATTAAGTGGACCTTGAAGTCTAAGGATATGAATTATTATTTTTTTAAAAGCAACCTTTGATAAAGATTACCCCAGTGTGTTATTTACTGTACAACTCTCAAGACAGTTGAAAAAAAGGTGAATGAGAAATTATCTGGCAACCGAAGCCTGGTTACACAGATGATGCATGCAGAGAGCACCGTTGCATCAGATACTGAGGTTCTACACCCTTGTGCGGGAATTGAACCCAAATCATTCACTAACATTTGTCACACAACTTTCGCAACCTGTACACTTGGGGTTCATGACCTCTCAATGACATTTTTGTGTTTTGTGACAAAATAAAATTTTAATAAAAAGCACAAATTTGTTTTCCTACATGCGGACGGAAAGTGACACATCGACCTTTCAGATAGTTTTACTGGACAGTTTGCACACAAAATTACGAGTGGAAATTATGTCCTAATTAATACAATTACACAAGAACAAACGATGACCTCAAACTTTCTCATACATCATGGTGTAAAACTGTACTGTTTCTCACTGGTCATCAGTGGGGAACATGGAGTAACTTTAATTAAAATCATTTTTACAACACTTGATGTACTTTTGATTTGCCTTAACAGGTACATCAGAGCACTAATTTTGTTTTATGTTAAAGGCAAACACATACACACACACAAGACAAGACTATATTCGCAAGTGAAATTATAAGCATTGTTATTATTATTCATAGATTATTTTTTTATAGTGTATTAGGATAGTGGATCATACATACAAAATACATACACAGTACTTTAGACAAGTGAGAAAATAACATTATGAATTGATGACCCCAAAGCTCTGAGAATTCATTTCTATTCTTCATTTTCTTGTCTCTGGGATGGTAGGTTATATTTAGCATGACCATCCATGGGGTGTAATTTAAAAAGTGTACTCTGAAAATGCATTACAGTACATTTAATGTACATTTCTAAAGGTCAAATAGAGTATAAAGGCACTAATGTAGTAAGGATGTAGGGTATAGCTGTCTTGAGACACGTAGATAATTTTCTTCACTACACAAGCCAAAAAATCTGGCGACAGTGATGTCATTATCTGGTGTCCTCATATACAAGGACATTGAAGTCTCAGAAACTGCACAGACAGACAGATAGATAGATTCTTCTTCCTTCTTCATATCATGTTGTTTTCACTTGCACTAATTCACGCAGATACTCCTCACGAATCAGGAGCCGCGACCCCCAAAAATCCCGAAATCTGGCAACCCCTAGAAGGCGCCCAGCCTGAGTGTCCCGACATAAACCCTGGCGCTGCGCTTGAGCGGAAATTTCCGACGCGCTATGCGGATCTCGTGCTCCGCGACATCACGCTGGTTCCAAACCACGCCTACCCTGAAACAAACCCACGCGGTCGCGGCTCCTGATTGGTCGGAACAAAGGCGCGTCTTGTTGGCTCATCGGGAAACTATAAAAAGCGGCGGGTAACACGAGGACATATGTAACTCTGGTTTCGGTGATCAAGGAACGACTTTAATATTGGATTCTTATTTATTTATTTACCAGATTTGTTTTGTTTTTTTTGCTTTGTGTGTATAGATCGCCAAATTTGCACAACAAAGCACGCGCGTCATTAATATGAATTAAGCCTAGTTCTAGAAGAGACCGGAGGAGGCGTTACTTGTGTTCAGATTCAGCATCAGCTCGAGACACGGGATTAGAAATTAGAGTCTGTGTTTGGGAATCGTATTTATTTTCTAGTTCATTTGTTGTTATTTATTTTTCCTTTTCCCTGCCATGGCGGTGAGAGGGCCGCTCTCGCGCCTGTTCCGGTCGGCGCTGAGCGCGCGCTGTACGCAGAGCCGCGCGCATCTCTCGGTCGCGATTGTCGGAGCTCCGTTCTCTAAAGGCCAGGTAAGGCAGGACGCGTGTACAAGGCGTGGGGAGCCACGTGAAGCCGCGCGTGATGTGCCGGAGCTGTGCTGATGAGTTTGTGGAATGTGTGTGTCCTGTAGAAACGGAGAGGAGTCGAGGTCGGACCCAAAGTCATCAGAGACGCGGGGCTGGTGGAGAGACTGAGGAGCCTGGGTGAGTGGAACAGTGGAAGGGTTTAATGCTGCTTTTCGTTCTTTTCTTTTCTTTTTTAAAAACAAAACAAGAAGAGTTCACATTGCGTGTAAAACCTGTTGTTGTGGTAGGGGGCACGTGCGTCACGCGCACACGGGATGCTTCACTGCCGGTTTCTTTCATTCCTGCGGCCGGGGTGGGGGTGGGGGGGGGTCTATTCTTCACTTTTTAGGATTTAAAAAAAACAAACTTTGTGTCCAGGTGCAAAGATCAGTGTGTCAACCGGTAAATGCGGAGATCTGACATAGAATACTAGTAAAATTGTAATTATGTAATTATTATATTAATTATAGCAATGAAAAGCGTTTTTACATCAGTGATTCCTAAGTTATTAAAAGTTTTTAGAAGACGTCCATATTCCACTTTGTGTGTGTGTGCATGTGTGCTGTATGCGTCATGGCGCGGTTGCCAGATCAATCCGTTTTACCCGCTGTGCTCTGCTTTCAGCTGGACTGTTCAGGAAGGGGTGTGTAATGGTTGTGACGCAATGGGTGTTCACGTAGATAGGTGTAACTTCCACACTTACAGTACATTTGTAAGTGTTTTATTTATTTAGTTTTTTTTTTGCGCATGCGCTTCTCTCGTGCAGGAGAGGCTAGACATGATGTCACCGCTCCAAGAACTAGAGAGAGAGGCAATGTAAAAGTCTTTGGATCAGGGAAGGACACATCTGATATTTAAAATGGAAAAGAAGATTGGAGAAGATTGTCTTTAAATCTCCTCGATAGAAACCTTAAACAACCCTGAACATCGCTCCTACACTGAGCCGGACTCCATATGTATGACATGGCTGTTTATAGCAGCAACACTTTAATTTTAATATCTTTAACACATCACTGATTTTCTAGTCTATTCCTGTCTGGACGCAACTGGAAAATCAGGGACAACATTAGTTCAGATAGCATTAGTTCAAGTAACACAAAACCAGCACCTGAATCCGAAGACCTAAACACAGACACCCCCCCCCTCCTCTTTTATACCCTGTTTACCTCATTCCTGTCATACTCTACATGACTTTTGCAACGTGAGTATTATTGCTCAGGGCTTCTGGAGAACACACCATTAAAGCACTGTAACATCGTTAGGATGCTCCTGGATACAGTGATTCATACTTCTCATTCAGTGTAATCTGTAAGCCACGTTGTGTGTACAAAACCAGTAAAGACGCGAGGTTTTCCATGAATGACGCACCCCTTTTAATGTTTTTCATAAACAGACCTGGCTTGGACCAAGTATAAATTAGTCATTCCAAAGAAAATTAAAAAATGCTATTTGCATCTCGGCCCTTGAATTAGTCTTAAATTTAGCCAAGTAATTACCATCGTGTCTAAATTTAAATCAAGAAAACTACACGTTGGAGTCCAATTTACATCAGATCTTAAATGATGGTTTCAAATACAAACCGCTTGTGGTAAAACACTCCTTCATTTTTGACTCACTTTGGCAGTTCCTAAGTTCACCTTTGGAATGTGCAAGTCACCATAGTCTGTCTCAGCAAACGTCTAGTCAGCTGGGAAATGGATAAACATTGTGTCGTGCCTGTAATCCAATAGCACAGGCTATCTTAGGCGTGAGCTGCTTTTTCCATAGCATGGCAGAGTGATCCGCTGTAGACCTCGTTTGAAGGCAACAGGGTGACTGTGTGCTGAGTTTTGTGATTACATAACATTGAGACTTTGCACAAAATGAATAAAAAAAATAATAATACAAAGCATCCAAAATCTCAAAGAATGCAAATGTGCACATGCAAAAATGTGTAAACGCAAAATTACTTTTGGTACAAAATATATTACTGGTATTTTGAACATAAAATTCATCAAATTTGGATGATCAAATTGATGATAAGTTTTTGTTTGTTATAATGTTCAATAATCTCATAATGAGAAATATTAGATCATTTTTCTTTATTTCAAAATGTGTTCACCTGCAAAAATTTTGCAATTCAAATCTAAACATTGTGTTTGAAATTGTGTTTGGGACGTCAAATATTTCTCACAGGTTTTTAAAAATTAACAAAATAATTGAAATGAAATGAACCAATGCTGGAGATGCCCAAAGCCGCAAGAGGAATTGTTGTAATAGTTTTTGAGTGCGACATCGTTCTTACACAATTGCTTACAAAAGCCAGTGGTGGTGTTTTGTTGGAGCAGTTCAGAATGACATTATCAATCTTACCAGAAGTTAGAGTTAAGCTGATTTGTCATTTAACCTGACGGTGATTTCCAAACTACTGTAAAAACACTTTAAATCAAAATGCAAGACTAGAGTGCACTCATCGCTCATTTTGATCTTTAAACCAGGGCTCTGGCATTCGAGTCTATTCCTGTCTGGATGTAAAAGAACCATGGTGGTGGTGGTGGTGGTGGTGGGGGGGGGGGGGGAGTTTGAATTGGAAGAGTAATATGAAGCGAGCACTTGAACACATGTAACTCCGCTCCCAAAATATGAAATATCGCTCCCAATGTGCTCCGCCCACACCACTAGACACCAACACACACCCCCGAGTCCTGACCCATCACTTTACTTGTTTATCCTCTTCCATTGCACTTGTCCGGTAGAAGCCCTGCATCCAGAGAATTCCTAGGGAAACCTGAGGGTGGAAATTGCAAAGGCAGACAGTCCCTCAAAAAACAAGCTCGTATAACAGTTCCCTGGATGCCAGTGAGGAGAGGCTGGCAAGGAACATGTGCTTGGTCAGAAGTGGTGTACAGGGCAAGGTGTTTATTTTTAAAATAGCTGAAGGACACAAAGTAAGTGATAAGCTGCTGCTCAAAATAGACACTCACTACAAAAACTATATTATATAAATCACTGCACTGAATGTTCCAAGGGTCAAATTTCCAAGGTCTATTTTTTTTAATCAAGTCGTTTTTAACATTTTCTTTTATCTCCAGAAAATGCCGTGCATGATTTCGGAGACCTGAGTTTCGAGCACCCGGAGGAGGACGACCGATTCATGAACGTTCCCTTCCCACGCACCGTTGGACGAGCCAATGAGATTTTATCAGAGGCCATCAGCGGAGCCGTGGGTGCGGGGCATACGGCTGTCATGCTAGGAGGAGATCACAGGTACCGTTCACGTCACCATGAATAATAACAATAACAAATCCAATTTGAACCCAGGATAGGTTACACCACGATCATGTGCAGTTTGAAAGTTCTCGATGATGAGGGTTTGCATTAACAAGTGCCTTGTGACACTTCGGCTGGTTTTAGCATGAAGCAATAAAGGAAAAATCTTGTTGCGTTCAGCAGGCCTATAGGAGCGTCTCAAAAGCTGCATGTTAGGGGTGTGTACCTCTGTGTAACTCCTTACATTGGTCCACCTGCTGCACCAATAATAAACCAGTCCCAGTAGGCTTCAGTGTGCACTCTCGTACACTAGAGTCACACAGATGTCCTGAGTCACCTGTTCGTGCACGTCAGAGGAAGTTTCGAAACTTCACCAGGATGAAGTTACAGTACAAACATACAGACAGCTCCTGGTGAGACGTTAGTAGTAGGAGGAGGAAGAGTAGACAGGAAGCAGACTGGGACAGTGGTAGCTAAGATTTTTTTGCTCTTGGTCAGAAGGTCAGAGTTGGTCAGAGCTCAATCCAATGGAGCAACTTTACTAAGCCAACAACTTGAAGATGTTCCTGCTAAACGATTGAGGGACTTGATTAAGGGAAAATGTTCCCATGATGTTTTACCTGAAAGCATCAAGTGTTTGCTGCCTTCCCAATCTTGACCAGCGCTAATCTACTTTTATCACGCTTTGCAGCTTGGCCATTGGCTCGGTTGCGGGACACGCCCAGCAGCATCCAGATCTTTGTCTGATTTGGGTCGATGCCCACGCGGACATCAACACCCCCATGACTTCACCATCTGGGAATCTCCACGGCCAGCCCGTCGCGTTCATGCTCAGAGAGCTGCAGGACAAGGTGAGGCACCTGATAAACTTCCTCATAGCGCAGAACATGAAATAAACACACTGTGGCTTTGATCCCAGATCTTCAACGAGCTTTGCATATTTCCCGCGGCTCAGATATCACCTGCCAATCAACTTCGTTAAAGCACCGTACACTTCCAAACGAGCCCTCCTGTCTGAATTAAAACAAATCAACTAAAAAGTGGCATCTAATCTTGTTTTTGCACGTAGATGCCAGCGGTTCCTGGTTTCTCCTGGGTGAAACCGTTTCTCTCAGCTAAAGATCTGGTTTACATCGGCCTGAGAGACGTGGACCCGGGCGAGCAGTAAGTAGAATGTACTCTGTAATGTTGTGTATTACCAAAAAAAATGTACATTACTTTTTTTAAGTACGGGAATTCCTGCTCAGAACCCAGAACGGTGACGCGGTAAGGCACTGTGCATTATTAAGATGTGATGTGAGAGACATCAACAACCTGTTGAGCTAGCATCCTTTCTTTTCTTAGAAACAACAAGCACACATAATCCCATCCTACCTGTACAGACTGGTTTCCAGCGCAGTATAATCAGAGGCATTATGCAAATGTCTGCCTTCTCACGCAGTACAGTTATTAAATAGCTTTATTAAAAGTCTTTAATAACAGATCATAAGGCAGATCTAACCCAAAAACTACAGCGTTTTTTTTTTATTGTTCTTAATAATAAATTAATTATATTATTTATAACATTCCTTGACTTTTTTTTTTTTTTTTACCTTTTCCTTCAGTGTTATTCTGAAGAACCTGGGCATCCAGTGCTTCAGCATGCGGGATATCGACAGGATGGGGATGCAAAGGGTCATGGAGGTGACGCTCGATCATCTGCTGGGAAGGTGCACATATTTACACACACAACGTATTTCCTATAATTTTTTTTTTTGCATGTTTAATTTGTGAAGCTAAGTTACCTTTACTGATCTCTGACAGTAAGGCGCGGCCCATCCACCTGAGCTTCGACATCGACGCCTTTGACCCCAGTCTCGCTCCGGCTACAGGGACTCCGGTGAACGGAGGACTGACGTACAGGGAGGGGATTTACATCACAGAGGAGATCCATAACACAGGTAACAACACACACACACCATATACACACTAACTGTCCTATATAAACACATAAAAGCTGAACTGATAATCGGTGAATAAATATAGTTAAAATATTTTAACGTAGTTACACATATGTAAGACAATTTACAACAATAGTAACTCTGAAATATGTTTAAACATAACATGCTACTCAAAATAGCAAATTATACATATATGTAGTGAATATTAAATCAAATCTACAACAATTGCTTAAATTAATATTTCCTTAATATTTCAGTTTTTCATATTTTAACTGTAACGTAATTGAGGTTTATTTTAATATATAATACACACACATTGTACATGCAATGTATATTTATTTTAAATATTAAAATTCTACATGATATGTATATACATGCATTTTCTCGCCCTCTGTAGGTTTGTTGTCTGCGATGGACCTAGTGGAGGTGAATCCGGCGCTGGGTGCGAGCTCTGAGGCGGTGGAAGCGACCGCCGCTCTCGCCGTGGACGTCATCGCTTCGTCTCTGGGTCAGACGCGTGAGCTGCAGGACACTGAACAGCTCGGCCTGTAGAGCCGCGCTTACTCGGACCTGGACTCGGACATGAGACTGAAATGCAAACCTGCTTGGCATTCCAATGTTTAAACACAGACATGTAGAGAAAAGAAGAAAAAAAAACACTGCACATGAGAGAAACTGAGAGTCTGAACGATTCAAACTGATGAGAGAAGAGAAGAAAGCGGGAGAGATGAAAACGCACATATACGTATCGCATATAGGAACATGACTGATGCCAACTAGGACTGAAGGCATGTCACCACTATGTACTACTACTTTGTTGAAATTGACTGTTTTCTGATTTTATGCAAAATTATGCATTTTTAATGATCTGCCTGTTGGTGGAGTTGTGAATCTTAAATTAATTTTTAAAAAAAGGGTCATTATGAATTTTTCCTCCGTTCTTCCACATGACCCAAGGTGTGTTACTGTCTCAGCTTAGAATAGTTTTAATGTTTGTTTTTACTTGAGTGTTTTTTTCTTTCCTCATAACAGAATGAATAAAATTTCCTAGTTTGTCATATGCAGGTGTGTTGGAGGTCATTTTCATGTGTAATTAGACTTTAATTAGGACATGGTTTCAGTTTTACATCAAAGCGGTGACCGTTAAAGATCCCGTACTTTTACTATTTGTTTAACAAGTTAAACAGTATCACAGTTCCTCCGAAGTGTGTGTTATTGCCCCACATGAACTACCCCACAGCACGTATTAGGGCTCCATTTAGAGGAGGAAAAAAATATGATGAATGAAAAGCACCGTTTTTTTTTTATTTTTATTTTTTTATTATAAACATGCAGTGTATATGCATGGACAAGCTGGCTCGTGATTCTTCCCCCCCAAAAAAGCTCATACAAATCCATGCATAAACCCTGGACTTCAGCCTAAACAAAAACAAATACCACGCATACGTTCTACAACTTGCTGTTCTTGTTAAAGCATCAGGTTCGTTACAATTACTGATTGATGTTCTGAAGAATAGCATTTATCATCCCAATGCAAAAAATAAGGTTATGGAAAGTCATCCATCTGCAAACTGGACAGCGTGGCAGGTCTGTTGCCATCGGCAACTTCTCATGTTGTCACCAACCAGTGAATGAGCCAGAACATTGTGTTCATATAAAAGCCTGTTTGTACATGCCGACTTTACATCAGCCTCAGGATTTGAGTCTGTATGCGTGCGTCATAGTGAGTGTGTAAACCAAAAACGTCAGTAGGTTACAGTGGGCTGAAACAGTTCTAGTATAGTTCCAATAGTACTGATGCTTCCAGAACAATAAACACACACATGAGCAATCTGAACAAATACACAGCCTTCCACAGACACTTTAATACTGTATCCAGTTCTGCCCGGGAAGGCAAATACAAAGTATTTCTATTAGTGAATCAGGTTTAAGAGGTCAAAGGTCTGTTCTACTGCAGTGTTATCTAATCAGTCACATAACAGGTAATTCACACCACTTTTCATCCATCGCACCCAAACGGGGCGTTAGAACTTTCCGCACAGAGGCTGATTTGCATCCAAATAGAAGAAACAGAAATGTTCTTAAAAAGCTGTGCAAGTTCCACCGAGCCTCCACAAGCCTGAGTGACGGGAGACGGCAGAAGGTACCGGAACACTTCGGCGTATAACAGAGGTCGGGTTCTCTGTCTCAGTTCGTCTTCACAGAGAGAAAGAGAATCTGAAAAAATACAGACAGGGAGTGTAGGGAGCACTCGGCCTCAGTGCCGGAAGAACTTGAGGTAGACCACAGCTCCCAGTATGGCCAGCTCCATGATGATGATGATCCCCAGCAGCAGCTTGTTTGTCATCAGTCTGTCAGAAGATCGGAAGCTTGTGTGAATTAAGTGCACACTAGCAAGTTTGTACATGTGTGCGTGTGTATGTGGGAGGTGGAGCTCACCTGCGAGACATGGTGCGCAAGATTTTTCTGCTGCGGCTCAGGTTCTCTCCGGTGTGAACCAGCTGAAGGAGATGACATTACTAATTATTATTATTGTTATTAACAACACTCCCAGTAAAGCCAATACATGTACAGTGGCTTGCAAAAGTATTCGGCCCCCTTGAACTTTTCCACATTTGGTCACATTACAGCCACAGACATGAATCAATTTTATTGGAATTCCACTTGAAGACCAATACAAAGTGGTGTACACGTGAGAAGTGGAATGAAAATCATACATGATTCCAAACATTTTTTACAAATAAATAACTGCAAAGTGGGGTGTGCGTAATTATTCAGCCCCCTGAGTCAATACTTTGTAGAACCACCTTTTGCTGCAATTCCAGCTGCCAGTCTTTTAGGGTGTGTCTCTACCAGCTTTGCACATCTAGAGACTGAAATCCTCGCCCATTCTTCTTTGCAAAACAGCTCCAGCTCAGTCAGATTAGATGGACAGCGTTTGTGAACAGCAGTTTTCAGATCTTGCCACAGATTCTCGATTGGATTTAGATCTGGACTTTGTCTGGGCCATTCTAACACATGGATATGTTTTGTTTTAAACCATTCCATTGTTGCCCTGGCTTTATGTTTAGGGTCGTTGTCCTGCTGGAAGGTGAACCTCTGCCCCAGTCTCAAGTCTTTTGCAGACTCCAAGAGGTTTTCTTCCAAGATTGCCCTGTATTTGGCTCCATCCATCTTCCCACCAACTCTGACCAGCTTCCCTGTCCCTGCTGAAGAGAAGCACCCCCAGAGCATGATGCTGCCACCACCATATTTGACAGTGGGGATGGTGTGTTCAGAGTGATGTGCAGTGTTAGTTTTCCACCACACATAGCGTTTTGCATTTTGGCCAAAAAGTTCCATTTTGGTCTCATCTGACCAGAGCACCTTCTTCCACATGTTTGCTGTGCAAACGGGACTTCTTATGGTTTTCTGTTAACAATGGCTTTCTTCTTGCCACTCTTCCATAAAGGCCAACTTAGTGCAGTGCACGACTAATAGTTGTCCTATGGACAGATTCCCCCACCTGAGCTGTAGATCTCTGCAGCTCGTCCAGAGTCACCATGGGCCTCTTGGCTGCATTTCTGATCAGCGCTCTCCTTGTTCTGCCTGTGAGTTTAGGTGGACAGCCTTGTCTCGGTAGGTTTACAGTTATGCCATACTCCTTCCATTTCTGAATGATCGCTTGAACAGTGGCTCCGTGGGATGTTCAAGGCTTTGGAAATCTTTTTGTAGCCTAAGCCTGCTTTAAATTTCTCAATAACTTTATCCCTGACCTGTCTGGTGTGTTCTTTGGACTTCATGGTGTTCTGGCTCCCAATATTCTCTTAGACAACCTCTGAGGCCGTCACAGAGCAGCTGTATTTGTACTGACATTAGATTACACACAGGTGCGCTCTATTTAGTCATTAGCACTCATCAGGCAATGTCTATGGCCAACTGACTGCACTCAGACCAAAGGGGGCTGAATAATTACGCACACCCCACTTTTCAGTTATTTATTTGTAAAAAATGTTTGGAATCATGTATGATTTTCGTTCCACTTCTCACGTGTACACCATTTTGTATTGGTCTTTCACGTGGAATTCCAATAAAATTGAATCATGTTTGTGGCTGTAATGTGACAAAATGTGGAAAAGTTCAAGGGGGCCGAATACTTTTGCAAACCACTGTATTACACATAATTATTACATTTAATTACTATGCAAACTAATGAAAAAATTAACAATAATAAATATTTCCTTCCATCTGTCCACATCTCTGAAGACCATCACCAGCTACAAATGTCGATTCGTTATACTGCTATTAATAATTGCCTTATATTATTTAATTATGATGTTCATAAAACTGATACAGGTCGTCCCCAACCTCACCGCGGTTTTACTCCCAGTTCAATCGCATGTATTGTACAAACTATAGACACATCATGCACCAGATACCAATATTTACAATTATGTACAGTGAAACCTCAGATTGCGAGTGTTTACGAGTGTTCCGCAAGACGAGCAAAGATTTTTTATAAATTTTGACTTGAAAAACAAACAAGTCTTGGTTTACGAGCACTGAGTATCATATATCATCGATGCGCTTCTTTTTTTGACGCCGAGCGGGAGGGAGAGGGGTGTCAGATTTCTACTCTCCTCTTACTTAAGTTTCACACACACACAGCGCCTGCGCGCACAACACACACATACACAGCGCTGTGCACAAACACTAACGGAAACACTTATCTGTCTGGATTTATTTTTACTTTTTTTTTTAAGGTAAAGTGCAGGTTAATTTGCTTTATTTTTACTTTATATTTTGTGTTAAATTATTTTTATGCATTTCTTTTTTTGCGCTGTGGAACGAATAATTTGAATTTACATTATTTCCCATGGGAAAATTTGCTTTGGTTTATGTTTTGGAAGACGAGCCGCTTCCGGAACAAATTAAGCTCGTAATCCAAGGTTCCACTGTACAATATTTTCAGTGTTTAAGTGAGTGTATAAAATGTCTAAAGTCCGGTATATTGTGTGTATGCGTGTGTGCGGGAGAAATGAGTCGGCCTCAGTGGTTTCAATGAATCAGTCCGGGAGCACGATGATAGAAAATCTCCGTCCTGTAAAGCTGTCCTGATGGTGAATAATAATAATTTGCGAAAATCCTCAACAAAACAGTTCAATTCAGTCCAACACAGTCGAAAACAGCTCTGAGACAAAATGGCGTCTGTGGATCCCCTTGTGATTGGTATGCATTACATTTGTGTCAAAGGCGTACAAGACTCACATTATCAGACTTAAGAACAAATCGGACTTATGAATGGGCTCCCGGAAGAGAAATAATTCGTAAATCGGGGACTACCTGTATTAATATTATTATTCTATATGTAAATGCTAATTATACTGCTTATATAACCCTATAACTCTATGCATTTAGTAAGGATTAGTCCCCGTCCCCCTGCTCTGTGCCTCACCCTGTCTCGGGTGCGGTCGAGCTGCTCTCTCTGCTGCCCGAGCTCCTCGATGATGTCTGTCCCAATATGTTCGCTCTCAACAGCGATGCGCTGACTGCGTGCGATGCTCTGGCTGGCGTTGTTTAGGGACTCCGTGCCCTGGATCAGTAACGTTCGCTGAGCCTGCTGCTCAGTCTGAAGTCACACACACACACACACACACACACACACACACACATGATTTATTACAAAAACTCCTAAAACATAATATCCAAACATCTTGCCTCTTAGCCAGCACTCAGTACAAATCTCCTTTTTTTGTCCACTTACACTGCGCTCGTTCTGATCAGCATAGACGCTGCCATGCACGCTGTCTCCCGTCCGCGATGGGAAGCCGAATCCGATGTCCGAGGCATGCACATGGCGCTGCAGCTTCCCCAGGTCTCTGTGGTACAGCCGCACTTTGGAGGACATGGAGTTCCTGAAAGAGGACGGGGCGCCGATAAGTTCCTGCTCCATATCCTTCAGCTGGGACAGGGACGATAACAAGACACGGATGTGAGAGGACATGAGATAAAACTGATAAAACTGATCATCCCTGAACAAGGGCCTAACTGTACATCAGACAGCTTTAAATGATACTCTGCTGCCCCCTACTGAGTGTAATGAGATATGGCAACAGGCTTGATACTGAACTCACATTTTAAAGTGTCTGATGATGTGATTAAGATAGTTTGCAATGTTTTAAAATGCTTCAATAATAATTTTAAAACGCCAGTCACTGATGTGATACAGGATTCAGAAATTATAACATTACCCGTACTGAGTGTTTGTTTTAAACCAAACATTTGACATGTTGACACACAAAACAGGACTGAAAGAACCAAGAGCGATCTTGGGGGGGATAACCAGCCATTTTACTACTAAAAAATATTAAAGAAATTCTACAAAAAATATATAGTTTTTTTTATTTGGTCCTGTTGATCTTCACAACCGACCTTCAGAAATTGAATTAATTCATTTATACCGCAGGTTACTGACAAAGGAAATGAAAATGAAGTAAAACAAAAAAATAATGCATATAGAGTGTGATTGTTCTGCTTCCGGAACGATTTATGCTCGTAATCCGAGGTTCCACATATCTATATATCTATATATCTATATATATATATATATATATATAAAAAAGTAAAAATTTGTGCAACAATCTGTTTAATATCAGGCATTTCTTCCTCCTGCTGAAAAAAAACCCTACTACCACTAAATGACACTCTTGCACTCCCTAAGACATTTTCATTTCTATAGTAACGGTTGATTTACAAGGACTTGACACTTCATACAAATCACTGACACAGTGATGGAATTCGTAAGAGTCAGGAGTAAAACTGTAACTTAAAGTTTGTCTACATGTTCAGGACAGAGAAGTTTGATAAAGCATTGATGCGTCAACTTTGTATAAAATCAGAGAAATTAAATATGTCAAGATTAATGTTAGTGGACTCTTTCACTATAACAGCATACGCTATGCACCGTATAAAGGTGTGACGGCTCCTACAGACACTATTCGTGCGTAATTCTTTGAGTCAGTTCTGCATCAGTTATCGTGTGTGTGTGCGTGTGTGTGTGTGTGTAACTTTACTTACCAACTCCTGTGCCTCTCCGTGGCGCTCATCGAACCCTCGCACCAGTTTCTTCTTCTCCTCTGAGAGCAAATTATTCACAAAAATGAGATGATTCAAACATCTTTTGTGTGTCTGTATGAATGATTCTGTGTGATGTACCAGGACGCACCATATTTAATTTGCTCTATTTCACCACAATCCTCTTAAATTCTGGATTCGGATTGGTCAGGAAGTTTAATTTTATGTAACACCAACACTCACACGCTGATGTACGATACATTTTATTGAGCAATAATTTCTCTGTGGTCAGATTATTCAGGGGACACGTACAGGGGATTCTTCAATAATAATAAAAGGTGTGAAATCATTGATACCATAAAGATTTAGCATTTAAGGAAGCCGTGTCCGGGGTCAGAGACTCTGTAACAGGGGAGTTTATGCATCCTGGGGGTTTATCGCCACATGAGGTGTTAAATCAACAAGATATCGGTACAATAAACATCGCGGTATATCACTGATAACCGATTATCGACACACACCTAAAACCTTACAACGCACCGGCTAATATTTACCGTAATGCACAGCGCAAATGAATGGGTTATAAACAAATGAGACGTCGCATGTTGCTGTTGTTTTCTATCACAATCACTTTTAGAACTGGTGGTATTTACCTCCTTGGGCGCGCGTGACTCGTTCGGAGAGCTGTTTCAGTTCCTCATACAGAGACCTGTACACCTCCTGAAGCTTCTCAAACTCCTCCGACGACATTCTTCCGATTTTAAACACTTAAACCCTGCAATGTTTCTAAAAACAACAAGTTGTTCAGCACAAATATGAAGCAGAAATCCCGGTTTTTCAGTCGCCACTGTCTCTATCACAACATCCTGGAGGAACTCCGCTTCCGGGATTTCAGTAGGTGTCCTGTACTCTGCCTGAGGTAAAATCAGCAGACAGGCACATTTACAGCATATATTATATGCTTTTTTTTAAACAGGATGTTAACGTTTTATCAATATAAGCGGTGTGCCTTCTTCAAATATAATGTATCTTTCTTTAGAAAGACAGAAAACGAACTTTATATTTACGCAAAAATAATCAAGTAACTCTAGGCCGCCTTTCGCACAGCAATGGATTGTGGGTTATGTAGTTATAGTCAAAACATTTTGTTGGGTTTTTATTTTTATTTAGTTTTTTTTAATGTGAAATAAAACTATATACCTGACAATTTTTTCCCCCTGAAATTTGTGAATAAAAGAATAATCACGTGATCTACACTTCAGCGTTAAATCACTGTTATGTCTGGTTTATATGAGATATATTGGTTTGCCATAAACTTAAATCTTAGGAAATTTGTTTAGTGCAGCTTCGATCAACCGAATCAGATTTACGTTGTTGTATCGCAGGTTTTAAAAATATTTTAGTGTTTTTTAAAAAAAAAAAAACATTTTAACTTATTTCCTGGTTTGAGCTCCGAATACCCGGATGAGACAGCGCGATCTGATTAGTCCAGAGGACATTTTGACTACGGGCCCTTGGTCAAGGAAAACTACAACTCCCATGATGCTGTGCATGCGCTCAGCGAGTAGGAGGTGAAAGCTCGCAGATTATCCATCGCACAGATTTATAGCTGACGGTTAGAACTGCACGTGCGCTACATTTCCCCGTTTATTTCCGTCATGATGATGATGATGATGATGGTGGTCGTGGTGGGCACCGGGGTCGTGGCGTTAATCCTGAGGCTGATGTCGACTCACATCAGGTAGATGCACTGTTATTATCTGACATAATTATTTAGAACAGTAACTCACTGGCTCGTGCACGAGGAAAGGCATTTAAATATCTCTTAATAAATTAAAGGTATTGGGTGTTCTGATTTAAAAAAAATATTTTTATAGATTTATTGAGTCATTTTTTTCCTCCAAATTATTGCTATAGTAACCGCCCCCGCCGAATATAAATATGATCCGCTTTGGAAACCGACCAATAAGAGCCCTTCGCGGGGCGGGGTTAATTATGCATGCGCAGCCTCATTATGCAGAACGCAATGTGATTGGTTGCTGAGGTTTCGTGCGGTCGTATGATCAAGAAGCAGCAGGCTAATGAGCAGAAAATCACAATGTCTTTATAAATGAACAAACATTCCAACACAAATTCTCTTAAACATAGACCCTTTTACAGTATGTTTAATTTATGAGTAAAACATTACTCACAGATAAAATAAATAAAACAGATCTGACATCTCCCAAAACTTTGTTGTTCCTCATCTCTGTTGCAACAAACATTTACATTTAGTCATTTGGCAGACGCTCTTATCCAGAGCGACTTACATTTTTATCTCATTATACATCTGAGCAGCTGAGGGTTAAGGGCCTTGCTCAAGGGCCCAACTTGGTGGTTGTGGGGTTTGAACCTGGGATCTTCCGAACTGTAGTCCAATGCCTTAACCACTGACCTACCCCCTGCGTTCTGTCACATACCTTGAGCCAACAAGCTGGGATGTGTGGTGAAGAAATTAGTTTCACAATGAATTTAATGCATATGTGCCAAATACAGCTTTCTTCTTTAATCTTTATATATATATATATATATATATATATATATATATATATATATATATATATATATTAATTGATGTAGAGTATTGGTGCGGCATAGTGGTTAGCACTTGCACCTCCAGGGTTCCGGTTCGATTTCCGCCTCTGTGTGCATGAAGTTTGCATGTCCTCTCTGAGCTTAGTGGGTTTCCACTGGTTTCCTGCCACAGTGCAAAGACATGCAGGTTAGGCTAACTGGCGTTCCCAAATTGCCCATAGTGTGTAAAGAAGCGTGTGTATGTGTGTGCCTTTTGATGGATTGGCACCCCATCCAGGGTGTACCCCAACTCGTTCCCTAAGTCTGTTAGGATAGGCTCCAGGCCCCCCACGACCTTGTACAAGATAAAGTGGTATAGATGATGAGTGAGTGAAGTATTGGGAAACATTTCAAGACACAACAACGTTTTATACGTCTTATTTATCAGGATATCAGGACTGTATATGTATATACAGGTTAACAACAAGACCCAGTATACAATATTTAATTCCAAACCTCATTGTGTGTGTGTGTTTGTGTATAGGAAATATGCAGCAGGTGGAGTGTGTGTGTCCACAGCACGTCTGGACGGGAAGACAGTGCTTATTACAGGAGCGAACACAGGGATTGGGAAAGAGACGGCGCTGGACCTGGCTACACGCGGTGAGAGACGTGCAAATGATACACTATGATTGCTGATTAACACTAATTTCATTTAGAAACACACAGTCACTTTAATCTAAAACATGGCTTTGCTCTATTGTCAGGTCAGATATTGTGGAATCTTATAGTAGTATGGATTAAAGACACAATGTTAAAGAAATTTTAACTTGCCATTTAAAATCTTCATTGTGTTCGATATTAGAGTGATTAAAAAAAAAAAAAAAAACACAACTTTTTTTAACCTGCAGGTGCACGGGTGATTATGGCTTGTCGGGATGTAGAGAAAGGTGAGGAGGCGGCGGCAGAGATCCGCACACGTGTGGGCGGTGCCCAGGTGGAGGTGCGAGAACTCGACCTGGCGGATACCTACTCAATACGGGCATTTGCACAAAAATTCCTCCGAGGTGTATATGCACAAACACACGTGTGCACACTGTTTTATAATTAGCAGTGCAGAATTTCCCAGGACACATTGCAATCTGGTATGATTTCTCATCCAAGTCAGCCGTTTATAAACGTACCAAACTGTGCACTCTTTCTTGTGGTTTAGTTATCAAGTCAGTATAATTTCCTAATAAGTGCACTTCTTGCAAATGTCTCATCACTTTCTCTCATTACACAGAGGTGAGTCACCTGCACATCTTGATTAACAACGCCGGAGTGATGATGTGTCCTTACATGAAGACTGCAGACGGCTTCGAGATGCACCTGGGAGTCAATCACCTCGGTGAGACAAATTTCTTCCTGACAATAAGAGTATTAAACAGAAAGATCATACAAGATAATAATAATAATAACAATAATAATATTAAGTTATAATCATAAAAGATTATTGCTTTTTTTTTAATAATAAATGTGTTTACTGTGGTGGTATTATAAAATCTTAATAAAAGCATAGATGCTAATCAGCATGTTCTGATCTTAGGTCACTTCCTGTTGACCTATCTGCTGATTGGGGTGTTAAAGCGCAGCGCACCATCCCGCATCATAGTCGTTTCGTCCCTGGCGCATTATTTCGGCTGGATCCGATTCCACGACCTGCACAGTCAGGGGAGCTACAACAGCGGCCTCGCTTACTGCCAGAGCAAACTGGCTAATGTGCTGTTCACCAGGGAGCTAGCACGCAAGCTATCAGGTACACCGAGAGATAGATACAAGATATAACATGATGGAGTCTAACAATTAAGCATTAGGCAATTCCTACTTCAATGCAGGAATGTATTTGTAGAACACAACAAGGCAGATTCAAGTAAAATAATTCTGGAATAAGACATGACCTAACAGTAACTATTGTAACTATAGTTAGCACAGGGAACTCGGTTACTTTCCACGTCCACAGTTGTTTGACTTCTCTTGAACAATAGCCTTTAATCTGTTATGACGTACTCACTCTGGAGACCCCTTAGGATTTTACCATGTGACATCCCTGTGAATGAGCTGTTGAATGAATGTGTCAAAAGTAGTGCGTTCTAATAAACTTGTGACTTGGAGCTGTCAGAGCTGACCACTCAGAATGCATGCAATGATTTTCTCTCTTTGTTGCACCATTCTTAATGCTGACTCTATTCACACCAGATTTGAATGTTACGGTGAACTCGGTGCACCCGGGGACGGTAAGGTCCGATTTGGTGCGCCACTCCACAGTGATGTCGTTGATGTTCGCGCTGTTTTCCACGTTCCTGAAAACGGCACAGGAGGGAGCGCAGACCTCCATCTACTGTGCAGTGGCTGAGGAACTGCACTCCGTCACAGGAAAGCACTTTAGGTAGGGTGTATTTTTAGAAACAAACCTAATTTAAACTACACTGCATTCCAAAATTACAGGCACACAAGTGTTTTTTATGGTATTGTAAACTGAAAGATCATGCTGATAAATGCAATAGGATTGTGTGTGTGTGTGCAACTTTAACATCATATTTTAAAATATAGCTTGTGGTTAGCTTCTTTCGTAGAATGAAACAATGGATTCATGTTTGAGTAATATGGGTTAATAAATATATTCCCTTTCTCAGTGACTGTGCTCCAGCCTCCATCGCTCCTCAGGGCCGCTGTGATGAAACCGCGCGGAGGTTGTGGGACGCCAGCTGCAACCTCCTCGGTATCGAATGGGACTGAGATCGCTCTTTTGTCCATCACAGACCCGTCATCACTCAGACGCACCATCTGTTCTGTTCTACAAATTTGCCAAACACACTTATTCAAGCCTTTTTAAAAAAACTGGAGCTGGGTTCCCATTGTTGTTACATTTCTATGTCGCTGTGGAGCATTGAAAAACTACCGAGTTTCATTTGTTAGAAATTTGTACATTGATTTAAGTCACATGCCTTTCACCTTCTCTCCAATTTAGCTGTTTAGAATTGTACTGTTTTTATACAGAGGTGAACTTGGTTTTTTACTACAGTTAAATTTGCGACAACCGAATTTAAATATATATAAAATGTGCGGAAGAGCTGTTATGATTAGCCATGTTTTCCTACTTTTCCTACGTATATGAAGGGTCACACGACGACCAGTTGTGGTCTGACTACATGTAACTATTTTCATAAAGATTTAAGGCGTGAAAGATTTTCTAGCCGTATTCAGGTGACTATTAGTCCTGCAGAAATACACACATATTCTGGTATTGTTGTAATTGTGGGGACTGAATTTTGTGAAGAGCACATTAATGTTACAAACATGCTCACTGTTGTGCCATGTGGACAGACCTAGCTAATATGGAAATAGAAAATCACTTAACCAGGAGAAAATATATTAGAGACACTGCAAATTGCACTTTTTAGGCATCCATGCATTTTGTGTTTAAAGGTTCTTTAGACATTTTTATTTGTCATTTTGGGGTCCAAAAATTCAGTTTTTTTTTTTTTTCTTGATTGGATTGACATAACTTGATTAGTCCAATGTATGTGGTGTTTCATTTCAGTAGCTTACTCTGAACAGAAAAGCCTTATAAAAGCTATAAATTTCAAATAACTGCTTTACCAGAATTATGTATCAAGGCGATTTAAATTTGCGACTCAGATGTGGGTTTTTATGGACCATGTGATAAATTAGCTTTTGCTGTTTTTTTTCATCCCCAAACAAACAGACAATAGCCAATCACATTTCAGTTGGTATTTGACTAATTATTACTATAATTATGAAAATAATGACATCATTGATGAGATTTCTGGTCAACAATGACACATTGTCACTTATGTGCAAAAAAATTAAACAGATTTTAGAAGTTGTTGCTTCAACATGTGGTATTTACATGCACCAACTGGATTTATTCTGAATCTCATTTATTCTAAGCAAATGTCAGTGTAAACATTCTCTCTTATTATCTGTCATCAGTGTGTCCATGGAGCAAAAGCACATTATTTCCCCCTAAGCACAGAATTATCGAATTTACCAGTTGATTAAAGTGATTAAGGACAATCAGGTGGAAAAGAAGACAATGTAATGCACATAAGTGAATTATGCAATCACAGATATTAGTCTAGAAAACTTGTTCAAAAAGACCATGTCATCACATAATGGGTCTGATGAAAGATGTGACGATTATGCGCGTGCACACACACAGTCAATACACAACAACCACCAGAAAAATTTGACAAGATTTTCTTCACGCACAAATAAACTTGACAAATCCAAAGACAATACTAATCATTTCAGTGAGATTTACAGTCTGTACAGCAGATTAAATATTAAATTCTTTTAGCATAATAACATTACACTTTTAAACATCTGTGCTGTTTGCAGAATTCCCTTATCGTGTCATTATCATTTTATTACTAATGCCCTCGTTTAGAGGAAGCATAAGTCCGGCAGTATGACCACAGTAGATTCGTTACATGCAGGTTTTCTGTAGTGGTTAAACCAGAGCATTGACATGTGTTTCCCATTTCGTGGACAAAGTGTCAAGTGTCCATGTAGAACCCAGCCCAGGGGCATTTCTTTCAAAATTACCCCTACACAAATTAGCCATAACATTAAAAACCACTGACAGGTGACATGATTATCTCATGACAGTCAAACCTGTCAAGGGGTGGGATACATTAGGCACTCAGTTCACAACGGTGATGTGCTGGAAATAGGATAAATGAGCAAGTATAAAGATCTTAGTGACAATGTCTAGAGGACTGGGTCAGAGGTTCTCCAAAACAGCAGGTCTTGTGGGATGTTCCTGGTCTGCAGTGCCATGCAGGCACCAGAACAGGTTCGAGAAATAATGGAAGAACATGGCCTGGTCAAGTAGGCGAGCTGAAGGAGCCACAAGAACTTGGTGGTTTTAATATTATGGCTAATCGGCATACATTTATGTATGAATAGGTTCAGTTGTGCCACCTACAATATGACCCCTTTTGGTTAAGCTCATGTTAGCATCCGACTGATATGTTCTGACAGGAATCCTGGCAAATTTGTTTAGATTAGCTTCACTGAATTGTATATGACAACATCCTGTAACAGATTAATGCAGATTTGCTTGCTAGCTAGAATATGACTTAAAATCCTACCAGAAACTCGTTCTTAATAACCCAGACTCGATTATTTCCTCAGAAATCTTGTCAGATTAGCTTCATGTTAGCTGTCCAGAATATGATTTAAAAAGTCTGTCAGAAATCCTGTCAGGCGACTTCAAGTAATCCATCTGACTAGAATATGACTTAAAGTACTTTTAAAGTCCGCTTGGTTAGCTCATGCTAGCTAACTGCATAAAATATGATTGAAAAAGACCGTCCAGAAATCTTGTACAGTTAGCGCGCCTTTGCTGGCTAGTCAGAATATTTCTTTAAACTGCAGTCAGTATTCCCTTGTTCATGTTTGCTTGCTGAATAACAAAATGTATCCCCGTGTCTGAACCTATTGTCCTCCTCGGTACACTACATCTACATGATTCATATAATTGCCAAACTGAGAATGAAGAGTTTTACACTGAATACAGAATCTGCTCAACAAATTAATACGATATAGTATGTAATATTTGCATTGTTTAATTCATACAAGCCGAGACACAGTGAAGAACCAAGGAGCAGTCAGTAATGAATAATAAGGAAGCAGCCTGTTTATCTGAGGTAAGAAATTAAGATGAGGCTAATACTGCTGCAATAAGATTTTTGTTTAGTAACTGACCATTATTTATTGAGCCCAAACTCCGCCATTAAAGGAAAACACAGCATGTCCCTTATTTCAACTGTATATGATTAACCAAGACAATAGCCCACGTTAGCTTTAGAAAGAGCTACGAGACAGTTGTCGCTACACGTAATAGAAGATTATAGGCTTTGTTAAGTTGTTCCAGGCTTATGAAGATTCTGATAATGTATAAACGTTGAGAAACGTGGTGCGGCACTTAAAATATCGCCTAAAGGGTGTGAAAGAAAAACGATTATATAATAATATAGTTATTCTTCAAAGGTTCATTTTTTAATACTGACTTGCTTCAGGAAAAGTTTCTCACGGTTTTCTCACGGTGAACTTTCTCAGACAGTTTTCTCAGGGGTGTGTGTGATGAGAAGTGTTAGCTTCTCTTTCTTGGCCTGACTGAATCTGTAATATGTAAGACACCGGGTCACCGGTCTGTTCACTTTATCTATTCATATGAAAAAAGTGCAGTAGAAGTGTGAGTGGTTTTTAGGTAAAGTAATTCAATGCCATGATTGTCCCGTACTGGATTTTGTAAGTTATATTTCTCTGTAATAAACAGTAACGTGCTTACTAAGCTGCCAAAGAGAAACTTGTATGCTTCTTGTGTAGGCATGTACAACTCTGGCACACCAATAGGGGTTGGTTATGGATTTGGCCTTAAAGTCACGTGACCTGATCATGTGACATCAGAAAGCATGTTGGTCATTCACTTCCAGCATTTCACAAACCGAAACCAGCCTTCTGAAGCTGCAGTCCATCAGAAATGATGCCTCCGATGCTACCTCTTGTTGCCATGGCGTTTCCGTGAAGCCGGGTCCTGGTGTTCTGAGAGCCACTGACGGCAGATCTCTTGCATGATGGAGTCGCTTGAGGTTTCGGCAGCCTGGAGGACATCTTGTACGAGCGTACAGGCCTTCACAGGGTCCAGCTTTACCGCCAGGAGGTACGCCGCCCTTAGCTTACTGCACATCAGGTACGCTTTTATCTGCGCAAACACAAACAGAACGGTATTTAAATTACAGGTAATATATATCAGGTTATTTTTAAAGCAATATTAACATTTTATAAAAGCAAAGTGAAGAAAGATTACTTTATTCTCTGTGGATTTGCACTCTAAAATCAGACACTCCAACTCTCTGGCCTGAAAGTGAACAGATCATAGAGAGACTTTCATTTATGTCCATGACAATAGTGAGGGGAAAAAAGCAAACTTGTGATATCGGTTTTGTTTTCATACAATTATATAGGTATGCTATAGTTATACTGTAATTATAGATCATTGCTGCATTGATGAGTCTGGAAATTATATTGGAATAGACAAAAATATGCCCTCAAACTGGGGCTGTTTATCATAAAATAACTCCAGTTTGAGGGCATATTTTTTGTCTAGCCCAATTTTCTAATTTCCAGAACATCAATGATCTATAATTACAGTGTCTTCCCTACCTCTCCAATATTACTTAGGATTTTAATGAAATGATGAGGAATGTCTACTCACATCAGCAGGGTTTTTGTCTGAGGCCGAGACGCAGCTAAGCACAATGGTGTCGCAGTCGTGTTTAGTGGCGGTGCCCGACTCACTAACGCACTTCAGCAGCTGGCGAACAGCCTGATACTCACGCAGGCACACCAACCTCTGACCAACACGAATGTACACAGCCAGAGCATCTAACTGAAAATCCTGAACATACACAGAGGGAGAGAGAACGAGAGAGAGAGAGAGAGAGAGATTAAATAAATAGATCTGTGTATTAGACTGAAACTTTAGGTCTCGGTTGTACAGTATAACAAACTGTACAGTAGACGTGAATGACGCAAATCGTATTGTCTTACCTGTATGACGCGATAAGCAATGCCGAACCCCTCCTCAATGTTTTTGCCCCCTAGCATCACCTACAGAGAAAGTACACACACAATGTGTATGAACATTATACATCAAAGCCACATGGTCAAATCAACCTTACGCATCCTTCCATACTGCTCTTCACTAGTTACAAACTGAACTTTTTTCTAAATAAGAGATTAAAAGGGCGGGCAGCTCACCCTGCAGGCCACGTCCACTTTCATGGCACTTCCTCCAAAAAGAGTGGGAGGGGCACCGTTTCCTGTAGAGGTGGGGCTTGTCACAGTTCTAGAGGAGAATGAGGAGCTTTCACATCGATGCAGAAATCGTGTCACCTCCAGCTGCAGCATGATGGTGTTCATGTGTCTAAACCGAAATACAACACAACAGTGAGTCATTGTGTAACCAAACAGACGCTAAATACAAATAATTATGGTCAAGGAATTAATCATCTTGCTGATTTCTTAATCCACATGAGGTGTCCGACCTGGAGACATCACTGGAGCTCATTCTTTTCCTGAATGTAGAAGAAGAAGAGGACGAAGAGGAAAAGGTTTTGCGGCGGTTCTGTTGCTCTTGTAGGAAGGCCCTCAGGTGCTCTTTGGCACGGATCAGCCAGCGCTGGTGATCGCCCAGCTCAACATAGGAGTGAGCTTCGTGTGAGAAAAAGCGGATACACGTCATAGCTGCTCGTACGTGGTCCTGGACACACACACAAATACACTTTCACAAAAGTTTCACAATTTATTTATTTATTTTTTTACATTTTTAGCATTTTATCAATTTGCCACATATGGTTGGGTTCAAATGAAGCCAGAAAAGTTCCATTTCTATTCAAATGTGTTTTCAGTACCATCATGAACTGCTGCAGCTGGTACAGGGTGTGAAAATGACCCTTGCGCTGGAGCATTTGGCAGGCTGGTATCAGGTATCGCCCCCAGCTTTCCAGCGTAGCATCCAGGGTCTCCAGGAGTCCCTGCAGGACGCCGAGTCGCCCTCGTTCCAAACACGGCAGGAGTATGCCCTCCAGGAACACCTCTTCTGGACATTCCTGCAGAGCCAAGGGCAAAAGTCTCCAACACCTTTACATTTAAGTATTTCTTAAGAACAAGTTTACAATAGCGAACAGAAACCCCACTACAGTCACAGGTACAGGATAGAACATGTACACAGACACAGAACATTAGATCTTTAGATGGTGTATATTGTGAGTGTAACCTTGCTGAGCAGGTACGTGAGAGCATCTTTCAGGCAATCGTGGCGCAAGTAAAAGGAGATGAGGCTCAGGTGTGTTCCGTAGCTCATCAGATAGTACACACACTCCTGATGATGTCCAGAGCGCTGCACCCGGCTCTCCATCCGGTCCAGCGTACCCATATCCCGCAGCGCCTCCTCTAGCTCATTCAGGGAAGCCATGATGTCATCATCTGCTGTCTGTAACAAAAATACACGCACACACACAAACACTAAGAAACAGTGTACGCTAAAATACTAGCATAGAGTTTATTTCTATATGATGAATGATTCTTCTTTGTCTTTCGGCTGTTCCCTTTCAGGGGTCGCCACAGCGAATCATCTGCCTCCATCTAACCCTATCCTCTGCATCCTCTTCTCTCACACCAACTACCTTCATGTCCTCTCTCACTGCATCCATAAATCTCCTCTTTGGTCTTCCTCTAGACCTCCTGCCTGGCAGTTCCAACCTCAGCATCCTTCTACCGATATATTCACCATCTCTCCTCTGAACATGTCCAAACCACCTCAATCTGGCCTCTCTGACTTTATCTCCAAAACATCTCACATGGGTTGTCCCTCTGATGAACTCATTCTTGATCCTATCCATCCTTGTCACTCCCAAAGAGAACCTCAACATCTTCATCTCTGCTACCTCCAGCTCTGCCTCCTGTCTTTTCTTCAGTGCCACTGTCTCTAAGCCGTAGAGCATCGCTGGTCTCACCACTGTCCTGTACACCTTTCCTTTCACTCTCGCTGATACTCTTTTATCGCACAACACACCTGACACTTTTCTCCACCCATTCCAACCTGCCTGTACTCGTCTCTTCACCTCCTTTGAACACTCTCCGTTGCTCTCGACCGTTGACCCTAAGTACTTAAAATCCTGCACCTTCTTTACCTCCCTGTAGCCTCACTGTTCCTCTTGGGTCCTTTACATTCACACACATGTATTCCGTCTTGCTGCGGCTAACCTTCATTCCTCTGCTTTCCAGAGCGTACCTCCACCTCTCCAAATTTTCCTCCACCTGTTCCCTGCTCTCGCTACAAAGCACAATGTCATCTGCAAACATCATAGTCCATGGAGACTCCTGTCCAACCTCATCTGTCATCCTGTCCATCACCAGAGCAAACAAAAAGGGGCTCAGAGCCGATCCTTGATGCAGACCCACCTCCACCTTGAACTCTTCTGTCACACCTACAGCACATCTCACCACTGTCTTACAGCTCTCATACATGTCCTGCACCACTCTAACATACTTCTCTGCCACTCCAGACTTCCTCATACAACACCACAGCTCCTCTCTCGGCACCCTGTCATACTCTTTCTCTAAATCTACAAAGACACAATGCAACTCTTTATTACCTTCTCTGTACTTCTCCAAATACTGCATCTGATGTACTCTTTCTAGGCATGAAACCATATTGCTGCTCACAAATGCTCACCTCTGTCCTTAACCTAGCTTCCACTACTCTTTCCCACAGCTTCATTGTATGGCTCATTAGCTTTATATGATGATGAATGACTACATTAGCTTTATTCATTATATGATGAATGATTACAGATGTTTAAAAACAACATAGAATTAAGGAAATGCAATATTTAAAACGTCACCAGACATCTGGGTTTCTCAAGCTGTATGTGGACTCGGCTTTCTGAGCCGAGCCGTCTCTGTGCTCACCGTGCTGGACGTGAGTCGGATGCTAGACTCCAGGTGTTGGACGATATCCTGCAGCAGACGTGTCCCCAGGTTCAGCTGGTTTCTGTCCACTGGTGATTTCAGGCAGCGGGCGAACTTCTCCCGTGCTGCGCTCAGACAGCCGGCCTTCAGGAGCGCCATGCCCCACGCGTGCCACACGCCGCTCGGGTCCAGACCGCTTTTTGTGGAGACCTGAGAAGAAGACAGAGATGAGAACAAAAACATGAATGTAACCAGATGTAATTAAACCTACAGTAAAACCCCTGACCTCCACAGCCAGCTGATAATATTCAGCCTCGAGCAGCTGGTTCCTCAGGCGTGTCACTGCCGTCGTCTCCAAAATGTCATCCAGAGATGGGATGTACTTATAGTTAGCACTGACCAGGATCTTTAGCACATCGACCTTACTGATGTAGCTGTAAGCAGAGAGAGAGAGAGAAAATCACTAAACAAAACAACACATCGGTGTATTAATGAGAACTGTAGGATGTGTGTGTGTGTGTGTGTGTGTGTGTGTGTGTGTGTGTGTGTGGTCTGACCTGTCACACAGAGCCAGGTCCTGGCTGCGTCCAGCTCTAACAAACATCAGCTTAGCACTGAACATGAGCTGCTGCATGATGTCAGTCAGGAGACGAGCGTCCACCTCAGGATTGGTCAGTTTGTGTGAGATCGAGCAGCAGTGACCAATCAGCTGGTGACCGCAGGCGGCGTGGTCACTGTGAAGGGAGAGGATGGACACACACAGGGATGCACTGGGTGCCTGACACACAGAGAGACAGCAAAAGAGAGGGAGATCAAAAAGCTTCCTTAGCACAGACAGACAGACAGACAGACAAGAAAGAGACAAAGAGAAAGTCAGGGATGTGGACAGACAGACAGAGTTATGAAGGATCATTCTGGACCTGTTCGTAGTAGAATTCGCTGTATATCTGCTGGTTCTCCGCTGCGTTGGGACTCAGTCTGAACTGCCTCTGGGGAACCTCCGGGAGACTGAGGACGCCTTCTAGCGCCGCCTCACCCGAGACTGGACTGCCTGCTACTGGAGGTGAAGCATGTTATACACTCACATCACACTTCTCTCTCTGCTGCAGAATTTGTTCAATTTTCTCTTTAACATGAAAAAAAATTATTTCCACTTGTATTCAAAATGCTAAAATATTTTTCTCAGTGGAAGATGAACGTGTGAGAAATGGTCAGTGCGGTGAACATTTTTTTGGACTGAATGTGATACCTTCTGCTTGTTCCAGCTCTTCACTCAAACTGCAAAGACATCAAGATGGGGTGAGAAAGTGAGAAAGTGAGAAAGCATGAGCAGATCATGTAGCACCATGTTTATATATTGTACAGGCAAGAAGCAGGTTTTTATTATTCAAAATTAAAACTAAATAAGATGTTTAAGATCTTTTTTTTTAATTTTTTTACTTTAAAACTAAATTTGAAAAATAGGAGATGAATTACGTATATTAAATATGTTTGATGGACAGAGGGTTTTTAAACGATCACAATTTTTGGTGAATTTTCTCTAGATGTGTGTATAACTTGTATAACCTGCATCTTGATCCCAACAGAGAATGTATGTTTTGTTCCAACATCATGATTTATTTCATGTAATTTGTTATTTAAACATTGATCCCGTTCTGATTGCCATTTATTTTTAAATGTATATTTAAAATTGGTCCAAAGCTACTATTAACGTGTGTATATGTGTAGGTGTGTGCGCTTACGCTGTGTGGAAGAAGCTGTAGCACTGGTCACACACTCGGACAGCTTCCTCACTCCCCTCCATCACCATCTTCTTGCTGGAGCAGGCGTGACACACCAGTCGGCCGCAGCGCCTGCAGTGATGCCGCCGGTTAAACTGTGAGAGAGAGAGAAAGACAACGGCTAGAGAAAGACTTCTTCCTGTTGTTCCAGCTACTCTTCTCTCTGGGCCTCACCATGGTGAATCGTTCTCTCTGGCAGACCATGCAGATGTGCCTCTGGTGGTCAGGAATCCAGTCTTTACGCTCTGGCGTTTTCTCTGGAGGGGTAAACATAGACGAGGGGCGGGACTTCTTCCCACTCGAACCTCGGTCTTGGTCTTGGGCCGAGCTTGATGGAGTATGCATGGGAGTGCTGCCTACACAGGGGACCAACAAGTGTTACATTTCAGTTTGGGTTTTAATCAGTCTTGTAGTGGACCAGGGTTTGGATCACCTTGGCAACAGACCCGTGGTGATAATGGGGAATTGCCACAACAGCCAATTTCGTGACATGAGCGACATTAAATAACATAAAAGGCTGTGTTACTCAAGTTGACTTGTTGTTTAGCAGCTAAAATAAATAAAGCAAAAACAATAAATAACTGCAGACCTGCTGAAGGAGGTGGTGTGCGGCTGGGAGAAGACTGGGCACTTTCCTGAATGGGACACTGCAGCAGTGCGTCCTGCAAGCTGATCACAGAGTCTGAAAATACAAACAGGAAGTAAAATAAAAGATTAGACCATATTTTCTTTTACAATAATGATGAGACGGAAACGTAAAGTCTCACTGGCTGAATGACCGTGTTATCTGGAAGAAGTGGACATGCTCGGTTTATCTGACTACTGGATGTTATGCCTAGAAAGTATTTCCCCTCACCGCTGCGCGACCTCTCTCGAGGGGCGTAGGGGAAGTCCAGGGCTTGCTTCGCGTACTCGGCCAGCAGCGTATCGATGTCCTGGGTGGTTATTCCCGCTTCCTGAGCCTGTAAAAGGTTCCGGAGCGTCGAGACGCCGACTGACACCCAGTCCACCTTCAGGTTCATCAACAGCTGCTCCAGCATGAGCAGAGGATCCGCCAGCAACTGGAAGTAGTCCTGCCGAGAAGCTTCTGGAAGAGTCAGCAACACCTGAGGAAGACCAGTTTGGAAATAGTAACTACAGAGCTCAAACTATCAGGATCGTCTTGGCAGGAGGTGTGGCCTCTCTCCAATCAACTCACTGAGTAAATCTCTTAATATCTATCTATATATTAGTACCAAACATCATGTGTACATGTGCATAAGCGGACACTCAGACACTCACCCGCACACACTCGCACGCTCACCTTAGAGCCCAGGTGCAGGGCGTGTATGTGGCATCTTCGTGCCGGGGTCATCCGACTCTGAAAGTGTAGTGTGAGGTAATCAGACAGGAAGTGGCAGGCGGCCAATCCGGGCCTCTGATCGAGTGCGCGCTCGCTAACCTCCAGCGAATCAGAGAGTCTCTCGAGCAGCTAGAGTCGGCACAGGAGGGATTACACATATTACAGGGTTTTATAAATAATCCTGCCTGTAAGTTAATGTCCTGCCACACACACACACAGAGTGTGTTCTGGGCGAACGTTTGTGTGGACTGCACGTTCCTACCTGGAAGGCTTCGTCAGTTCGGCCGCTGTCCAGCAGATGGAGCAGGTGTTCAGTCTGGAGCTGGAGTTTAGATTGCTCTGATACGGGATACAGCTGCACCCACTGAGCACACAAATCAAACTCCTGCCAACACACATACACACATCTAATTAATCACTGTAATGAGTGATTACACACACACACACACACACACACACACACACGAGTGCTCAGGTGGAACAGTCAGACTGACCCGTGTCTGCAGCAAACGGGAGAACATTGACTCTGGGTTTCTGCTCGACTCCTCCTTCAACTCCTGCCACGTCTGCCACTCCAGTGGAGGCTGTAGGTTCAGCATCTACACAACACACACACACACACACACACAGAAATTTCAGAAGTGAGTCTCGCATGTAAGCAGAAACTGAAAAGTAAGTAAGTGACTTAAGTAAATAGATGTGACATTTTGTTCCTGTGAGTGTAGTCTGAGCCAAACACACCCTGGTGTACATGTCGAGTTCGTGTTTTTTCTGCCGTAGCTGCGGTGTGAGTGTGTGATCCGGACTCGAGTCACTGAGGCAGAACTGCAACAGCTCCAGACACCTGTCAAGAGGCCACTGCTCCAAACCCTGCAGCGCCACACGGGCTCGCAGCTCCCAGTCCTTCACCCGAAACAGCTGCTCTGTACCGTACTCTCCTGAACACACACACACACACATGCATACAAATCAAAAGATTTAAAATTGCATGTTACAATCGCTAAATAGATTACAGCCATGTCTCATACAAAACTCTTGTGTCTTATGCACTGTATATTCTCTCATATCTCAAATTTAACCCTTCTGTGCATTATCCATTATCGTGAACGAAGAGACGCAAGCTCGTACCCTCCAAAGTGGTGCAGGCGAGCAGTCTGTCCCGTAGCGCCCCCTTCTGGCTGCAGTTCTGTGCATACAGGTCCAGCAGGTCCAAAGCTCGGTTTAGGTCTCTGGTGCTCAGGGCTTGCTGGAAAGCTTCGGCCACCGTCGCCTGACAAGTTCCATCCTGAGACCCAGAGAACAGCACAGCCAAGGTGCCGCACTTCCTGCTCAGAGCAGCTCCAACACTATCCCCAACCTCAGGAGACAACCCCAGCACAGGCGATGCCATGTCCTCGAGGAAGGCCTTGAGGATAGGGAAGGACGCGAGCAAACCATCAGCTTCCTTTGAGATCTGCTCCAAGTCCAACGGAGCTTCTTTACGTGCGGCGCTTCGGAAATACGAAGGCAGTCCTGGCCATGCAGAGGAGGCCGCACGAGCAATCTCCACCCGGCTCACTCCGAGCAGTGCCAGGACAGCGACGAGCGGAGAGCGGGATTTCAGGAACGACAGCGCGGACGGCGTGAGAAGGAAAGACGATGCAGAGGATGATGATGATGAGGACGAGGATGAGGACGAGGATAAAGACGAATCTGGAGAAGGAGGAGAGGTGGAGAGATTCGGAGAGTGGCTGGTTTCCACTGATGCCTCGGATTCCGAGCTGGGTTCAGAGACCGCTGGGGTTTCAGAAAGGTCAAAGGACAGAGTTCGCTCCTGAGCATGCTGATGGAGGAGCGAGGCGATACTGGATGGACAGAAAGCTCCTACGTCTGCTCCTGCACTCGTCAGGGAGGCCGGGAACCAGAGAGGGAGCGGATCACAGCAGCGCTGCACTATGACCTGCTGCACGTTTACATGCAGACCCTCCTGTTGCAGCAGAGACAATAACCTAAAACACACACACACACAAAACCAGGCTGGTAGCAGATCTATAATTATATCATATCATATAAATTATATAAGAAATAGGAAGCACAATATGAGATTTAGAAGTACACATACAAACATATACTTTACTCAGACAAAAATAGCAAAAAAAGATCAAATAAAGAACTACATGAAATCAGAAAAATAAATAATTATGGTAAAGGTAAATAAATCTTATATGGGTTTATTTTTTTTTATTCTTAAATTTTTTTTTTTGTAAATATGTAGCATATTTGTATATACAAGTTTTGTCTATTAATATTTCATAATTTCATTGTTTTTCTTTTTAGCATTTACATTTTTTAAAGCAAATAATTCCCCTTTGTGTTTTGCCGGCTGCAATGCAGATGAAAGGAATCAGATCTGTATGTTGTACCTGTCGGGTGTGGCCTGCCTGTCGAAGAGCAGGTGTGAGAGGAGCTGTTGAGGCGACTGCAGCAGCACCAGCAGAGGGTTCCCCAATTTCACCGCTGAACTCTGATCTGAACAAACACACACACAAAGCAGGTGAATACTATGGTTTACTATACACCCTTAAATAATGTAATAAGGAATAAAGGTCTGTGTCTCACCTTCAGAGCCCAGGCTGCGCACCACCACTGACGCCAGCATGTTGATATAATCCAGGAAGCTGCGCATGTAATCTGGCCTCGAGGCAGCAGCATCCAGATCGTAAGGCCTCAGCTGGTCCAGCAGGCGCAGCAGCTGTTTCATAGCAGATCGGACAGGATGGGAGTCGAGCTCGGACTGCTTCAGGCCCGTCTGCTCCAGCAAAGATGCCAGGACGGAGCTGGCCGACTGACTCTCCCCTACAGCAGACAATCAGAGTCAACACTAGGAGACCATAAGCTGTTTGGCATTACCAGACACATCATTACATAATATTTCTACAAAGAAAAAAAAATCTCTCTAAAAAGTCTGTCTACCTAGTAGTCTAGTTCAGTATCGAGTAGTCTAGTAGTACAGCGTAGTTTAGTGTTAGAGCTGCTGTGCTGTACAGTTCCCCGAGCCGAGATTTAATTATTAATTCTGATCTTTATATAACTTTCAAGCCTGGATGAAAACATTTGTCTCTAATTGTATATTCTTAAGACCTCGGTTTTATACCAGTGTTTACTCCAACACTGTTAACTGCATTCTTAGAGAGCAGAAAGGATAAAAAAAAAAATAAAAAAAAAGAACGTAATTAATTTATAAAATAAATGTCAAGTTCTAACCAGCCATGTCGACGGCGGAGGTCAGAGTCTGCAGTGTGACCTCAAGGTGTTGGATGAGTGTGAGCTGGTTAGCGATGACTTCCTCGGTGAGAGACGAGTGAGTACAGAGAAGAACTTCCTGAGCACTGCAGCCAAACGGAGCTATGACTCCAACATCCTCTCGGTCTTTTTACAGAGAAAGAGAATCACATACACAATATTATACAGTATATATACACACACACACACACACACACACACAAATCTAATCTTACAGTCACATGTAAAAGTTACAGCAGCAATAACCTGAAGTAATAGTTTCCTGTATGACTTTATCAGTCTCTCACATCATCTTTGGTCATTCTTCTTTACAACATTGCCTCCGTACATTGAGGTTTTGGAGCATTTGCGTATTCACAGCTCTCTAAACGTCCTCACACAGCGTTTCAAGTGCTTTGAGGTCTGGACTTTGACTAAGCCATTCCAATAGCTTTCATTTTTCAGATTCACTGTTGTGATTCTGATCATCGTCCTGTTGCATGACCCAGTTTCGACCAAGCTGTCAGACAGATGGCCTCACATTTCCCTCTAAAGTACTCTGGTATACAGAGGAGATCATGGTCATGGCTTGACGGTGGATAAGTGGTGTTTCTGCTGAAATGCTGTTTGGCCATTAAAGCCAAAGCCGAAGTTGGACCACTTACTGGTCCAACTTCCAAACAAATCCAAACATAGTTGTTCAGTCTTCTTCTGATTGCGCTGCCATAGACTCTAACATTTAACATGCTCAGCGAGGTCTGCAGGATCTTGTATTATTTGTATTTCTCTGAGCATTGCAGGTTCTGAGCATGTGGTGAATGTGCTGGGACGTCCATGCCAGAGAAACATTGGCAACTTTCTTACTGTAGAATGTTAAACTCCAAATTGTTTGAAAATGGTTTTATAACCCTTTCCAGATTTATGTGCAGCAACAGCTGCTTCTCTAAGGTTTATGTTTTTGTCTCTTGATATTGTGATAACACACACCTGACTGTGGCATTGTCTGCATGTTTGTTTGTTTTGTTTTTTTCCCCTTTTGTGTACCTGATTTGGGTGGCCCTTTGCTGGTTGATGTTCTGTTAAGGATTTCACTGATCTGCTGTAGTACTTTAGGGAAACCTCGAATACCCTCAGAATGAAGAGCATCTGGATACAACATGATGCCTAGGAGAAACAAGGGAAGACAAACAAGTCTGTTGGAATGGAAAATTGGAAGATGGATGAAGGAGGCGTGGCCTCGCTACCTCTGAGAGTTAATAATGGATGTGTGGCAACTATAACAATCACACTAACAAGAGTTTGACTTAGTAAAGGAGGTGCACCTTAACACCCAGCTATTTGCAGCCTTAGTGCATCTCTATAAAGGAGGTGTGGCCTCTGTACCTCTGAGTAGAGGAGGTGTGGCCTTGAACGCATGCACTCAAACACACACACACACACACACACACACACACCTCGGCTCTCCAGCGAGGCATGAAATCTTCTCTCAGCCGTCTCCAGAAGTTGTCTTGAGCTTTTCCACAGCTGGCACTGGCAGCAGGCAAGGTCAAAAGCAGCCATGCCAGTCGGACTCAGCTCCTCCAGCAGGGGGCGCAGGGGGTCTGAGGGGTCAGAGAGAGGGTGAGAAAGCCAGTAGTTCTCCTCCAGACAGGCCAGGGGGCGAGAGGAACAGCTCAGGAGGCGATCGGCCACGTCGGAGATGGAGAAGAATGCCATGCCTGAAAGATGGCAGAGCAAGTGTGTTTAGAGGCATCAAGTTAGAGGGTCACATCACACACACCAGATGTCCGATTCAAAGTCTGAGCCATATTATAACGGTGCCTGCATACCTGCTGCAGCTGCGTGGCCGATGCTCTGCAGCGTGGATCTGCTGCTGCTGCCCACACGATTCCGTCCCGGTCCCGTCACCCCGACTGACCCCAGACCCTCCGTGGAAGAGGAGAGTGAAGAAAGAGACTGGCTCTCGATCTTCTGCTCAACCTGAGCGAGTTCAGACAGAACCTCGTGGTAACGTTCCATGAAGAAAAGCTCCCCACAGCATGGTGTGTTCTCCAGCCCGAACATCAGCATCACCTACACACACACACACACACACACACAGCATTAAACAACAGTAAACTTGCTATAGTAATCTTCTGCATGGTGTTACTGGGGACAGAACAGTATGCACAGAACCTGATGAGCCTCTGCATAGTTTCCTCTGCGAATGCAGGAGATCAGGAGAGACTCAGGCGGGGAGAGCATTGAGGGAACAAGCCAGCTGTGAGGTCCTCCACACCTACACATCTCATACTCCACACACACCGGCACAGTGCCAGCACTGCCATCTGAAATATTCAAATAAATACAAATGAAGCTCCTGTATATATATATTTTATTTAGCCAGGTACTACACAGTGCAACCTGGATAAACTGCTGACGTTTTATCTGCATTCGTTTAAATGATAACATTAACGTGTTTCATTCATTTTAATAACAGCCACAGCTAACAAAATAAAAAAAACAAAACTAGGACTGCAAAAAATAAAAAACATAAAAGTAACAAACCTGAAACATTTAGATCAAAGCGGGAGGATGACAACACACTGTTGTTTAGGAATGAAGCTTATAAATCATGTGTCTGTGACTCCAACCTGAAGTGCTGGTGCTGATCTCTCCATTCTGACGGTCTGAGGTCAGGCGGCGTTCGGAGGCCTTGCGTCGCTCAGGGCGATGCCGATTGTATCGCTTCTTCTTCCTGGCACCAGAAACACCGCTGCTGCTGCTACTACTACGTCTCAGTGAGGAAACCGAGTTCATGCCTAGGTAGGGCAGAGTTACACTACCTACACACACGCACACACACACACACAAATCATTTAAGTGAAGGCAAATTCTAAATAGTTATCTATTTAATCTGCTTACTACCTAAGTCACAGCAACTCTGCGCAAAGTAGGTGTGGCCTAATGGCACATCACGTTTATTAAAAGAGGCGTGACCTAGGTGCACGTCCGTTTTATTGAAGGGGGCGTGGCCTAGGTGCATGTCTGTTTTATTGAAGAAGGCGGGGCCTACGTGCATGTCCACTTTATCTACTTTTAAGATTTCATCAGGACTAGTTTCGGGTCCTCCAACGTATAAAACGTAAAGATATCATTATAAGAGCGAGTTGTGACCAATGTACACACAAAACCTCTCTTTTATTTATATAAATGCATCAGATTTTTGTTAAATGAACTGTATAAAAACAAAAACAAAACAAAAAACCTCTAAGATTTTTAGGAGAAGACTATCATACATTTATTATCTATCTGAAATCTAAATCGTTTCATGTGACTCACTGCTTGCGGTCCCCTGATTGGTTTTGACAACCTGCAGCCTCCACTGAGCCTCTGCCGTGTGTTTGGAGAGCCTCTGTAACCGAGAGCTGAACGTCTCCATTGTAACCGAGCAGCCCAGACTCTCAAAAAGCTCCGCCTCGGCCTCCAGCGCCCTCCCGAGGGCACATAACCCCTCCAGTCCCTCTCTGAGGAGGCGCAGGACTCCCTCCATCGCACCAGTGTCCAGCACGAAGCCACGGCAGGCCGACGTCGTCTGATCAGACTTCACATTCGCAGCACACTCTGCCGTCTCTTCTCTTTCACTGCTCTCCTCCATGATCTTGCCATCGCTGCTGCTGCTGCTGCTCTCTTCCCTCCCTGTGCTGGAGTGTACTGGCACAACAAAGTCAGAGTAGCACAAGAAAAGTAGAGAGAAGATGTTTTCCAGGAGCTCCAGGCGAAACATTGTAGGGACCGCTTCCAGGTAGAGCTGACACTCCGACAGGTAATGCTGAAACAGGGACGAGTGACCTGCGGGGAGAAGTTAGCCTCTCATGTAAGGTTGCCATGGCAATGCAAATTTCTGCTAGTGGTTCTAGGGGATGCACAGTGGTTACATTATGGTAACTAACATAATTATGCTACAAAATGGGTGTTATATGTTCATGCTTATGCAAAAATGGTCACTTGTTACCGTACACACCTTCAGCCTGCTCCTTCTGTGGTACATGCACTGACCCGAAGTCGGAGCAGCCGATACGCGTGTTCGCGCACACAGCATAGACGGCGTATTTCATGGCACAGAAGCCCCTGAACATGGTGATGTTGCGCTGGACGCAGCTGCTCGGAGTGTCTCCAGACGAAGCGTCTCCTTAAAAACAGTGTCAAGCATAAAGCAGAGTCAGGTGTCCCTGTGTGCTATGGAATCGGGGACTCTGATTGGTCAGAAGGGGTTGAGCAATTTTCTAAAACAGCAGTACAATAGTGAGATATGCTTTCAACAGGAGATGTACTGAAATGTGTTTACTCATATTTCATGAGGACATGGTGATTTAACATTTATGGAAGGAGTCTCTAGTGTTAGAGCTGTGTAACTGTTAATAGGTACAGCGTCCTCCACAACTCAACTTGAAGTTGATTATTTTTCCCCAAGTGCACAACACAGTGTTCTATCCCAGTTATACCACAGCAATTACAACAATTAATCATTTGTATTTGCACATTAATATATTTGTATATTGCAGCTTTCTTTGGCATACCATGGAATGTGTGTGTGTGAGTGTGTGTGTGTGTGCATGCGTGTGTGTGTGCTACCTGCGGCCTGAAGCAGCTCCAGCACTCTGTGTTCTTCATACTTGGCCAGAGGAGTGAGCGAGTGCAGCACATAAAGAGCAGAGTGATGATCCAGGTTGTGCAGCTGAGACAGCAAGGCCTCATGGGAGATCTCACTGTTTTCACATGTAAACCAATAATCTATTACTGTTGCAGACAATTTTATATAATGAAGAAAGAGAATCGAAATGCTTATTTTGACTGGGAATCTCTCCCATATTCTGCTTAATTAATTTTCCAATGAGTCACACACACACACACACACACACACACACACACACACACACACACACACACACACACAGTGGTTCTGTGAAGGAATTGTGCAAACGATGATAATGACGAAGATTTTTTAAAAATGTTTTATATTTTTAATTCACTTTATGTTTATCTTCACTTGGAAATCTACAAGCCTAAAATTTAGTTTTAAATCAGTCAGTCACAATAAAAGTCTAAATAGTGTGTGTGTTAGTTTGTACACATATACACTACCGTTCAAAAGTTTGGGGACACTTTCTAACTCCATGATGGTTCTTGATGTTTATTTCTTTCTACATTGTAAAGTTTTGCTGAAGGCGTCCAAAAACTGCATGAATCTCCTTTGAACAGTTGATATTGAGATGTTTCTGCTACTTCTGCTCTGTAAAGACTTCATAACGCCTCTAATCTGAGCTGCTGTTAATTGGTCATTTTTCAGGCTGATAACTCTAAATGAACTTCTGGTCTGCAGCAGAGGGAGGTTTTGGTCTCGTCCTCCTGGGACGGCCTTCATGAGAGACAGTTTCATTATGGTGCTGGACGGATTTTGCAAATGCACTTGACACAATACTGTTCTTGCAGGAACTATTACAGAAAGGCCGACCTCTGTGTCTTACAATAACAACTAACTGGTGTTTTTCTTGTTGTTACGTAATTACCTAATTCCATATGTGTTATTTTATAGTTTTGAAATCCACAGTATTGTTGTAGAATGTAGAAAATAAATCACTAAACAAAAACAAAGAAATTTGCAAGTGACCCCAAACTTTTGAACGGTAATGTATGTGTGTGTGTGTGTGTGTGTGTGTGTGTGTACTCACGGGTTGTTTTCAGCACACCACTCCAACACCCTTAACTGAGAGGACAGGATGTTTGCAAACTCGCTGAGGACAGCGTCTTTTGCCTAGATACACAACACACACACACACACACACACACACACACACACACACACACACACACACACACAAGTAGACATTATTTAACCCAAGGCAAAGTATTTAAGGTGGAACATTAGTAGTGATGTTTCAGTGGTTTAAGTTTCAGACTAAAACTGAGATTTTAGTTAACCGAGCCTCAGCTGCTAAGAACAATTTGTTAATTCACTTTAGATAAAACTGCCCGTCAATTTAATAAATGTGGATAAACGTACATACTGGCGGTCCACCTTAAATGTACACAGGCTACAATGGTGAGTGTAAATATTTCTAACATTATTGATTTTAGCCTTTCACTACAACACCGTAAAAAAGACAAACCATATTATCTGTTTCCTGTTTTACACATTCTCACTGAATTCCAATCACAAGATCAAAGTGCAAAACAATTTCAAGTTCTACATTATAGTGCAGGCAAATATCACACACATTTATTTTTTTCATGTTAATGCATGTGTTTCGTGACCTGTTGCTGGTGCAGAATCCTGAGGAGCCGGTGGGCGGAGTCGAGGCTCTGGCAGTGTTTCCATCCCAGCAACAGAAGGAGGCGGGACAGTGGCTGAAACTCCGCCTCAAGCAATGCCTCAAGGTTAGAAAAATCCTCCTTTTTTATTAGGTCCAATCCCGTGACCTACCGACCAAACCAGAGAAGAAGATAAACTAGAGACATAATAACATAAACTGTAGAAATGCTGTAGAACATAAACATAACAATAAATATATAAATAATGGTATTTTTGTTTATATAAACTTCCTAACTTACAGAATGTTAGAAGTCTGACTACACTGAGAATAGGTTTTAATGCTGTGGCTGTTTGAAGTGTGTTTCACAAAATGCTGAAAAGGGAGAGTGGATGAGGAAATGGGTGAATAAGGGAAAGTGGTAAAGCAGACAGGGACGAGTGGACAAAAGAATGTGAGTAGACAAGGTGAAAGTGGGTGAGTGAACAAGGGAGAGTGGACAAGAGGCCTAGAGAGACTGGAAGAGTGGACAAATGGATGTCGGAGACTGGATGCGCGGACACGACATGTAAGGTGTCTTACCAGGACTTGCTCCAGAAAGTGCTTTCCACTGCTCAAACACTCAAAGTAGACGGCTTTCCAAGCCACGTGACGGTCACCATGACAACACAGGCCAAGCATGAGCTTCTCTGCTTCAGGTAAGTCCACTGACACACACACACACACATACAGTATTAGATACAATAATATGTCTGTGTGGTCATGTGGATGTTCTGAGATGTAAGCACAAAGACAGTCACAAGTGATGGCCAGACACACACAAACTGTGTGTGTGTGTGTATGTGTGTGTGTGTACATAATGTAAGAAAATGACCACAAATTCTTACTTCCCCAAAAAAGGCAAATTAAAGAACTAAAAAACTGAAAAGGGAAACATCAGCTGTGTCCTGCATGATCGAGAGAGCGAGTAGAGAGAGAGAAAGAGAGAGAGAGTGTGTGTGTGTGTGTGTGTGTGTGTGTGTTAGTCCCAGTCTCTTTCACCTTGTGTGTTAGTTACTTCTTGCAGCAGTCTGGCCCTGTTGAGTCGGAGAGCCGTGCCGCAGTATCCCACCAACACAGTGTGACTCTGAGGTCTGAGCAGGCACCCCATCATCCTCTCCTCACTTAGAAGCCCCTCCCTTGCCTGCCATAGCCCCACCCACAGCTGCTCCAACTCTGCTGCTGTGCACGGAGCAAGAGCCAGAGCACTGCACACCTCCTCTGCCCATCCCTGACTCCTCTTGCCCTCCTTCTCCTTCATGAGGTCTAGGAGATGCTGGAGGAAGACACTGGATGCGTTTGTGTGTTTCAGAAAGCAAAGCAAGGTGTGGGTCAGACGCAGGCTACGCTCAGACAGGAGGGAGCGGATGCAGGAGAGAGCAGCATCACTCAGGGGACGAACAGAGGGACAGTCCTTCGGTTCGACACGCTCAGACTCCAGGAAGGCCTGATGGAGTTCCTGAGAGCGAAATAAACCATGAAATGGTAAATGGCCAATATGCCCTTCATGAAGGAAGCTTGCCCTGTGACTATCTCATGACCCACGACGGAGGCAAGGCCTTTAAGCTTTTCATGCTCAATAAAAGAGAGAGAAAGGATCAGTTCCAAACATGGAGGCGTGACATCTTTTGTCAATGCATTTCCAAAGAACATATATTTGTTACAATCAAGATTAGAATTAAAGTAAGTGGGAGGTTCACCTTTAAAACAGAATGAGGCACGGCCTCGCCAAGTTCTTCTAAAATCAGCAGGAAGGCCAGTTCTCTCCGGACTGTGGGAGACACCTGCAGGACAGCAAGGAGACATGATATGAAGAAACCGATGCACAGAAGATCACCTGAGAAGTTTTTATTTGAAATTATAATTTTGCACTTCACCTTGTCTTTTGCGTGTTTCTCCAGCACCTGCAGCCAGAACCAAGCAAGTCTGTGAGGAGTTCCCATTGTCTCCCACCTACAAAGCCACACAGTGAAGGGGAAGACTAAAGCCACAGCCACAAAACACCTGCACTTAACTTAAGCCAGAATGTCCGAACGCTAACACAAATGAAACTGAAAGGCAAACGAGAACAGCGTCAGAACGTGAGGAGATGCTCAACTCACACAAGTTGATATGGCTGTGTGATCACTGCAGCCATGATGTCATCAGGATGCTGCAGCACATCTCCTGAGGCCTGCCGGAGCTGTCGAACACACGCAGCGGCCAGTTCCCACTCACCATGCCTTAAACACCGAGTGTAAAAGACAAACAGGTCCTGCACAGAACTCTGCTCCTCTCGGCCGAACGGATGCATGATGGCGCGCTCTTCCAGGTGCGTGTCAGCTTTTAAAGGGTTTATCGCTCATCTCATCTACATTCAACACAAAACATGTGCGAAACAGAGGTCATGAAACAGAGGTCATGAAACAGAGGTCATGAAACAGAGGTCATGACACTTCACATGGCCGTTCTCATCCAGTGATATCAAAGTTGATTTCTCGAAATAGTTTTAACTCTTTAAAAAGCTCAGTTATTCACCAATGGACTGAGAGAGCAGCACTGTTCCAAGCTCATTTCCGGCGCAGAAAAAGGACAAATAGAGCTGAACAGTGAAGAAAATCTCCATATACATCGAAAACTAAGCGTGTAAATCAAAGTTTCTTTGAGTCGCCTTACAGATTAATGGAAAAGTACAGATCTAGTACAACTGATCACGGCTTTAAGCCATGCAGCACAATAAACTATTTTTAAACTTTCAAATACTGATTACCTGAGCAGATCTCAGGGTAAGATCAAAGAGGGAGATCAATCAGAGAGATAAAGTAATTAAATCAGAAGTAAAAATACATGAACAACACTTAAGTGAGCAACTTTAAACAGGTCCAGTGATTAAAAGCTTTATAAAGGATGACTTCTCTGTGGTAAAGCATGACAGATGAGATCTCTCACACCTCACATGGCATTTATCCTACAAAGTATCAGGGGGAAAGAAAATCTCTACATAAATCTCCCTGAATTTTCACTATAGAATATAAACACTGCAGCTGATTTCTATTGTCCTCATAGTAATGTAAAGTGTCAGAGTGTTACACAACTGTTTACTCAACAACATGCTAAGTTATAAAAGTGTTCTTGATAAGACCTCGTGGTCTGGAGGATGTTTATTATCCTGGAGCTTTAGTGACTTATAGATTAAAGCTTTAACAGCAGCACTTACGGTTTGTTTTTGTCCTGAAGTGACTGTGTGTGTCGGCGCCTCTACAGCCGAGCTGCTACTGCCGCCATGACAGCTGGATCACGTGACCTAATCAGCTGATCGAGGAAGTGACTCACAAGTTGCCAGATTTTACTTTGTTTTTAAAAACAATTCTATTTACAGTACTTTCATTTTTTTAGACTTTTTTTTAAAAAGTACAAATGCGCTGCTTTTCAACATTTTGACAAGAAGAATTAAACGTAAAAACATATAATGGATAATTTTTTACAATGTATAAAAAGTAATGTTTGTTTTAAAAAATAAGAGACAAACTCCATGATTATTATAATTTGTTATTAATCCAGTTTATTATTATTTAATGTAATAATAATGTATATCATTTAGTAGTAGTAGTAATAGTACTACTACTACTTAATAATAATAATAATAATAATAATAATAATAAAAAAAATAATAATCATAAAAATAATAATAATAATCATGATAATGATGATTGCTATTATTGTCATATGTAATTACAAATATAGAATTACATGAAAACAATTTAATTTTCTGAATAAGGCATTTATTTGCAACCTTAACATTTTGTGAATAATTAACTTTCAATCCAATCTGGCAACCCTGAGAACAAAGATCACAAACTTCATCAGCCTTTGTTTATGTTCACAATTGATTTTTTTTTAAAGGTTTCTGAGAAGCACAACAAATCTATCCACGTGTCCCCGGTTTCCTGTTTTGTTACATGTGCTAAAAAAATCGTTCAGTGATTTTCTCAACTTGAAACCTGCAGAAACAGCAGACTAAATAAAGTACAGTACAGTACACCCCTAGTGAATTTGTATTATTAATGTTATACTTCGAGGTGTTGATGTTGCTATAGGTGGGACGGTGGTGTAGTTGGTAACTCTGTCCTCTTGCACCTCCAGGGTCGGGAGTTTCTCCCTGTGCTTGGTGGGTTTCCTCCGGGTACCCAGGTTTCCTCCCATAATTCAAAGACATGCATATTAGGTGAATATTAGGCTAAATGGCATTCCCAAATTGTCCGTAGTGTGTGAATGAACGTGTGAGTGTGTGTGTGTGTGTGTGTGTTTCCTGAGGCAGGGTACAGATTGGCACCCCCTCCAGTGTGTACCCTGCCTCGTGCCTTAACTCTCCTGGGATAGGAACCTTTACAGGATAAAGCAGTGTAGACGAGTAACAACATAGATCCTGATACTAGCTGATATTGATACTACAGTAGGTTATTTTAACAAAATAGGGAAAAAACATCCAATTTTATCAATTAATTATTAAAAACGTATCTAAAAATATGAGTGGCAGAGTGTTTGGTTGCATTCTCACATCATCGAGTCTGGATTTAATAATAATAATAATAATACAATCTCTCTCTCTCTCTCTCTCTCTCTCTCTCTCTCACACACACACACACACACACACACACTCACGTTGTGCACTGTTTACACATGAAACATAGCGCCACACAGCCCCATTTAGGAATCTGCAGCGCATCGTCACTACAGCCAGCCGGGGCGTTGCCAGGGAGACGGTCTCCATGGAAACGCGGGCGGGCCGGTGAGACGGTCTACGAGGCGCGAGGCGGGCCAGGCGGGGTTTAGAAGCTAATAATAATAATTAGAATAATCGAGTTGTTGTGTGGTGATTATTATTATTGTAATCGGGAGGTTTGGACAGGAGGCAGGATGGCGGACACACCGACACCGCGCAGTGTAAGTCTGTCTCAGTCATCATCATTTCTGCGCTCGGGTTAATTCCACCCTTTGCAGTGATGAAATTGCTTTATTCACACACACACACACACACACACACGACTGCACTTTCACATGATCACTCAGAAATGCATTGCTTTTGTTCAATATTATTTGATCTTATCTCTAAGTGTGTGTCAGGTGATGGAGCTGCTGCTTTGCCGGATTTTATTTCCACATTATTGACTGTGTATTCACTTCTTTTGTTGTTGTTGCTTATTCCTTATTGTTTATCTATTAATCACTTCTACTAGATTTTGCTTTTCGTTGCTGGTTATCCTTATCCTCTTTTATCATTATCGTATTTTCCCTTATTGTTCACTGACCTCTGATTTTCCTTCCTGGCTTTCACCTTTATTGTTCTTTTGTTAAACGTTTATTCATCATTTATTGGCTCCTCTTCATATGAATTATTGTCCATCAGTTATTGGATTCTAACTGGAAAATTTAGTTTTTTGTTTGTTTTCTATTCTATTACAAATGATGTTATTGTTCATGGTTTATTGTGGTGCACATTTCATCCCGGGAACACTGGGCACAAGGAATGAGGAAAACACCCCTGATGGGATGCCGGCCTTTTTCAGCACACCAAACACACACACATACACACACACACATACATACACTCGTTTACAATGAACCCAGAGAACAACAGCAATAACAAAACTGAACACAAGAAGAATATAATATAATAGTATAATTTCTTTTGTTCATTGATATTAGATTAGATTAGATTCAACTTTATTGTCATCATGTAGAGTACATGTACAGAGTCAATGCAATGCAGTTACAGTAGCATCTAACCAGAAGTGCATAAGTGGTCTATTTGCAATAAATAAATACAATGTGATTATACAAACAGAAGATGCATTTAGTAATAGAGTTATGGTGTATATATAGTGATATAGTAATGTACAGATGTGCAACATTGTGCAGTGAATGTGCTATAGTACACAGGAAGTGCATTAAGTAATAAAGATGAGAATATGTAATGGTGTACAGTATAATACAGAACCATGCAAACATTGGCATGTCTTCAAGATTACATGCCCAAATGTGTGATGTGTTCTTATTTGTAAAGTATATGCAGAATAGATACGGGTGGAATATACAGTATTGCAATGATGATAATAATAATCAGTGGTGCAAAGATGCATAGTGGTAAAAACGAAGCAGTGCAATATAAACAGAAAGTGATAGTGCAGTGATGCGTTAGCTAACAGACCATGATCACCTGTTCAATGCGGTAACAGCCACAGGAAAAAAGCATTTTCATAGATTTTTTCCCTTTAGTTATTTAGCTTTTCGTTATCATCTAATTTCATGGTTGTTGTTTTCTGATTCTGTTATTTCATTATTCATTTACGGGCATGGGATGCTGTTAATTTGCTGGTTGATTGTAGAAATTGTTATCTTTTGTTACCTGGTTGCAATCTGGCAACCCTTAGAGCAAAGGTCACAACTTTTTCATGTTTATGTGCTAAAACGTATTTTCCATGATTGCTCTTTTAATTGTTTCACATGTTAGTTATTTGTTTCCATTTTGTTGTTGTTATTAATTATAATAATAGTTGCTTTTTAGTGTAAAATGTCTGTAATGAATTTGTCCTCCGTGTGTCTGCGTGCAGGAAGAAGGTTATGTTGGACAGATTAAAGGAGGTCTGCGTCCTGCTATGAGAATCGTAGTGATGGGGATCATTCACAAGAAGCCAAAAAGGTATAAACTCTCTCTCTCTCTTCTCTTACATATTCACACAAATCCACAGCACATTACAGGACAAACTGCAGCTGTGGGAAATCACAACTTCACACACAGTCGTTGCGATGTTTGTCTAAAAGGCCATTTATGCATGAGTACACCCGTGTCGCCCTTTCTGTAGTTCCCCGTCATGATGTGAGTGCCAGTGTGGGAACAAAAGCATGTCCCATGAAGAATTTTTCTTGCCAGATGTGAAAAGTGATACTTTGTTGCTATGACCTTATTTGGGAAATAAATGCAGCACTCATTTGTTACTAAAGAAGGATGACAAGAATTGATGGCAGTTATTTTATTCTAGTTTATTTAAAGTTCCTGCTGAGAAATAAACACTTTTAGATATAGATGTGAGAACAAACTAGAAACATTCACAGATTGTTGCCATAAATAGTGAGTAGGCTGTATCTTTCTATCATGTTGTAGTATGATGGTGACGTTGTCCTGCCCACCTCGAGGAGAGGGTGACGAGGAGCACGACGGTGACGTGGGCTTGCAGATGTCAATCAAGTTTATGGAAAAAGCCGTGGTCCGCAATTCCCGAGTCAGCGGGAAGTGGGGAACATCAGAAGGCATCATTTCGTTCTTCCCTTTTGCTGCAGGAGAATCTTTTAAAGTAAGCATTTGTCTCATGTCATATAAAGCTGTCAGAGCTGCTGTTACAGAAAATTGTTCAACACATTCGGACTAATTAGAATCCAGAATCCAACCTTCCTCTCCCTCTTCCTCTCCCTCCCTTGCCCCCCCCCCCTCTCTCTCTCAGATGGAGATTGTGTGTGAGCACCAGCAGTTCCGGATCCTTGTGGACGGTCAGCCGCTGTGTGGCTTCACACACAGAGTGACCCAGCTGGCTTCTCTCACGTCCCTGCGTGTGGGTGGAGACCTACAGCTCACCAAAATTGCATGAAAAAAGTGGCCATCCAAAAAAACATCAAAAAAGATCAAACACACACACACAGAGGCACTTATACGATAATTGCGAATTATTGTTTCACCGAGTTTGTTTAACAAAATGTCCCTCCTTTAGTGACCTTTTACCCTCTGTACTGACACTCCGTCAGGAAAAATCCACGTCTAATCTCATACAGAATGTCATATCTTCCAAAGCTCTAATGGACTTCTACCTGCTACAGCCTTGACCTTGACCTTTGGCTCTTTCGTATTCCAACTGAAGTGCCTTGACAAGTGTGTGTACTGTATATGAGTGTGTCTGTGTGTGTGTTGGGGCTACACTGTCTTCACACAGGCAGTAAAAATACAACCTCAGAAAGCTCTCGAAGAGATTTCTGATTTAATATCTTATATGGTGCTATAGAACAGGGTGGTGTGTGTGTCTCACACACACGCACCTAAAATTCGCACTTTTAACACACACTCTGATGTTCATCTATGCTGCATTAAAGTTTGCCTGACCATTTCTCTGCCTGTTCGCATTACTCTGACGAACACACAGGCGAAGGAAATCAACGTGTCTGATTGTGAAATAAAAAACAACACATGTCTCTCAAAATACCTTCGTCTGAATTTGATTCAGTTTGAAGACAATAAAAGTCTTTTTGCAAGTCACTAAGATGTTGTTGTGTTAATGGTCATGACTTACACCACTGACTCTAGAGGAACGTCTTCAGGGACGTGACATGAACAATATGTATGAAGTTGCATCATTAATGTACTTTATTATTAACATGTCCATGCTGCCAATACGCTATTTTTTACATCACACTTCTTTTAAGCACATCAGTTATTCTTCTACACTTTTCGCACTGCTTTATTTCTAAAAGGTTTTTTTTTATTTTATTTTAACAAGCAGCCTGTTTTCTAAACTGCAGTTGTTTTAAATTAATGAAGACTTTAACTTGACTAGATTTTTTTATTAAATACACTAATGGACTGTAAGGAAATTTCAAATCTAACTGTCACTGGTGATGTCACACTGAACTGACCAATCAGCAGCTTCACTTTAAACTCACCCTTCTTCTTTTTGTTAAGGTTTGTATAATTTACAGCTGGTATATTATAGAGACGCCAATTTCTATTTTCTATTTTAAACATTTCAAAATAATAAACTAACAGAAGGTCTGTAAATGTGACTTTTCCCCTTCTGCTGGTGATGTCACTTCATGCCAACCAGTTAGTTAGTTCACTTTAAACTTACACACACACACACACACACACACACACACACACACACACACACACACACACACACACACACACACACACACTTACAGATTTTGTGTCCAGTCTTAGCATTTCTCATTTTTGGACCTTTTTGTAGCCACATTTTTTTTTTCAAAGAATTGTTCTCTCCTTTACTCTTTGTTTTTTCTTCTTAAGCATTTTGATTTCTTTTTACATTTGTTTCCTTATGTCTTGTCTTTGGCTTTTCTTTCTTTAATATTTTTCAATTCAATTCAGTTTTATTTGTATAGCGCTTTTAACAATTGACATAAATAATTGAAAAAAAAAATCTTATAACTTCCAAAAATATAAATATATTTTTGGAAGTTATAAGATTTTTTTTTTTTCAATTCTTTATTTTCAGCACACAGGATCAAATTGGTATTTTCATTTACTTTTCTTACTCTTAATATTTTTCTTTTTTTACTATATCAATCTTAATTGTTTTTATTATAAAATAAATATATAAACCAAGTTTTAATTTCTTTCCTTCTTAATTTTTTTCCTCTTTGATTACGAACAGTAACACTTTCATTCCTCACTAAGATTCAGGAAACATTTTTTATTAAGAAAGGGATGAAGCTGCTCTCAAGTGTACAATAAATACAGTTTATTTTACATGATAAAAAAATGGACATGTGCATGTATACCACATCTATACACCACACTGTATTTCAACTTACTGCACTTTTTAGCTGATTGTATTAGTATTTGTTCATGTATTTACAGCATGCACTAATTTATAAGTTTAGTGCTTTATATGTTGTAATTTACATTTAGTACAGCATTATTACAATACAGTATAGAATGATGAGACAATAATATCAACACATGCCTGGTTATAAATGTTCCAAATTAAAGAAATTAAATAATAATAATAATAATAATAATAATAATAATAATAAAGTTTTGCTTGCTATAAAACATGTATTACAGCAAGGAGTTGTGCATAAGACAACAAAAGTGCTTAGAGTGAGAATAAGTTAAAGAAACAGCAGACGTTGATCTGTACCATCGCTGCACATACAGTCACTAAAATATTAGTCTACACGTTACTGTATGAGAGTCGTGAATTAATTAAATCCGTATTAAAAATGCTGCCAGCAGGATGAGCTTCAGCGTGGACTTCAGAGTGTTCCTTAAGAACAAATGCTGAGAATCCTGAAATTTGTCTCTTATACCTCATATGGCTTGTGATGGTGTTTAGAGGAACTAGCAAAGTCCACGAGCATGGATCTGAATGAACCGGTGCTGAGCACTGCATTTTAAACTTTAAATACCTCTGGAAGCAAAAAGTTGTGAATTTTATGCTGAATATTGTGGACTGTAATACTCAGTGCTCCAAACCACGCCCGCATGATCACACAGGACGTCTACTGTAGGTGTGAAAGCCTGAACCCTCACCGCGACGCTGCTGTTTTTTTAAACAAATCACGTCTTTATGTTTGCTGCTTGATGGCTTCGATCCACTCCATCTTCTCCTGGTGTGTGGGAGCCTGGATGAAGTAACGTCTGTCGGTCTGAGTGATGATCTTAAACAGGTTCCCCTGGACTTTACCTTTCACGCCTGCACATGACGAAACACGCAGCAGAGTAAACTCTCAGCTAACGGGATAAAGACTTTAGCGCACGTCTTTAACCTGTCTGAACATGCAGCAAATAATGACAGAGCTGCAAAACATTACTGTTACACTATAATGACATTATGGTGACTCAGCACACACACACACACACACACACACACACCTGAGGGTATGCCATTGTCATCCAGAGAAGAAATCAGACAACCGCGTAAAGAGATCCCGCCGACAGGAGTGATTTCATCCTGAGGAATGAAGTGGACAAGTCGGTACACAACCATAAGCAACAAGAAGAAAACACAAAAAGACTCATCGCACTCATATTCTGCCGGAGTTAGGGGGGGAAGAAAAGCAGAATCTTACAAAACTGATTTTATATGAATCTATTGTTTCATTTTCATTTCTAAATATATTTACTTGCAAGTGATTTATTCCTCTTTTTAAAGAACATCTGCGTGTATTTACACATAAACACACATATGTGTGTTTAACAAAACTAAATCAACGTCATCGCGCTCACCTTGCTCGGGTCGTAGTAGTGCAAGAAACCTGGCTCTGACCTCAGCACAAAGAGTCGAACCTTCCAGTTCTTCACATTGTGTCCCTGAGACACACACACACACACACACACACACACACACACACACACAGTCAGCAACAGACTCACAATATGTTCACTCCCTTAGAAGATTTGATGATGATGATGATGATGATGATGATGAAGGTCTGATTTAGATTTAGAACCTTCATGACGCCTTCTCTCTCTCTCTCTCTCTCTCTCTCTCTCTCTCTCTCTGTGCCTGTTTTCCTCACCTGTTTGACCAGGTATCCTCTCTTCTGCACTCTTCCACTCAGCTCCACCGCAGATACAGACTTCTCTGACTTCACACTCCCCCTCTTCTTCAAACTCTCAGCCTAATACCACACACACACACACACACTTACAGTTAAAAAAAATCTTACTGGATCCGTACACCTGCTAATACAATAATCAACGACATTCAGACAAGAAAAAGAAACCGTACGAAGCTGTAGAGAGCCGAAGAATCGTCGAGGAACTGTTCTCCTAGAGCGGCGTTCCTCACGGCGGCTACACTCTTCACTCCCACCGCTCTCACACAGCCTTCATCCAGCAGAGCCGACGCCAGAGTCACGGCCTCCACCCGAGTCAGAGCCAGCTGAGAGAACACCAACCAGTCCACTACTGCCGAGCCTACACACACACACACACACACACACACACACACACAGCACAATACCATTAGCATTTCACAAATATTTATAATACTCTAATTATATTACACTTCAAACTGGATTAAAAAAGACAAAAGTGTGTGTGTGTGTGTGTGTGTTGTAAGGACACAGACCTGAGAAGCAGTTGATGTAGGTGCTGCCCTGCTCCACGTGGCTGCTCATCTTAATGCCGCTGTGAACATCATACATGGAGTCCACCACCTGACTGTTACACACACACACACACACACAGAAACCCTGAATTACCCATATAACTGCACATATTGCTATTGCACATATACAGTAACTGGTGCAATATCTTTCCTTTTTTTTCCCTCACATGTGCAATATCTGTATAAAGAAATATATAATTATAATTATTTCTTTTTTTACTCGTCCTTTCCTCCTGTAAACGACTGTAAGCAACTGCAAGTTTAAGCGATTTCCCTCTGGGATTAACAAAGTTCTTTGAATCTTTTGAAAGCAAAGAAGCGTAAACTCCTAAAACTCCGCGTGTTAAAGAAGCACTGACATTGGAGACTCCTTCCATAAACTAATCAGCTGCTCCTGAGTCCAGAATTCAGGCCTTTCCATAATAATGATAACGAACGTAATATAAAGATTCGACCGGCCTGAAACTCGCCTCACCTGAGGTTAATCCTGTGGAGCTGCAGCGATTGTGAAGGTTTACGAACAGCCGGAGACGGAGATTTTGTGTCACCAGAGCCGCGTCTCCTCACGGCCACGTCGATCTCCGCGGCCCACTCGTCTCGCTCTTCCCGAGAACACGCCTCCAGGAAGTACTCCTCTGACGTCTTGGTCTTCAGTCTCAGAACCAGCTAGAGGAGACAGATGTACCTGTTATAAAGCACTGACACTGGAGACTCCTTACATAAGTGAATGATAAACACCATCACCATGTATAATATCGCTTATAATAATGTTTCATTTGTGAGGTATTCGACTCAACACCTTCTGAGAATTCAGCAGTGCAGGACTGTGGTGTACAAGCTTGTAGCATCTCCTTTTTTGTTGAATTAATGTTTAGTAATGTCTCCATGTGTGTGTCTCTTTCCACCGACTGACTGTTTAACTATTGAACACAAGCCACAACAAGCTCGCAATACAGAACACACACCAGGTTACTGTGGTGATGGAATAAAAAAACAGAAAACACACACTGTGTCCCTGGCAAGCTGGATTTAATACTGATTTAATACGACTATTTATTGAATAAGTGGGATTTTAGCAGCCTGCAGCTGTGAACTAGATGGAACAAATCACAGAGACACACCCGACAAGTCTGCCTTGTCATGTAATGCAAACAAAGTTACACACTGCACAGGATACGTCTTCAGGATAAACCTTCATACATCTCGTACGCATGGCTTGAAAATGAATAAAGAAGCTTGGGACCGTCCCATTTTTATCTCCAGGACCGAATGTGAAATCTAATCAGTAAGAGAACACTATGGGTTAAGTCGTGCTGTCTTACCGGTCTGTTTTCATATTCCAGGTACGGACAGGTGATCTCACAGTCGTGTAACGGGATGCTCCCTCTGTGGCACGAGTCCCGTTTTCCCCCCTCGTACCTGTAGTAAAGCAGCTGCTCGGCTTTCAGGACGAACCACCGAACCTTCCAGTTGTGAACCATGTGACCCTGGTGAGAAAGTTGAAAAGATTTGTCAGATTTGCCAATTCTGGCTTCTGATTGGTCAGAAGGTGTTGATTAAATGTCTGACATTACAGTAGTGACGCTGCAAAAAGAGTAATAATGGCTCGTTCACAGGGAGTGCAATAATAATGACTATAATAATAATAATAATAATAATAATAATAATAATAATGATTATAATAATAATGTAAAATCCTTAATACGGTGAAGTTGGCTTTCGTACGGAGACATATATTTCCGATATATGAGTCTATATGAGTCGATATATGAGTCTCCAGTGTCAATGTTTTGTAAAAGACTTTTTTCAGAACAGATTAATGTGACAGACAGATTTTTGGTCTTTTTAATGTAAAGGGAGACAATAAATGAATCCTGGTCACTGTTTAGAGCTGATAGGATGTAAGTGAGAAGAGCAGCCACTTTTTCACAACCACTGAACATGGATTTAACCAGATAAAACTCTGTTGCTTTATTATTTAGTAAGAAAAACAATGATTACTGCTGTAGTATAAGAGGAATAAAACACTTCAGGATAGGCTTTTATACTGTAGGTAAAATAACCAAACTTCAGAGTGGAAACAGTAACTCTGCTTCATCACGGATTGTTTTCCTCTTATAGCTCGACACAAAGCGTTTCATTATTTTATTCCTTTATATATTCATTTCGTTTCCAGAATAAAAAACACAACTCACCCTTTTGACCAAAAAGCCTTGCTTAAGAACAGAGCCGTTCTGCGCGTCCATGTCTGATGATTTCTGCTGCTCTGACAAACTGCTGAGTTTTTTATAGCCAGGAGTGTATTTCGTCATCACTCCAACACACCCTGCACGCCTCAGGGCATAGAAACAACTTCTAGGGAAAGAGAAGTGCAAACACAGGGCAGGAGTGTCGGAAGTGCATTCCTAATGTGGAAATGATCCCCGTGGCCGAGTCGGTCAACATCAATCCAGCCTGTTCCTTAATAATTATAAATCTGCCACCTGAACTTCACCGGTGAATACCTGCCTGATCCAGGTGTAACATGGACACGTGTAATTCACACACGTGTTAGAGTTAGCGTCAGACATGTGGATTTTCCCCTCACCCATAAGTCTTTTTTCACATTGACAGTTTCAGGGCACAACATTAAAATGCACCTTCACGTCATTTTGACCATTTCTGACCAACAGTCGTCCACTAGAAGCAGTTTTGTTTCGGTACAGTAAAACGAGTCTAAATAAGAATGAAATAAGGTTTGATACACTCAAGTGCACATAATCGGACAGCTAACGTCGTCTTCGACAGTGTTCAGCTAACCTGTGACTGTCTCTCAGGAGGAGGAGAGGGTTAGGGAGAGGGAGAGGGTCAGCACCAGTGTTGGGTGTAACGCATTGCAAAGTTACTTGGATTACTTTTTTGATGTAACGGTCGCCATTTAAGTACTTAGTTAGTTAGTTACTTTTTTTATGTAATCTGTCAATTTATGTAATCATGTGATCCAGACAGCAATGATTCCCAATCCGTTAGTGCGTGTGTGTGAAAGTCGTCCTACAAGCCAATAACCCGCCCCCTCTGTTATTCCTGCTGTTATAACCTTTATCTCACCAATGCGGCTTGACTTACAGTGAGATGCGGTGTTAGGGACCGTGAGCCTCCGCGAGTGACGCTCAACATCCCGCGAAGTTCTGCAGGGTCCGCGAGCTCCCGCGAGGGTCGCTAAAAAAATTTACATGTTTTAACCGCATAGGTGAGATAGGGGTATTAGTAGGTGAGAGAGGGGTATTAGTAGGTGAGAGAGGGGTATTAGTAGGTGAGAGAGGGGTATTAGTAGGTGAAATGGGGGTATTAGTAGGTGAGATAGGGGTATTAGTAGGAGAGATAGGGGTATTAGTAGGTGAGATGGGGGTATTAGTAGGTGAGAGAGGGGTATTAGTAGGTGAGATAGGGGTATTAGTAGGTGAGATAGGGGTATTAATAGGTGAGATAGGGGTATTAGTAGGTGAGATAGGGGTATTAGTAGGTGAGATAGGAGTATTAGTAGGTGAGATAGGGGTATTAGTAGGTGAGATAGGGGTATTAGTAGGTGAGAGAGGGGTATTAGTAGGTGAGATGGGGGTATTAGTAGGTGAGAGAGGGGTATTAGTAGGTGAGATAGGGGTATTAGTAGGTGAGATAGGGGTATTAATAGGTGAGATAGGGGTATTAGTAGGTGAGATAGGGGTATTAGTAGGTGAGATAGGAGTATTAGTAGGTGAGATAGGGGTATTAGTAGGTGAGATAGGGGTATTAGTAGGTGAGAGAGGGGTATTAGTAGGTGAGATGGGGGTATTAGTAGGTGAGAGAGGGGTATTAGTAGGTGAGATAGGGGTATTAGTAGGTGAGATAGGGGTATTAATAGGTGAGAGAGGGGTATTAGTAGGTGAGATAGGGGTATTAGTAGGTGAGATAGGGGTATTAGTAGGTGAGATGGGGGTATTAGTAGGTGAGAGAGGGGTATTAGTAGGTGAGATAGGGGTATTAGTAGGTGAGATAGGGGTATTAATAGGTGAGAGAGGGGTATTAGTAGGTGAGATAGGGGTATTAGTAGGTGAGATAGGGGTATTAATAGGTGAGATAGGGGTATTAGTAGGTGAGATAGGGGTATTAGTAGGTGAGATAGGGGTATTAATAGGTGAGATAGGGGTATTAGTAGGTGAGAGAGGGGTATTAGTAGGTGAGATAGGGGTATTAGTAGGTGAGATGGGGGTATTAGTGGTTAACAGATTATGGGCCAAACTTGTCTGAGTGATGACGGTATAATAATTATAAAGGTCTTGACTAAAACAACATACAGGAGGAATCACAAAGGAGTTTTCATTTTTTTGCAATGGAAAAGTACTAGTTAGGGTTAGGGTTACTTTTATCAGAAAGTATCGCTGTAATGTAACTGATTACTTTTTAATGACAGTAATTTTGTACTTTACAAAGTAAAGACAGTAATTAGCTACTTTAAAATGTAATGTCCCCCAACACTGGATAGCATTCCCATCCCACCGGCTAATGCTAGCTAGAATCAGGCAGCTGTCTGTGTCACACACAAAGTGTTAAAAAAAATAATAAAACAGTTTTAAACTAGGAACAAAAAGATTCTGGTTATTAGCTCAGTGCCCAGGTGGCCCGGCAGACAGACAGACAGACAGACAGACAGACACAGCTGTATTTCTTATGAGTCATAATAAAAAGTATTGAGTCACAGACAGACAGACGGCGGTGTCACAGTCTGAGTCACTACAGTCGAGCTCAGGGTTCTGGGTGACTCTTCAGGGAGATATTGCAAAAGCAAACAACACCATGGTTACAAATTAAATGAATTAAATAAACAACAGGAAGTCATCTATATTCTTAATTCTATAATTATTTAGTTTTTACTTTTGAGGACTGTAAAATTTGGGGGGGAAATCTAGTTTGTGGTTAAAAGTCAGTATCTTTTCTCAATCCTTGTCATTAACCGAACTGCTTGACTGTTTGTCCACATGTCTCCTTTTAAAAATCAATCCACAAAATAAACAAACAATAAAGAAATAAAAATAGAGTATATATACAGATTGATTTTATGTTTTATTTGTCTTTTGCCTTATTATTATTTTACTATTTATTTTACTGTCTATTATATTTTACTATTATATAGTCATAATGAAATAAAATAAAAATAATATTCATATTACTATTTTAATATTTAAAATATTATATATATAATATTTTAAATAGTTATACACACACACACACATATATATATATATATATATATATATATATATATATATATATGTGTGTGTGTATATATATATATATATATATATATATATGTGTGTGTGTGTGTGTGTGTTTATATCGTTACATTTATTATCAACCTATTAACTAAATTGTTCTTTATTTTAAAATTTTTATTGTATTTTATTAATTAATAAACACTAATTAATAAACACTATGATTTAAAAAGATATTTTATACAAACACGATGAAAATATGTATAAAAAATAAAATCCATAAAATTGAGCGTTCCTAAAAAAATAATAATAATTAAAAAAATTATGCCCTCTAGTAGCGATTAATAAAATGCCAGCTTTGTTGTAGTTGTTTAAAAGCACCGCTGGGCGGCGACAAAGACCTGCAATAAAATTCACAGAGTGTTCGCTTAGAGTTGTATTAAAAAAAAAAAAAAATATATATATATATATATATATTACAAAAAGGGACGTTATATATATATATATATATATATATATATATATATATATATATATATATTATATCAAGACTAATTAAATTAAATGTATTTGCCTGAATGTTTTGTTTCTTGGCCTTACTTTATTATCAACCTGTTAAATTATTTGTATTATATTATTAGATTGTATTCTTTATTTTGCACTCTATTATGTTTTATTAAATTTTTTAAAAAACAACTAAGACTTTTTATATTTTTTCCAAATACTATGACTATAGGCGGCGCGGTGGTGTAGTGGTTAGCACTGTCGCCTTGCACCTCCAGGGTCCGGGTTCGATTCCCCGGCCAGGCTCGATTCCCGTCTCTGTGTGCATGGAGTTTGCATGTTCTCCCCGTGCTTGGTGGGTTTCCTCCGGGTACTCCGGTTTCCTCCCACAATCCAAAGACATGTAGGTTAGGCTAATTGACATTCCAAATTGCCCGTAGTGTGTGAATGAGTGTGTGTATGTGTGTGTGCCCTGCGATGGATTGGCACCCTGTCCAGGGTGTACCCCGCCTTGTGCCCTAAGTTTCCTGGGATAGGCTCCAGGCCCCCGCGACCCTGTATATAAGGATAAAGCGGTATAGAAAATGAATGAATGAATGAACTATGACAATATGACATTTGGATAAACAATAAAATCCCTTACCTAAAAAAACAATGGTGCCCTCTAGTGGCGATAAAAATGACAGCATTGTAGTTATTTAAAAGCACACTGGGTGGCGACAAAGACCTGCAAAAAAACCCACTACGTTTCGTATTAAATGAAAACACGTAAAATGTCATTCATGTTTAAAAAAAAATTATATCAAGACTAATAAAATGTTATTTATTTTGCTGGTATGTTTTAAATAGTTTTTTGTTTGACTTACTTTATTATCACCCTATTAACTTATGGTTAAATGTAATTTATTCTTTACAGTATTTCATACTATATTATGTTAGTTTTTTTTGTTTTTTTTTACATTTTATTATTTACTAACGACTAAGATTTAAAATATATATTTTTATATAAAGTCAATGACGACATGACGTAAGGATGAACGAGAAAAATTCTGCAATGCAATTAACAGGGCTTTGACAGGGCTTTCACTTACAGATAAGCACATAAGTAAGCTCAAACAACACATGAAATGTCCCTTATTGCACCAAACAAATGTACCTGATATCAAAACGAATACAATTTAATTGATTTGTTTTTAATTGGTTTTTGGCCTTACCCCATTATCAATCTACTAATGTGTTTGTAGTTAATTAATTTGTATTTTTTTATTTTACACTCTGTTTGATTATATTTTATTATTTAATAACAACTTAGACTTTTTATACAAATACTATGACAATATGGCTTTAGGATAAACAAGAAAATCCCTGAAAATGTGAATCCTTAAAAAAACATTATCTATTACGTAATTATGCCCTCTAGTGGCGACAAAATTAATGACAGCGTTGTAGTTAATTAAAAGCACTGCGGGGCTGCGACAAAGAACCTTTATGTGGATTCCTGCTCTGTGTGTGTGTGTGTGTGTGTGTGTGTGTGTGTGTGTGTGTGTGTGTGTGTGTGTGTTCCTTGCTGTGGAATTCCGATCCTGCACAAAAGGTGGTGATCCCGGACACAACCCTGATCCTCTTTTAATTAAAGCTCCTCTTGGGGACACACACACAGTACACAGACATGAACGCACAGCTGTGACCATTGAGGGTAAAAGTGTGTGTGTGTGTTTTAGAGGACCAACAAAAGTCATGTGTTGACATTCTAACAAAGCTCACAGAGTTTCTAATCGTGCAGATGGAGCTCTCGTAGACCTTAATCAGGTCTCAAACTCAGACAAAGTTTCATTTCTATCCGTAAATATCCAGACCAGCCTGGATCGTCAATGTAGAATTGGATGAATCTGAAACAGGCGTCGGTGCCATACGGTATCTGTCTCAGGTATTTGGAGAAAACCTCAACTCCATCCATATACTTTCTTCTTGAGAAAAGTGTCTCTATCAGGTGGGTCATCGGTGAACATCGGTGGGTCATCGGTGGGTCATCGGTGAACATCGGTGAACATCGGTGGGTCATCGGTGAACATCGGTGAACATCGGTGGGTCATCGGTGAACCACTAGACTGGTGGCACCAGCAAAATACCTACTGACCATAAGAACATGGAGTAGCTCCAGTGGTGGGTAGAGTAGCCAAAGATTGTACTCAAGTAAGAGTAGCTGTACTTCAAAATAATATTACTCAAGTCGAAGTAAAAAGCAGTCATCCAGAATATTACTCAAGTAAGAGTATAAAATATTCGGAGAAATGACTACTTAAGTACTGAGTAACTGTTTCAGTCGTAATGTACAATTTATTATTTTTTTGAAATTATGTAAGCAGCCAGACAATATGATGAAATAATGTAAAAGAAAATAACATTAGAGCAAGTGTACAATAATTTAAGAAACTTATATTTTTTAGCCTCTAGCTTATTTCCTAATTATATATTTTAATATTGCAACATTAAATAAAACAGCTAAACTAACCGCGACATGTTTCCTTCACTGTCTACCGCAGCTGATTTTCTTTTCCCGCTATATTCAGCGTTTCTGTGTGGTCATGTGACTACATATGGTTATTGTTATTGCGGCTGATTGGTCAAACAGAGTCATGTGATTATTGTTGCTACGTCTGATTGGTGGAACACAGTCATGTGGTATTGTAGATCCACTGGCTGCATTTCTCTGGCAAAAAACAAAGAATATCAAATGTGTAGAATAAATGGTTATTAAAAAGTATGGTAATGGTTATATAAAAGTAACGAGTCGAGTGGAGCCGAATGTCGAGCAAGAGTAGCGTTTCTTCTTTACAAATCTACTCCAGTAAAAGTAAAAAGTATGGTGCAGTAAAACTACTCATAGAAGTAAATTTTTTTCAAAAAATTACTCAAGTAAATGTAATAGAGTAAACGTAACTCGTTACTACTCGCCTCTGAGTCCCTCAAACATCTAAACAGCTTTAGCTTGACCAAGACCTTACCCGCTCGTTTCATACAGTGGAACCTTGGATTGCGAGTAACTCGGTCTGCGAGTGTTTTGCAAGATGAGCAAAATATTTAAGTAAATTTTAACTTGTTAAACGAGCGAGGTCTTGATATACGAGTACTGTAGTACGTATATGCTTTATCTGCTGAATGTCACATGGACACAACTGAGCCAATAGTTTTTCTCTCTCACTCTCGCGCTGTGGGATTGTGGGTAATCTTCTCCCCTGCTCAGTCTCAGTGCGCGTGCGTCACTTGTATAGTCAGCATCCATGTGCGCGTGTACTGTTTACTACAACATTGTGACGTGTGTGTGTGTGCACACGTAAAGTATTTTTTTTATACTTTGTGTCCAAGCGTAGTGACTGTTATTTATTAACTGTACTGCAACAACAGCCCGTGTGGAGAAAAAAAAAGTTTAAAAGGCTGTAGCAATTCGAGAGATCAATTGGTTTAGAGAAGTGATTCCGTGTGTGTGTGTGTGTGAAAGTCATCCTACACAGTAGCCCACCTTCTCCTGTTTCACCTGTTATGATTCTGTTCAAAGGTAAAGTACAGGTTAATTTGTTGTATTTCTACATTATATTTTGTATTATTAATTTTTGTATGAATATTTTTGGCTTGTGGAACGAATTGGATTTTCCATTATTTCTTATAAGGAAATTCAAAATTTTGATATACAAGTGCTTTGATATACAAGCACACTTCCAGAATGAATTATGCTCACAAATCGAAGGTTTAACTGTACTAAGGTTGGTTCTTTGTATCAACTTCATTCAGTTCAATTCAATTACATTTTATTTGTCTAGCGCTTTTAACAATCAACATTTTCGCAAGGCAGCTTTACACAAAGGGATTATGTGTGTATGAATGTGAAAGATGTGTACGAATCAAAATGATCTGATTGCCCCTGATGAACAAGCTGAGGGCGACAGCGACAATGGCAGAGAAAACCTCCCTGAGATGGTAATAGGAAGAAACCTTGAGAGGAACCAGTCTCAACAGGGAACCCATCCTCATTTGGGTGAAAATGGATAGCAGGAAATGATCTGCACTCATACTGTGTTGGGAGGCTGGACGTTCAGTATAACAGGAGATGTGTTTAAGTTAATATGGAGTCCAGTTCATTATTGGAGGCACAGGTAGACTGTAGGAAACTCCAGTCCTGAACGATCGAGTGACTGCAGTCACAAGTCCTTCATGAACGTCAAAGTGAACACATTCTTCCCGAGTCATGCTTACTTGGATGCTTGGGACATAGACAATGAAATCATGTAAGCACAGCTAAAACAACTGCCCAGTTCCAGCCTCAAACAGGAAGTTTGTATGCACAGCCTTGCAGGGGAAATTTTTCATATGGGTCCACACAACACTAGTGTCTGTCCACCCTGGCTTATACTGGAACATCACAGCAAGTACTTGTGGGCAAATATGATGAAGGATGTACATGCACTGGAGAGGGCTACTCAGCAGGCCGGTCTATTCTTCTGTACACTCCATGCCACCACTAAAGCCACTGGACTCAAACTCATAAGCTGAACATAAACAGAACTCACACAGGATTTCACATAGTGATTTCCTATAGATAAGAATATGCTGTATTTGGAATCCAAAAGTGTATATATATATATATATATATATATATATGTGCATTTGTGTGTGTGAGTGAGAGAGAGAGAGAGAGAGAGAGAGAGAGAGGTGTGCCTCTAGCCGTAACTATTAACTTTGTTCAAACAGTCTTTGCGTAAATGATGACGTCACAAAGCGTCCCGGATGCAGACACACACTTCAGCAGTCCACTTCAGTCCACACCTACACAAACTATTTAAATATATATACACGCTATAAATGTGTGTAAAAGATGTGTGTGAAAACTAAATACATACTAACGAAGGGAAAAACTAAAATTGCTAAAAGTACAATTGTAACTTGAGTATTGTATTATATTTTTTGAGAAAATAACAGCCAAAAGATTAGTGCAGTTTGTACAAAGTATTGGCACCATTCTCTCTTCAATGAATAAAGGCATCCATAGGAACATGACTGAGCAGAGTTTACTTCTGTAGTACAGTATTGTACAATAAGCAGATGACAACTAATTACAAAATCGTACAGCACTGTAACAGTTTGTAAATCATACAGAATTGATCACTTCATACTGAATACACACATCACTACATGATAATTTCTAAAACAATAAAGAAGTGGTATATACAAAAAAATTTCCGTATATATATATATATATATATATATATATATATATATATATATATATACACATACATACACATATATACTGTATGTACTGTACATAGGTCAATTACATACCGTTACTGCTTTGCGTAAACGTGACGTTAGTGTGTACATGTGCAACAATAAAATGGTTATTTAAAGTTAGTTCCAGGAACATCAGACATTTGTGTTACAGAAAGATGAACACTTTCTCTTTATTTCATGTTAACAAACAAGGGCATTCTTTGTCCTCTTGCTCTCCCACACACACACACACTCTCTCTCTCTCCCTTTATAAAACAGGACAGACTAAAGGATTGAATTTTCCTTAAATTTGATCCATTATCCATTTATTTTTCCAAAAAAATAAATGATTCAGAAAAAAAAAAGAAATCCAAGTTTGATCAGCTGCCTGTGACCCAGAAACAAGGGCCCTAGATATTGAGGACTCTGTAAACTTTAGGTAACATTAAACTGCAACTCTTTCTATAAGAAAGCTACAGTCGCATCATTAACCTGCTCAAATCTAACACTTAATCAACAGCATCATTAACAGCATGGAAGATTTTCATCTACTCCGTGCTAGAGATCTCACTTTCACTGATACGATGTGATGCCTCTTTATAGAACAGACAAGCAGAAAAAAAACCCACACGTCCAGAAAGGTAACTGACAAGTACGGAGGCCACACCTCCACGTTAGGACTGACAGCTACAGAAGTCACACCTCCATCACTGGTATAGACTAGAACAGAGTCTATTTTGCCTTCATGAAGCTTTTCATATACAGATATTTTTCTTCAGTGTGACGCCTCTACCATTAGGACTGGCAATTATTAAATAGTCAGGTGAGACGGACAGACACAGGCCACGCCTCCTTGTACAGTATGTAACTGAAAGGAACAGAAGCCACGCCTCTTTAAGATAAGTGACAGTTATCTCTGGATCATCAAAGGCAGAGACGCCAGTTATAAACAGGACATGCATAGAGGCCATACCTACTTTATTAGGATTCAGAAGCACAGAAGCCACGCCTTCCTATTAAACTGAAATGAATAGAAGCATTTAGGGAAATATTTCCCTTGAAATGTTAAAAGGAGAAATCAGGAGAACACTTTACAGGATTACAATAAATCAGGAGAACACTTTACTATGTAAATCTATAGAGCCTTTGTGTAAATTGTTCTAGAGCTAATAAAGAACACATTCATAGCATAGACATATTTAATACTCAGACAAAGACAAGGTGAATATACAGTACGTGAGTGTGTTCATAAATGCTGATTAGCTGTAAATAACTGGGCATGGTCAAGCTGCACTTACATTTAGCCACGCCCATTAAGCTCAATAATATCCGAGAGAGCTAAAAATGACAACTTGGGAACCTGTGTGCAGTTCCCACTTTCATGATTTTATTTATTTTTTGCTCTGGGTCTCTATGAATTGACAAATGGCTGCGAGTCTAGGGGTATTTGTACAATAAGACTAAGCCTTTACTACTGTAGGTCTACACCTAAAGTGGTAAGCCATGATGGTTTAAGTGCCAGGATGGTTTCACTGGGAACAAACATTCAGCGTTCCTCACAGTTGAACTTTCAAGGGAACGACTGCAGTGAGCACCGAGCCATCTAGGGTTAAAGATTTACATTCATAAAAAACACAGTACAGCATTCTTTAAAACATCTGCACCATTCAAATGAGTCCCATCACTGTACTGAGCTTGAAGTCTTCGGTAGATGTCAATTGCCTTTATGTCCTTATTCACCTGAAATTTCATCCTGTGTCCCAGTATTGCTGGAATAGCCCTTGTGAATAGCCACTTTTTATTATCGCAGGTCTTTCCACATGGCTCTGGATCATTATACCCTCATAATGACCCCTAGAGATTTTTTTAAGTAATGGGGTAAATCATCAGTTTTTTCTGCACCACTATGTATTACCAGTGTATTTCGCAGAAGCTCTGCCTTTAGCACTTCGTTGCTGCACCATGGATGATAATGTTAGAGGGCAACAGAGTCACAGCAAGCCCTGATTTTGGACCCATAGCAAAGAATTGTGAACAACGTGAACTAGACGTAAAGCTTGCAGTAATGCAGCAGATCAATACACAAATATTGCATGTAACTATTTTTTATACGGTGCCGTTATTTTTGTAGTAATTGTATTTTTTTTAAATCATATTTGTTGTATGCTTCACATCCCCTTGATTAATATGGAATAATTTCACAAAATGTTAACTGAAATAAATAACTGCTTATACATAAATATAATTACAGGAACTCAGACATTAATCCGGTCCTTCTACGGACCTTTAGGATCAAACATCGGATACAATCATTTCCCCCAAATAACTGGATCATCATGAACACCAGAGTTCATCTATGTTAAGTTTATGAATAACTTACATATCCAGTTTCATAAAACATGGCCCAGTAAACGTGTGTGTATTTGTGTATCGCTCCAGTCCCGTGTCTGGTGTCAGGTGCACACCCAGTCCACCTGTTTGTCTTTCCTCCTGTTCCTCCTTCTCTCTCTGTAATCTCTCTCAGGAGTGGCTCAGTCTGTGCCATGCAGTAACCACTTTCTCTGGGTGTGTGATGGAGTCGCTCCACTGCTGAACAGCATCCGGGGTCAAGCTGTCAAAACCCAGGACGACCTGCACGCACACGAAGGTCCACACATCAGCACGTTTGATTTTTTATTTTTTTTGGTGTAGTAAAAGTTTTACATGTGGTCTTTACACAAGTGTGAACAGACGGAACACAAACTTTGACTCGAAAGCAGCAGTTTAATGCGAGTCCACGTCTTAGTGATAAGCCTGTAAATGTTCAACCTCATTCAGCCGGAGCTGAACTGTGCATTGTTATATAATAACCTGAATAACATGTGTTTAATCACAAACAGAGCTATGATGGGAAAAATGAGGGTGAGGGTAAAATCAGGCAGTCAAGGTTTTAACACAATTGCGGTTTATCTGTAACATGTTTTTTTTTTTTTTCTTGCAACTAAGTAGGAGTTAAAGTACTAATCAACTTTGGGGTGGTACCAAGAACTTTATCACGCTCTAGCTAAAGTATTTAACTCCTTAGGGAACAAAACGTTTCTCAAATCCCATCCTCACTACAGCGTAACCAATCACAATCCTTCCTGCTCAAGTCTAAGTAAAGTTCACACTCTTATTATGTGCTGTGCATTACTATACATACTCTGTGGAATGATGATCATTACTTAGCGTCTGAGCCTGGACTGATCTCCACACCCACCTGTCCGAGCAGGTACTTCCTGCGTATGGATCCGCGGCTGTAGAGTTTGACTAGCAGCTGAATGTTGCAGTCCTGACTTGTGATTGGCAAGAGCACCGACTCCGCCCACTGCACCTGCCCCCCGGACGGCTTCACCAGCTTCGTCTTCTTCTTCATTACAAATCGTCCGTCGCTGAACATCTCGACTTTCACGAAGAAACCTGAAGTGAAAATGAAGCGACGTTAGCCGCAACTTGCCCACGTTTACAATTTACTATTAATCCGAGCACGACGCGTCACACTTTTCATTTGTACGCAGCTGCTGAAGAATCAGGATACTTCTAAAGAAAATTAATCATCTTCTAAGCAAACCAGATCAAAGACTTGTTAAGAGAGATATGACTCACTCTGTGTGAGGAGTGAGGATGATGATGGCAGGTTCTGAGCATTGAGGATCTGGAGCTGAATTCGGCTGCTGACCGGCTGGAAGCATGTGGACAACTGGAGCTCGGCGTGACAAACCTGCACAAAGTTACATAATGTATAAACACTAATAAAACAGTCAAAATCTCAACCCTTAACACTAACATGATGACGTTATGAAATAATTCTCAAACTGGAAGAAACTTTGTTTTTCAGCAGCAACTTATACATTCGGATGTATTTTACATTTTCATTCCATGTTGATGTTATAACTCGTTATTTATGTGTCAACCAATTGTTTCGTACATTGTTTTCAGAACAATCAAGCATTGGGAATGAGTACGCCGTGATGAAGCTTGAGCTCACGTGTGTCTTGCAGGGTGGACTCAGGTCCAGCCAGTACTCAGTCTCCTGCGATGTGAGCGTGCGGAGAGATAACACACACTCGCCCTGCGTGCGCTTGCGGGGGATGTGTGTCTGCAGTCGCAGCACCAGGGCACAACCAAGCAGCTGCTCCAGGTTTAGAGTGAATACGAACGTCTCCATAAACACCAAGTCCTAAAACAGAGCGAGAGGAAAAGCACCGTTTATTACTGTAGTATAAGAGGAACAAAACACTTCAGGAAAAACAGTCAACATATCTGTGGTCACTGTAACTATAGACGCTGGTGAGGATAGTTTCCTTGGGTGTTTAGTGTGTTATAGGGGACAGGGATTTTTTGTGTGTGTGTGTGTGTGAGAGGATGAGGGTAACTGAAGGACTGTTTCTCACTTGTGTTGCCTCTTTAACTGAAGTCTTAAACTGCACGGGCTTTGCCATGGTGATGACCCCTTTAAAGCCGACTTTCTGCTGTTCACCTCCGTCTGAGTACACACACAGATCCTTACACTGACACACAAACACACAGCGAGAGAGAGACAGAGAGAGAGAGAGAGCGAGTTATTTTGTGAAGAACACAGATTTAAATAATTATTAATAAAAATATTAATATAGCTATTAAATTACATTAATTTTATCATCTAGCTAGTTTCAGTTTTCAAATACCAACTTCATTCATAATTTATCATTATTAGGTTTGTATTCTTATTTTAGAGAGGACATGGAGAAGGAAAGTGAATTTGAAAAAGAAAATAAAGTAATCAAAGAAAGGGACAACAAGCGCTAATTGGGTGACAGACATGAAGAGAAAGAATTGAGTTTATATGAGTTGAGGAAAATGAGAGAGAACAAGAAAAGAGGTCATGAAAAAGATAACTAGTATGTGACAGAGGGAAAAAAAGACAGAAATGAGGCACCACAAAGGCACAAAGAAAAAACATAATATGAAAAGGGCATGTGAGGAAAGAAAAAGAAAAGAAAAAAAAAACTGGTGAAAATAAAAATACAACTGTTGGGGAAAATGAAAAGGAAAAAGACAAACGTGTGAGAGAAAGAGGAAAGAGCTGGGTTGGAGAGTAAGAGCTTTAAAAAAAACTGCAACAAAAAAGGGACAATCTTACAATTATTATATAGTTAAACTGTCACGATAAAGACGGGAAGATCATAAAGTGAAATAAATGAGAATTTAAAAGAAGTAAAGAGGAACAAGAGCGGAATATAAGAGAAAGATGCAGAGAGGGAAAATCAAAGTGATAAGGAACAGAAAAAGTTCAAACAAACAGAGAGAGAGAGAGAGAGAGAGAGAGAGTGAGAGAGAGAGAGGCAAGATATAGTAACAGGAGACAGAGAGAAAGGTCAGGAAAGGAAAAACTGAACTGGGGATTGTGTGTAATGGTGTGCGTGGGACAGAGGGTGTATTGAGCAAATCAGAGCAGACACAAAAGACTCAGTGTGTGTGTGTGTGTGTGTGTGTGTGTGTGTGTGAGTGTGAGTGAGAGAGAGAGACACTGTGGCTCCTCTGCATTTAGCTGTAATCCTACCTGCACCAACGTTATCCACACCTGCTCCACTGCCTCCTGGTAGCTCAAACGCACACACACCTTCCCCAAATCCCGCTCCCGGTCATCGCTTGACACTGTGCTGGATTCTATAAAAGAACATCCAAGTCCATGTTTCTTAAACTCGGATGGTTAACAAATACAACAAAATTTAATTCATGAAAATAATTAGATCTAATGGATAAACTTTAATCCTCTGATCGAGAAACGCTTCACTTCTCTATATGGAAGTGTACGAAGGAATCACTCGGGGTGTAACACAGCTTCAGGTTAACACACTGTGGTCTAATTGCGGAAAAGACGTTAGGATTATTTGCAGTGAGAGTTCTCTTATTGTGAATAGTTACCTATGCTACGGCTGCTCCCAAAGGAATCCCGAATGGAGGATGTGCTGCTCGGGACACTATTCACTGAGTCATAGCGCTGTAACACACACAAACACACACACATACGGTATGGTAACTTTTGGAGATATAAAGATTGACACCTGAGGTACACCAGTGACAGTATCTCCTTACTCGTACCAAAGATAAAAAAAAAAAAACGGCTAAAAAGTCATGAATCATCACTCCTGACCTGGACTACTAACGTACTTGACATGGAGGATAATGTTGGCCAGGTAAGCTGCAGTTATGCAAGATTCTTATTTGCTTGTGAATTACATAAGCTTACTGTAAAATAAGCATGGTCCAAGTTCTTTTCTTTTTTGAATTAAAAAAAAAATTGAGGTTTTGAGATAGATGAAGAGTCGGTGAGTCACCAAAATGAACAGTCTTGGGTGTTCCTGTGGCTGGAACGCACACATTTAACTCTTATAGATAACATTCTATATGAAAGTAAGTCAATAACTAAGAGTGATACGACACTGAAATTCATTCATCAACTATAAACAAACACTAATGCTCTCAGTCTAGTCAATACATTTCTATTCAAATACTAATATATAATAATCTATAGCCACTTTTCAGACAGACAGAAGACAGAAACACCAGTCAACAACAAGTTAAACCACAAACTAGTCAACTTCCATTCCACCCTCCTCCCAAAAACACAGTGTTTATCTCAGGAACAAATCAAACTATGCTAAAAATCAAGCTGCACTATTATCCAAATCACTTTTACTGTTTAACTCCGCCCTCACATTATAACATCCTAGCTCCAACATACTTTTAATTCAACTAAGTAAACTAACATTAAAATACATAGTTAGATAAGAAAATCCTTTCCATCATCAAAGAGCTCAAGTTAGCCACAAAGCTCCTACTGGAACCCCGACCACATTCCACCATCCGATTTCTCAAATATTAAATATCAATTACTAATGACTTGTTGAAAAGCTGACTCAATGTTATGTAAACATCTCAGGTGAGACGGGAGACCTCGCCTAGTGCACCTGGCTTCGTGACAGTCAAGTGACGTGCGATTTACACCATGTTCACAATAGGCCCAGTTAAACTTGGCTTGTTGATGTAAATGCACTTTTTAATACCATGTGTCACCATGTTCTATTTGTGGTATTTCCTTCTGTCGAATATATCGAACCTGAGCCAATCAAGAGAGAATTACATAAACATTTGAACACATTTAGAAGAACACCGTTTTGTGAACGCTGGCATAAGATATTTTTAAAACACAGTTTACGAATAACGCTAGCCTCTAAGTAATATAAAAATGCATTTAAATAATAAATACAGGGGCGTTCAAGTCAAACCAGGACTACTACTAGCAGAACACTGTTTTGAGAGTTAAAGTGTAATTGAAATGTAAACTTTTCAACTACTGGTATAATCAAGGTAGAAAGTGTAATCAGGTGTCCAGGCATGTGTGTGTCACGGTGAACTCACCTGAATGTGGCTGTGAGGGCTCGACAGATCCAACATGGACGTGCTGAGTCTCTGTTTCATGCTCTGGTCAGAGGCTGCGGGCGAAATGAAAACTCAAGCGTCTTAATAGAGCTGTGTGATCTTGAGTCAATTATCAAATAGAGATGTTTATATCATGCTGTGGTAGTTTGAGCATGCTGTTAGAGTTATACAGTATTCCTCCTCTAGACTTTAGAGATTGTGTTTAAACATGACTAAATCGCTACAGAATCAGTGCAACACATACACAGCAGAACAACAGGAGGGTTATGAGTTGAAGTGCAGAGCAAAACCCTGCCTGTGTACAACCCAATGAATGTCCATATAAACTGAAGGAAATAAAAAAGGGTAAATATTTGCAGAGTGTGGTGTTCAGAAACATGCCATCAGGAAAGCGAAGATTTACGACCATTTCCACATGGCGAGAAATATTCTTTACGGACAGCTATAAAGTGATGAAAGATGTTTTAAAACGCCGTATGGGAATAATAAATGATTTCTCAGTGCCATTAATCCTTTCGACTTCAGTGGTAGCACTATCTCTGAAGGATTAATCAGAATGACTCATGTACATTCATGTGTCCAGCTGGATATGTTACATGAAATACACAATTCCAAGAATTTTTTTTTTTTTTTTTTTTTTTACAAAAAACAGCAATCCAGCTGAAAGAATAATGATTAATTACATCCCAAAATAGTCTTCAATGAACCATAAACAAGTAAGTAATAATATAAAATTTGTATAATTAAATCATTGAAATTGAAAATGAAATTGGAACAAAAAATATTTAAAAAAGAAACTGCTGTTCAATAGCTGCATAATGCCAAAAATCATAAAAGTAATCAAAAAAGAAAGATTTTTTTAAATTAAAAAAAGACTAAATAAAAAAAAAGAATTTAATTAAATTTAAAAAAAGACTAAATAATGCTACCAAAATGTCTTCCTACTTTACTTCTACATATAATAATGCTTAAAATAATAAAAGTTTTCTATGTAATACAATAATAACTTAATAAACATAAACAACACAGCAGTTGGCCCACCTGACGTATGTCCACCTCTCAGCACGGGGCGTCTCACAGACCTCGGGGATACGTAGCTGATCACATGACCAGGTGCAAACATCGAAGTGGGGTCATATATGAACTGACCTGCAGAAGATAGCTCCGCCTTCCTGTCTGCATACGTGGCTCTTGCTGAACCTGTTCCAGTAGAACTTGTGTATAATTAATGCAATTTTAAACAATCTGCATTTGGTTTAGGATTTTTCTTTATCATCTAAACAAATAAAATGATAAAGATTGGGTTGAGATAAAAAATATTTGCATGCTATTAACTTTTTAAATATTATACTGCTCCAGTTTTTTACTTTAAAATTAAAATATAACTCCTTCTGGCCAAGTTCCCCTGCTGAGGTCCACAGTGATGTTGACTTGATCCATCAAGCTTCCATGGAACAAATATCACTTATACAAATACTTTAGATCATTGAAACAGCTCATAAGAAATGTCCTGAGCATTCCCTGAGGGAAAGGAGTACGACAGAAGCAACAAATACTGGAGCACAGTCATGAACTTCCTGGTACTGTATTACCCATAAGGTTGCTGTGTTTGTTCTTCTGATCCTGGTTTCTGGACTGTGGACACTTATGACTACCTAGTACATCACCTTCTCTTTCTGTTTGATAAGTGAGGAATGAGACGTCTGGGCATGTGTTGTTACAGGAAATCAATCATAAACGAGGCAATGTGACTGTTAGTACTCTTAAGTCTGATTAAAGAACATCATAAAATGTTTGATTCTCTCTATACCAAAGCAATTTTAGGCTTAAGGCTCTTCTGCAGCATACAACATGATCTATCAACATAACCTATCTACAGTATGAGCTTCATGGTCTGCTCACTACTCTCAGTATTACTATTACTACTTACTATTATGCCAATAGACACAGACTCAGCCAGTGTCGCCGTCATGCTGTTCTTTGCACAATTATTACTATTTGCACTATTGTCACTTTTTAATAATTACAACTATACATCAAAAGCACCACTGCTTTTTTCCTTATTTATTAGTATTATTCATTTATGATGGTTTTAGTTATTCATTATTATCAATCGTAATTTCATATTCTTATAATAGTTTTTAGCACTGAACTAGTAACTTTGGTCATCTCAAACATTACCCTGTGTCTACTAACTATACAGTATGTAAGATATACAATGTGCAATCAAATCAACAAACTTGTCTTTGTGTTACTGTCTCTTCAGGATTTTCCTTCTATCTGTCTCTATATTTTGGCCAATTATAACACATCATATTTCTTAAATCACATCTGTTTATAGAGGATCATGCATAAAGCTCATTTTCATTCATATTTATGTTAAAGCAGTTATAAACACTTGATCCTTCAGAAGCCTCTCTTTTTTTTTTAGAGTTACAGAATTGAATCAAGTCCTAAGATTTTTTGTTTAGATAAGTGCTAAAGAATGTTTGCTGAACTTACCTTGCAGTTCGGTCTGGTAGCTGGAGTACTGCATCCCTTGCGGCTGTACATAGGAAGATCTGTACAAAGGGAGTACAAAGGGTATTTCTTTGCCATCGCGAGGCAATTTGGAAAGAAGATAATCCTCCGAGACGCCCAATGGACTTTTCTTCACTTCGGCCTCTGGCAGCGATGGAAATGGTTGGACTGTAATGACTGTATAGGACACACAAATCACATATCACTTCTGCTAAATGAACACATGTATCTACAATTTAAAGAATTAATACAGGGTTTAATTAGATCAATTAATGTGCACTAGGGCTGCACGATATTAGGAAAATATGCGATATGTTGTTGAACATTGCGATAACGATATTTCTTGCAATATAACATTTCCCTAGAGAAATGCATTTTTTATTATTGGCTATTTTTTTTTATTATTTATATGTAATAATCATACTAAAATAAACAGGTAATAGATATTCGTCTGATGTAATTAAATCTAATTCAGGCACACAAAAAAACTATATGTCAAGGAAGTTGCAAATAATTAGGCATCAAAACACTATGAATGACTTAAACCCCTCAGCAGATATTCTGACTTCTGGTTTGCTGTTACTATAAACCTGCCAACACAATATGAATTACTTTCAAACATTACTGTTTATTTACGTGTAGCCAGACACTCATCGATTTCATTTATCGCAATTCTTTGCCATACAGATATTGCATATACCATTATCGCGATAACAATAATTTTTTGATATATTGTGCAGCTCTAATGTGCATCATATAGGACTTCAATTTAGGTCTTACAATAACAAGCAATACAATTAGGAATCTCTCTGACCTCTGAAATTACAACCTAAACTTCAATACAACTTTCCTGTATATCAAAAAGGAATTAATTGGAAAAAGGTTTAGATTAAAACGGCGTCCAACAATTAAATCATTGCGTTGCTTAGCATTAGAGTACACAAATCATGACAAGTCAAGGTTCACTAAATAATCTGTCAAAACAAATGAACAATGAAATGCTTGTGGCAAGTCAATCCTATATAATAATCTATATTTATAATAAAATATAACCAGCTTAATATTATGCAATATATGCACCATACTAATGTCCGGACTGAAATTCTGCATATGTTTAAAAAACTGCTGCTATAGATAATAATAATAATAATTAAGTTAATAAGCTGAATCAACTTAAAGTTTTCTAAGATTTAGAGTTTATGCATTAGGCAATATATACTATTTAATTCATGTTATTTAGAATATTTCATATTTAACAGGCATTATTATTGTTGTTGAATGAAAAAGAGAAGTTCTCTAACTTACCCTGAGGTTCTGGTTCTTTCTCCTTCACCAGAAAAGTCTTGCAGCAGTTTTTAATCAATTCTACTGCCATACTGAAGCCTTCATTAGAGGCGACAGGATGTTTATCAGTCAAACCTGAAAACCTCTGGAGCCGCACTGAATCCGAACCAAACGCCGAGAGCAGTAAAGGGTTCAAGGGTTCACCGACAGTTCACGGTGTGTAGAACAGCAGAACGCGCGCATTGTTTCATCGCGCGCGCTGCTGATCGCGTTCTGGAGCGCGTGCACAGCGTACGCGCACTTTCAACAGGTGGACAAGCGCACTGCCAGGAGTCCTCTGGGTCCAAATGCCCTACACCTCTTCCTCATCAGCAGCAGCATCACCATCCTCTCTTTTTCAACACCAACATTTTGGTTTATTTCCGTATTTAGAGAAATTATTGCAAATGTCTAAAAAAAAATAAATAACGTCTTTAAAGAGATTTAGATCTAATGAGTGATCTCCATGAAAGCATAAAAGATCTCCTAATTTTGGCAACATTAAATATGTATTTATGTGCACTACTTTTTTATTTTTTTTTTTTTAGGAGTTAGAGCTCAAGGTCTAATTTCAGATGGAGGATACAGAATTTTTGCACACTGATTAAATTACATAAATCACATCATTTCAGGTCATCATCATATTTATCTTTATTCAACTGACCAGGCTCCATTTTTTACACTGACAAATAAAAAAACTAAACAAAAGACAACAGATAATCCAGGGGACACATGACATGACAGAGAGCTGAAATACACACAAACTTTATAGAGGTTTTATGTAAATTATCTTTCACAGCTTGTTTAGGGTTTAGAGACAGATGCTGTGGCAGAAAAGAAAAACGAAACCCAAACACCTGTTTAAGAATGAGGAAAGGTTTGTGTTATTTCTGAAAATGATCCCCAACAAGAAGGAAAGACACAAAAAACCACGTGAACAAGGAAATAGTCATAAATATCCTTCTGACTGGATGCACAAGAGTGAAAGTGGACATTCAGAGGCAGCCTATTTTTATTAACCTTCTTTGCCATAATGCAAAATTTATATAACAGCTCTTTGGTGTGACATGTCAGTCCTGACACAGAATACAAAACATCATCTACCCTAGGGTGGTCATAATCATTAAACAGTCAAAAATGGCAAAACATTAACTGACATGAACAAACACAGCTGCCTGATGTGTAATATGGTCACAGGAAGTCCATGATTGAAGGGCAAAAGAACAGAGGTCATGTGTAGAGTCTCAGAAGGGGTGTTCAGAGATGAATATTGTAAGGCGGATGATGGAACTGCCTCGGAAGTTGATAACATTGTTGACGGTGACCATTTCCAGGTCCAGGACGACTGTCCTCGGCCCTTTGATTGGCCGAGCCAAAACCAGTGTAGCGCTGACATTGCTGGTTTGCTGTAGAAAAGAAAGAGAGCGTTAAATACAAAATCAAACATTTCACATAACTGGAACTGTTGGAAATATGATTTTAAAAAAAAACATAAATAAATAAAAAACAGGTTTGACAAAGATTTGAAAAAAAAGCTGACCTAATACTGTAATAAGCTTAGAGCTCCCTCTACTGGCCACACTGACACAAGCATAATATGGACAATGCATGGCTAAGGAACTGTCAAAGCAAAATGCTTCTCATATTGTAAAAGACAAACCTTTTAGGTGATCAGAGTTTTTAAGTTAAAGTTTGGGAACTGAATTGGTCTCAGTGGACAAAATAATTCCACAAACACAAAAAGAAAAGCGTCAGTATTTCCAGGGATGTTCAACATCTAATATCATCCAAGGCTCACTGTTAAACATTGTGCATACTTATTCGACATTTATTACACCATTTCGCTGTAGATTTTGTAAGTAGTCACCTAACCTCGAGATCCACTCACCCGCATGTAAAATTCACGGCCCTCGTTGCCAGATTTGATCTGGAAGATGTAGAAAGCTCCAGGGTAACGTGTGGTGGCTTGCATCTGAAAAATATCAGCAGGGACACTGCGTCCAGAAGACAGGTCCATGTGGCGGTAGAGAACAGTAAAGGGCCTGTCTTGACAAGCACGGTTCTCCGCCGAACACATACACTGACTGAGAGAGACAGAGAGACACAAAGTATTTTATTTTCACAGGACCAAAAAGTGATTATCATGAAAAGACCTTAAACACTATGTGACTTACTTGTCACTGAGCTCTATGTATGGTGGTTCACATATGAGGGGGTCCAGGCATGTGTACCCTCCCTGGAAATTGAAACACACTTGTGCTGTTGTACACGTGTTGTTACCAGACTCACATTCATTGAGGTCTTTGAAATCAAACACACAACAGTTAGTGAGATCAACACTGAACACAATTCATCAGCAGCAGCATCATCATCATCATCATAAATTTAGTATAACAGAAGACAGACAGGGTGGTGGTAGCATCATGTCTAACATCACCCTTGGCTTCTTATTAGCTTTTCTCTCTAATCCCCTGGATTTAACGCTGCTCCAGGGGATGTTCAAAATTGGGAATAATTTTGCAAAAAACACTGACTGATATTTTGTTCCAGAAGGAGGATTGCATAGGCATGTACTCTCTTTGCTGGTTTTTATTTTGCATTGAATTTAACTTATACTCAACAAGTTGGCTCTCTTCAACTAATTATGTGACATTGGATGTAAACTGGTTGAACTACAACTAAATTGGTTGCGCCAGAACCCATTTATAGTTAGTTTTAACTTTTTTTTTTATTATTATTTATAAAAGCATTTTGCTATTTACTTTATTGTTATTTCTCCTGTACATCAATATGTTGAGCTATTTTGTTTAGAGTCGTGGCATAAAACTTCATTTAATTTCAAAAAGAGTGAAAAAGTTCACAAACTGTATTATAGTGAAATATATTTAGACAGAATTTGTTTCAGATAGTATCTTTTATTATACTACCAGATAATTTTAGAAATTTTTGATCTACAACTACCAATGATATCAGCTAAACAAAACTATTCTTTATTCTTCAAAGAATTTCCAGAATGTTTAATGTTAGGCCTAAAATCGTCATACATGTTTTCAAAGAATCTGAACACTGTTCTTTTATCGCAGGTATAAACATTTCCATTACCTTCACAGCTTCGGCCATCCTCAAAGACGTAGTAACCAGGCGGACATATGCATGCGAACGAACCCGGAGTGTTTACACACGTGTGTTGACACAGGAAGTCTGAGAAACTGCATTCATCCACATCTGACAAACAAAATAGAAACCATGAGAAACACACTCACACACAGACTGAAACAAACACAATTTTTTATAACTGTATCCACTCAATTTCGTCCTTTTCTAACTCTATCTAAACTCCTGACCATCTCTCTGTGCTTCTGCTCTTCCTTATGAATCTTTACATCTGTCTTTCATTTTTTGTTCTCATCTCCTTAATTATCTTCCCTCCTCTTGTTATTATCTCGTCTCCTCTCTTCCTTTGCCCTGCTTTTCACCGCTTCCTCCTCTGTTCACCGATGCAGGTTGTTCCGTCGGAGGCAAGCTCGAAGCCTTCGTCACAGTTACACATGAATGAGCCATATGAGTTCAGGCATCCGTGAGTGCAGGGGTTAGTAGCACACTCATCTATATCTGCAGACACAGGGGGAAAAAATATAACTTTAGTTCCAATCATATATTTATTCCAATAAAATAATATACAGTACTTGTATACTTGTTTTATAAATGTATGCATTGTTATATTATTCAAGATAAAGAAACTCAATTAAGTAAAGGTTACTGAGGTAAAGAAACATTCCGCTAAGGTAACTGTTAGAAGTATATAGCTAAATATTATGTTGAATGAGGAAGCTATTACAGAGGAAAAGGTAAAGGTAAATCTTTAAATTTCTTAGGTAAAATATAAGGTTTTTAAGGGTAAAGTTAAAATAAAAAAAATAGGCAAAAGTCAAATTTACTTTGGTAAAGTGACTGGGTTAAAGGCTTACATTAGCAAATGAAATGTCAAATTTAACATATGAAAGTTAAGGTTACGGAGCTAAAGATTAAGGTTTTAAAGGAAAAGATTGGTTATGGAAATATGAGTTTACGTCGAATGTGAAGTTTAGAATTACGTTGGTAAAAGTAAACTATACTGAGGCTGATGTCTGAATTATAGAGGTCAAGGTTATGTTTAATGAGGTAAATATTACTGAGGTAAAGGTTTAGGTTAAATGTCTGAGGTAAAGATTAGGTTTACTGAAGTAAGGGGTAAGGTTGCTGTTGAAAGATTAGGGTTACTTAGGTAAAGGTTTATGTTAACCATGCAAAGGACGTCTTAGGTAAAGGTTTATGTTACTTAAGTAAATATTAAGGTTTCTGAGGTAAAAGTAGGTTATTGAGGCAAAAGTAAAGTTTTGAGATTAAGGTTAAGTTTGGGCTTACTTGTATTAAGGTTAGGGTTAGGTGTACTGAGTTTAAGGTTCTTGGGGTTCAGATTAAAGTTAAGAGCACGCATAGCATTATTTATCTACAGAAACACACAAGGCAATGGAAGTATCACACAAAGTAGTGATAAAAAATAGTGACTGCGTGTGTGTGTTTGTGTGTGTGCGTGTGCATGTGTGTTTGTGTGTGTGTGTGCGTGTGCGTGTCTTTATGCCTGTGTGTTGTGTAAGAATAGAAAAAGGCTGCATGTACCTTCACAGGTTCTAATGTCAGTATTCAGGTTGAATCCTGGGTTGCAAGAGCAGGAGTAAGAGCCTGGCAGATTAGCACAGAGCTGCTGGCAGTAACCATAGCGGCATTCATCAATATCTGAATTTTTGGTATGGGAAAGAAGAGAAATGAATGACACATGAATTACAGATGTGATGTCATATCCAGAGGTGTCAAGTAACAAAGTACAAATACTTCGTTACCTTACTTAAGTAAAAACTTTGGGTATCTATACTTTACTGGAGTAATTATTTTTCAGCCGACTTTTTACATCTACTCCTTACATTTTTAAGCAATTATCTGTACTTTCTACTCCTTACTTTTTAAAAATAGCCTTGTTACTCGTAACCCCCCCACCGGCGCATGATCAGAACGCACGACCTTAATGCTTCCCCCCCGCCTCAAGTTACTTTTACTTTTATACTTTAAGTAGTTCTGAAACCAGTACTTTTACACTTTAACTTAAGTAAAAAGCTTGAGTTGATACTTCAACTTATTAAGAATTTTTTTTTAAAACCCTGGTAACTATACTCCTACTCAAGTAATGAATGTGAATACTTTTGACACCACTGGTCATATCATAAAGGCTGATATGGTTTGTTATGAATTCTGCTGAATTTTTTCTAGGAAATGCTATTTTCTTTATTCAGTTTGTTAGGAAATCTTTATTTGTTTAGCTATGTGGCTGCATGGTGTAAATGTTCACCAGATGAAGAATGAGACTTCAAACAAGCAGAAATCTGGGCACTAATCCACAAAGCAAGGTCCACTTGGGTTTTTTTTTTTTGTGCTGCAAATATCCCTCCTATAAACTGCTGCAGAAACAGACCTCCACAATGACCGGGTGAAGTTAACAGTCAATGATCAGGTACTTACCCTGGCACTGTCCAGCCACTAGCCAGTAGCCCTCAGTGCAGGAGCAGGAGTAACCACCTGCTGTGTTTATACACACCTGTGTGGGGTTACATTGATGGGACCGTGCCTCACACTCATCAATGTCTGGAAAAATAGTAAAAAGAGAAGAACAGACAAAATAAATAATAAAGAATAAACAACATGCAGTTTGTATTCACCCAAACACAAGCTTGATTTAGTGGTATAACATCGGCATACAGTAGCTACTTTAGAAAACTACGTGCACTGAAACAGCAAGATTTTTACGTTAATCTCCCCTATGTGCGTTAATCTCCCCAGACCTCAACTCTGTACCAATACACATGCCACATCCATCATTGTGCCTTTATCAAGTTCCCATGGGTTAATTTATCATACACTAATGCAGCAGGTCTTCATACGCTCAGCAAATTGGAATGGGAGTCTATGAGCTCTCACATTTTTCCTTATGTGGGCATCGAAAAACCCTGAATCAACCTGACACTACACATTTGCTTCTCAGACAGTGAAGTCACTTATTTAAAAAAGACATCTAAAGAAGGCGAGCGTTAACGCCAGATTGTTTCTACTGTTTATTCAGGCACTCTTGGAGGTTGATAACGGACATGCTAGAGCGGCCTGCTTCCAGTGCCAGGACATCAGACCGCGTTCCAGCACCTGCTAACACTTAAGAACAAGTCAGGGTTAAAAGATGCTGAGCTCGGAATATGGGCTGCACGTGTGCCACTTGGGGGAAGGACTGAAGAAGACGTCCATTTCTTAAGTCCTTATTTGGAAAAGTGAAAAGGAGGCAGACTTGGGGGGACAAATAAGGGAATTAGGGTAAAATGTCTGTACATAGATTAGGATTTAATCTCGATCTAGAAGAGGTGATTGTGAAATATATAGTCACTGGCTTACAGCCATAGGAGGATGCATGACTATTTATGGCAATACAAGCAAACATGCAAATGATTCATGGTAAGAACTAAAACAATCACATCTCTCTCCAGACATAATTTATTTTGCTTAGATTAAAATAAAAAGATTAACGGGTAAAATAAGATTTAAATTAGTTATATTGGGTGATATTCATGGGTTTTGCTATTAAAAGGGTTTGATCAGTCAAGCAACACATTAGCAGTGTTTACAGACAATAATACTCAAGCTAGACGAAACAATATTAATAGACCATAGTATATAGAGGGCAGCAGGAGTCATTGTGGCCTGTTTGGATAAGAATAGACACACACATAGAGGGGTCTAATGTATCCATAAATGAGGTGTACTCGGCATATTTTCCTAAATTATTAATAATATGACAATAACTTGAAAGAGACATGCACATGAAAAGAGCCCAGTGACTGTAGGAACAAGCCTATATATATATATATATATATATATATATATATATATATATGTAAAGGCTTTGGGCTGAAGAGCAAAAGATAGCAAGCTCAAATTAAGGTTGAATAAGACCCTTCGTTGGATAAAAAGTTGGATAAAATAATCAGCCAAATGAGCTGATAAGAATGGACTAAAGAGTAGATAAAATGCAGTAGGTAATGGAAAAAACAAGTGCAAAACAAGTCAAGCAATTAAACAGCAACAACCATTCGATGCACCAGGCCCTCTCAATATTACCGCTACAGTTGCTTACTTAACATGTGTTTATTGCTCTTAAACGTCCAGTAGAATGGGCCAAAAATGTGGCTCACCACACAACACAATGTGGCTCACCACAAAAATGCTGCAAATGCATGGCAGGAAAAATGATTTATACTCCTCTGTCTTTTGTGTAACTGCTAACCTTGATGTACTGTAAGTGTTAGCAGTGTTGCTTGGATCTGTTATTTTAAATCGAGTATCACTAGTGCGCACCCATGGATGAATTGTGCAACATACAATGTTTTATTTGTGGTTAATTGAAAAAAATTGTGGTTAACATAAAACAGCCTTTCTAGCAATGCTACTAGTGCCTCATGTAGAAACATGCACCAATGTGACATCATACTGTATATAAACAACTTAGTCATACCATGAACGAATGATGTCTGCACCGTAAAGCAGCTCTACATACAAAAGCACAATCATTACAATGACATCATCAAGAAACTTGGACTTAACATGAAGAATGGTAATGAAATGTGAACTGACCTACAACGCTTAACTTATACTTCATTACCAACAGATGTGAGGGGGAGAAATGTGGCAAAGGCAGTTACATGATGGGATCATTTCGGATCTGTATTTGCAACTTTTGAGAAAGTTTTGCAAGAACACACTTTTGGCATGTCCACTACTTTAGAAGTAGATTTACTGTCACTCTTCACAACATTAATGTTTCACAATTTGGCTAAACCCATGGAGCCTATGGTTAGTGGTTGTTGCTAGGTGCAATTCTGGTGTAATTTCGGTGGTGTGGAGACTTTTCCTTGTATGATTTAACAACATATAAGAAAAACATTTACCTTTTTCATAATTTGTCATGTTTTTATTCTCGTCTTCATGTTATTTGTAAAAGACTTCATATGTTTGCTACATTAGTGACTCAGTAATTCGCTAGATTTTCCATAAGTTACCTTTTATATTCGGTCCCTCCTTAGGCCATAACTGATGTGTTCTTGTTTTTCTGTTTACTGCAAATGAGTGGTGCTAGAAACTTACTGACTTTATTTCCATTTATCCACTCCTACAGTATACACAAGGTAATTATTGTTAGATGAGTGAGATCAAGCTTGCAGCCTGGTACATTTTTTGGCTCATAACAGCACATTTTATTCCATCTCTAGCATAACGGCATGACTTGTGCCACTGGGAATTCTCATTCAACATCTTGTGACCTCATTGCTGGCATGCGCATCCAGATGCTGAAATACCGCAGCTCTGAGTGTGGGGTCTTTCGAGGCTTTACCCAAGCAAGACCTGAATATGAGATTTTCTTAATGCCACAAAGAGGTGATTATCTGTGTCAAATCTCAATGAGCTCTGAATATATCGTGGCTTTTTCCACAGATTACAGTGATTTCAGGGGAATGCAGAGACTGCTTTTCCTATGTGGCTATAAGTAATCTAAAAGACTAAAGCAGACAAATTGAGACCACATTTGAGACTGGCATGACTATTTAGAGTAAACTGCAGGCAACGTAAAAAAAATACACCTTAAAAGTTTGTACGATAAAGCTTTCATTTTCATTAACTAACCATGTGTACTGAGCTGTGAGATTAGCAACAGCGGCTGTTTCAAAATCAGGGCATAAAGCACGAGGTAGCATTTTAATTCCCCCACAGCAAAAGGAAAAAGAAAAACATGTAATTACTCTGTAAATCTCTGCTCACACTGGGACAGGTCCTCATTTTAAACTGAGAACTGATATAGAGCTTTTAGTTTAGATATAGATCAGGCTTGGAATTCAATCTCTGCTAAAGTCTTTAAGCTAAAAGCCTGCCTCAGCACAGACCCACAGATACGAGTAAATTACAGACTGCTGTTTCTTCGCTTCTGCTCTGTCTCCGACCCTGAGAGACACACGAGAGACAAAAGCACTTCAGATCAGAATAAACTCCGCAGCAGAGTCGGAAACAACCCTGAGAGATGTAAAAGAAAAACACTCCCACATCTGAAGTAACTTATAATTACTGCGGTACTGATTGATCAAAATGTACAGCTTGGACGGGTGAGACACAACCACATCAATGCATACAGGTACAGACGAAGTCCAAGTCTTAGAAGCGGGTTTCTGAGCAGGAGCCAGTTTTGATGTCTTAAGCTTCAAAGATGACTCAACCTCTCATTACGGAAGAATGCCTGTTTACAAGTGTAATCACTAACTTCCCTTATTTAACACTATTTATACCATTGTGCTGATATATTCTGAATTCTGACTGGTCAGATGGTGTTGATTAGTTTTCTATAACCACACCTCTGACAACATTTCTGTAGTAACAACCACCATAAGCGGATGCTTGCAAAAATGGATTATAAACACTGATTGACATAACTTTGATCATTAATTGGTGGAAATATCGTCAAGTATAGTCATGAACGGTGATAATTGAGCATATTAACACTTTTCATAGTGAACTGATAATGTAAATAATGTTGGTTAATAAACTTTAAAGGAATGTGCTTCCAGGTTAACAAACCGTATTACCGTAAACAATTATAATGACACAGATTTCTAACAAAGTCCTCATTATAAACCCATACAGTAATATGTGCAGTATTAAAAAAAACATGTGGATTAAGGCTAACTGATGCTTGCTTCAAGTTTAGAGTTTTCACACTAACACCCTTTCATTCATCACCAGAACAATCACACGATCAATGCATGAGCTGAATTTACTCTGTTAAATGATTCAGGCCTAAATAACAGAATACACTATGATTAAGTGATATGCATGAATACAATGGATCAAATACCATTTTACCTGATGTTAAAAATCTGCTTACTACTTTACACTAATTTAAAAGTCAAAAAGTGGGCCAACTTACCAACACAGCTGCCATCCTCTCCAAGTGTGTAGCCAAGGATGCAGGGGGCAGAGGAACGGCTCACTATCGGATAACTTGGACCAGGACCGGACCCAGCACCGGGGATGATAGGTGGAGGAGGGGGAAACTGCTCAGAAAACCCCACTGAGGTGTCAGGGTACTCAGCGTAGGACGGTATCTGCTCAGCATACGACGTAGAATAAAGACTTTGGGGGAGGCAGAGGTAACCTCCGTTTTGATTGACGCACCGCATATCACCACGGCATGCGCCTGGCGCCGTGCGGCACTCGTCCACGTCTGTGGACGTAACACATCATACAGCCACTCACTTGGTTGAATCACTTTAAATAAGCACAATTTTGTCCTGGTTCTTCTCATATTCTGCATTTTTATAGTGTCATCCCTGATCCAGCACACCTTACAAATACATTAGGACCGGAAAACATTCTGACACAGCCTATAAAACATACTGCTCAGGGGAACTCCAGGAGATAGATTGGGTAAACACTGAGCTATAATCTTTGACCTACTAACCGATGCATTGCCTGGCTCGAACGTCATATGTAAACCCCTCACTGCACCTCTGTGGACAAGCAAATAGCACAAGTCAGCTACAATCATGCAAATATTTTATACAGAGCTGAATTGACAAAACATGTAAGGGGCGTTTCTTTTAAATTTTTTTATCCCATCAGTGTGAAAATATTCGATTGAGCAACTTCTTTATTGCAGATAGAGTCTGCTAGGACAGAACTGTAGATGGAATGGCACTGGACGAAGCTTCACAGCGGCTTGTTGGTGAAATAACAGTGAGCGGTAATACATACATAGGCCTGTTTGGGGAAAGTTTTGTTGCTGAGCCAAATTCAGCGAGACAAAGTTGAAGAAGTTAGGAATTTTGGCACAGAGAAGAAAGAAAAAGGCCAAGTATTCCCAGTTTTAGTCCAGAAATAATCAACAAAGCAGTACAGAAAACTCCTAATATCTGGCTCTGTGGTTATACAGTATCGTTCCCTTGAAAAGCAAAGAGAGTAAATGGAGAAGGTTTACCTGAGTCTTTATAGGCTGGAAGCAGCAGAGCAAAAGTACCAAAGCTGACAGCATTCTGGGAAGAAAAAAAAAAAGTAAAAGGAGAAAAAAAAGAAAGAAAAAAAATCACATAAACCTCGGGAGACACTAGAAGGGCAAATAGTGGAATTAAGACTTGCAGTTGGAATTCAGAATCTGAAATCCAGTCGCGCTTATAGTATAATAAATAGCAGTTAGAATAGCTACAGTATAAAGCTATAACCTCTCTTTTAATTCTTTGAAGCCGTGGTTCAAAGAATTAAAAGCACTTACATATTTGTGGAATTAAAAGTCAAATTTGTAAATACTGATTGATTGATTGATTGATTGTTCTGAAAGCACCGTAACGCACTAACCTCTCGGTTTTGTTGGAACTCCAGCCACGTCCTGTGTCAGTGCGCCTGGTCCCACCTCGTCCCACCTCGGACTGACTGCGCTCCCAGCAGGGAAAAACTGAGGACCACTTTCTCTCTCTCTCTCTCTCTCTCTCTCTCTTACTCTCTCTCACACACACACACACACACACACACACACACACTGCTCTCTGAATGTGTAAAGCACCTGGTTTCGTTTACACTGTGGGCAGTAGTAAAGAGGAGGATCCTGCGCTCTTATTACTGATAAACAGATACACAGATCAATAAGGACGACTGAATAAATAAATGTTTAAAACCTCACTTTTTGGAATGGCACCAAGCTTTACAAACTATTGCACGGTTTATTTTCCTCTCCTGATGTTTTGACATTTTTTTAGCTGACCAATGAACACTGAAGTTGCATGTCTACTCCTCCTTCGAAACCACGCCCACTTTCCCAAAACTTGCAGGACCAAAAACTTAAGACAGGCTGGTGATAACCTACACACACCCAGGAGAAAGGAGCAGAAACACTTGAAAGCTTTTCGGTTGTTTGTTTGTTTGCTTTTCCCCTTAAATGCTCTTTTTTTATTGAACCTATTTAGAGAACCTTCCAGCAGCTAAGGTTCATGGGACCGCCTTAAAACCTAGAACCAGTACATATCCATAGAGCATGACGTGTGTGCACATCTTGTAGTGGTGTTTAACAGTTTTGGATCAGATTTACCTCCCAGCTGGTGTCCCTCAGGCTCCCCTTCCTCTATGGAACAAAAGCACTGGCCAAGACAGACAAAAAAAATGGGGCAGAAATTTTGCTATTTATAGAAGAAAATGTGCAGGTTATATTACTTTTGTACTATAGCAGTTTGCAAATTTAAATAGTATTTTTATTTATTTATTAACAACACATACATTTACAGATATATTAAGGTGAGTCTCGGTCCATCACCAACCTCTCATCTCTCAGAACGATCTGCTGTTATTACAGATAAAGACGTCACACTGAAGTGCCAGTCATTTGTATGGCTTAGCAGAAGAGAGACACGGCTGCAGTCTAGGTTCTCCGATTACGCCTCGAACCAAGAACCAGATGTGCTCTCGGCTGTTCCAGACACTCAGGACAGGCTTGAAATATTTTGCTATTTATTGTGGTATTGCAATAAATCCACAGACAAGGGTTAAAGTTGTAATCTTTTAACTAGTCACTTAGAGTCATTTTGAAACGCTTTTTGGATTGTAGTGTAATCCGAATGTTCCTTAGATTGTTTTTTCGGTTCATTTCTGAGATGTTTGTTAGCTTGAATTGGTGAATATTGACGATAAAAATATATATTTTTAAATAAAATGGAAAAACATATTCATGATGTATGATAACTTACATCACAGATGTCATGAATTCTACATTGAACATGTAATCTACATGTCTTTGGACTGTGGGAGGAAACCCACCAAGCACAGGGAAAACATGCAAACTCCACGCACACAGAAACAGGAATCGAGTCTGGACAGGAATCGAACCCAGACCCTGGAGGTGCAAGGCAACAGTACTAACCACTACACCATCATGCCACCTCTATTCAGTTTAATGATAGCTTAATATTTAACTTTTAATTACATACCTTTTCCACTTGAAGCTACAGTATTTAAGCTCTCAGTTTTTAGATGTACAAAAGATTTATTAGATGTAAAAAAAATAAATAAATAAATAAAAAATACATAGATACAAAAACAATATTATTATTATGTTTGATTAAAGAGTCAAATGATCGGATTCATTAAACAGCTGAAATACTGCTTAAATTTTTATCAAAATGCTTTGCCTCATACTAGATGCTCATGCCCTTTTATTTTATTTTTGAGGAACCAATCAGAACAAAGTTTAAAAAAAATTCTCCTGAAAAAAAAAAATCCATATCTGTACAATTTTCATGCAGCGATATGCAAAACTTCCACCTGCCATGGTCCGTTTTCTCAGCAGTACTGACTCATGCGGCGCTGAATGGGACCTGGCAGCCGATCAGACCAGATGTACGCTGAAATCCAGTAAAACACGCTGTATTAAATCTAAACGTTTGTCTCGGAGGTCGGTCAGTGCTGAAAGAGAGAGACAGAGAGAGAGAGAGAGAGAGAGAGAGAGAGAGAGAGAGACAGAGAGACAGGTGGAAGGGTTCTTTTCAAAGCCAGAGAAAAAGTCTCAGACGTCTCAGTGCTGATCTCCAATCACCACTAACACAGACTTCTTCTTAAGATAGTGAGAATATTTAGCTGAAAAGGAATGTTAATGTGAGGATTAAGTCTGGTGAGGATTTAAAGATCACACATGTTCTGCATTTATTAGGATTACGATTTTATCTTGACCTGAAAAGGCAACTGAATAATTTTTGTGGTGTTGAGAAAAAGGTTACTTAATCAGGGTGCTTGTAAGGTATCAGCTCAATAAAAAAATAATAAATGAATGCACCTGCTTTTCCCGAGATTAAGTTAATGAGTATAAAAGATAAAAAAATATGAAAGTATAGTATTCAGGTAAAGTCGTGATGCAAGTAAAGGCGTGGTAAGGAAGGAATAAAACACACATGCTGTTCTAGTTAATTAATCAATGACGAGTGATGTGTCACAGCTACAAAGCGCTGACACTGAAAAACTACTCACATAGTTTAACCCGCTGAGCACCTGGTGTACAAACCGGTGTGAAGGAGCTGCTACTCTAGAAATGATAAGATGGCCAAAAGTTCTCCTAACTGTAACATTTAAACCGTCATGCCATTGTTAGAACTATTCAATGTCAGTAAACATCGTTCCTGTGCACTGGAACAAAGAGGCCCAAACTCATATCCAGCATGACCACGCCCATGGGAAGACACCTTTGGGTGAATCGAAATTGGAAGACAGAGTGGAGGAAGTCTGGAAGACAGAAGATAACTGTGGAGTGCATTGCGACAGGCAACGTGGAACAAGATGTTTCATACTGTAGGTACATGTGAATGTGATGGTCCGGAGTGCACAAACTTCTGCTCACTTAAGGAAAAAGATCCCATTTAAAAAAAATAATAATAGATCTGTGGAATAATCCTTAAGTAACTGAGACTCTTAACACATTTGCATGTGCAGATATCTTTATTTCTGCATTATATTACAAACATTGTGTGATTTGAAGCCCAAACTTTACCCAAAAAAGGAAACAATAAACCTGATCATCCTTTAAATTAATAACAACACTCTCCCAAATAAACTTCAATACATTAATAAACTACATAAGTACTGCTGAGCCAGATGTTCAATTAAATAGAATAGTTTTTAACGGGGCAAAACAACAGGCAGTCCTTTCCTTGTGTTTATGGCGAAAAGATTAAAATACACACCTTTCCAAAATGTTTTTCTACTGCCCATTAATGATGTACATCTAAATTTACACAAGAGCCTTTTCTCATATTAAGAAACTGGTATATACACATTGATATTTTTGCCTGTGTGATTTGTGAACTTTTCCAGCACTGCTTCAGATTTACACTTTAAGTACATATTTATAAAACTACAAATCTACACAGCAGAAGTGTCCTAATATCAGAGTATCCAGTTGTCCGAACCACAATCGGCAGTTAGAGTCATTATTGTAACCGAGATGAAGGGGGGAAAAAACGAGAATTTAGTGTTAGGAAAAGAAAGTAAGAAAGAAAAAAGTAAGAAAGGAAAAAAAAAAAAAAAGAAAGAAAAAAAAAAAGCGTTATTCGTATGGATTTCACAGACGGGGAAAAGATCTTAATAAATCCTGCAGGCACGTCTAAGCCAACAGGACATCTTTCATCAGGCCCATGATTATCTCCACATTAAAGAGCAAAAGCAGAAGCACTGCGGTTCACTACAAATCCCCAAGTGACACTTGTGATTACTGAGTGGAGACAGATTGAATAAAACTGCAAATGCTTCAGGAAACACCTTGAATAAGCGTTTCACCACTGCAGGCTGACCTGAAATTTGTTATCTATACGTCTATCCATACTTGTGGTTCTTCCTTGCACAGCTCTAGTGCTCCGTCTCGAGATGTCTCCTAAAGTGCTTCGATAGATAGCATTGTCAGGCCGATCACTGTTTGAGCAGGTCTTTAAGTACCGCCACTGCGCTGGCATCGGCTGTCACCGGCATGGGCGTGAACGTAGGGAGATCGCCTGAGATGGGCTTCATGAGGAGGTGCCCACCTGAGGCTCCGCCTCCACCCGTCGTTAGTAACGGCACAGCAGCAGAGCGAGGAGCCAGGAATGGGTTCGAGTCCGTGCTGCGCTTCCCGATACCTGATGAGCCTGGATGGTTACACACAGGGAAAGAACACACAAAGCACTCCGTGTTAGGGAGATGGTGTTGTACGGTCATTGAAAAAACAAGCAGAAACTCTAAAAAAAAAAAAAAAAAAAAAAAACCTGTTCAAGTTTTAACTATTACATTTAGTAAGGCTAGGCTACAAGCTAAGGTAATGTGAAGTCAGCAGCAAAGACATTTCATGCACATAATCTAGAAAAAACATGTGTTAATGCACAGAACCCCCAAGTCGTCTGCATGATGCATTGTTGTATTGTACCTGCTGCAGTTGAACCTGTAGTGTTCCTGCCGACAGGGGGCGCACTCAGAGGCTTAATGTCGTAAACAGGGAGTTTGGGCGCAGGAGCAGCCGGAGTTGACTCTACTTCCAAGAACTTCACAAAGAGCTCGGAGAAAGACTGTGAAAAACACAGAAGCATGCGTTTGTGTGTACATCTCCAGTTCAGAATGTGTATATTCATGTGCATTTCACTCACACACACAAACCCAGTGTGACTCCCAACATCATGCCACCGCCCCCATGCTTCACATAACACTTGGTAGTGTGCAGATTTCTGTACAAAAACACTTTTCCCCTAGTTATACTATATGATGAACGTTTACCTCCCCTTCTGTTACCGTGTGCCTGTGTGAAACACTCACCCCATTGAGGTTTTGGGCATGGGTGGGTCTTTGGGGTGTGGTGGGGACACTCTGGACCGCTCTGCTGCCTCCTAACCACCCTGATACCCAACCCGTCATTCCCTTCCTCCCCTCCTCCTCCAACATCTAAAGAAAAAGAGAGATGATCATGGGCACGTTGAAATAATCCATAGTCTCATATAGAAACTATCACTGCATGTAGTCGTGTTTACAGTTTTATGATCTGTCTCATGAGACTTTTTACTGCTGTGCATCACCACATGAACTCATCATCAACATTCATCACTATGGTGTTTTATGCATTTTGATAAATAAGGTGTAGGGATGGGGACTATACATTCTTTTAATCCTGCAGGTCACTGAACTGGATGAGTGAGAAGGAAAGTTGGTTCAAACAAAAACACAGACATTTAGAGTGGAATATTTCAGATATGGGGTAGGAGATAAGATAGGACAGTCAGGGAACGAGAAACAGGAATATAGCGACTAGAAGGATCTGAGAAGTGCTATATTTGAGAGGAAAAAAAAGTCTGTTCAGAAGAATGTGACCGCGAGTGTGTGATCACAGCTGGCTGATACAGCTGCAGAGCTGGACGTTGCCCAGGATTTTGCTGAGCATCTGATGAACATCTTCCTCTCCTTCCTTCACCCCTCTCCTCTTTTCCTGATGTTGGTCTCTACCTCTTTTCAAGAAGTCACGTTGCTCCAGAAGCGTGGGCACTTTTTTTTTGCACATATTAAATGTTCCTACAGTAAGGCGTTCTTCAGAACAGTGCAAGCAGCAGGACAATGAGCTCTGTAGGTCCCTCACATACACGTCATTCATCTCTAAACAGTCTGTTAGAGGTCACCCCATAACTCCCTTGCCTGTAGCAAACAGAGCCACCTGCACTCCAGAACGTTTATCACAACCGTGAGAATTTCAGGCTTTTGGCTTCCTTCAAAATGCACACAGAGTGATTTATTTCAAGAGCGAAAGAAGACACGAGGGGGGCCAAGGAAAGCACACAGGGCAGGAAAGTGATAAGGTCTGACTTTAAGCAGCTCCACCCGTCTTAATAACCTCTGTAATTCCCATGGCCCTAGTGTATTGTGGAGGGATGGAGAAACACCAGAGAAATGCTCTGCGTCACAGCAAAGCCAAATATCTCTAAAGAGACCGGCAGATGGATGAGAACATGAATTGTGACTGGTGGAAGAGAAATGAACAGAGCACAGAAGAATGTGGATTTGCAGAGGAACAACACATGAAGTATCTTAAAGCGGAGAACATTTGGCAAGGCAAGACTACGGGAATTTGATTGGCTTGTGAAAAGTGGGAGTAACACCGAGTCAGACGCAACACCGCTGCTGAGTGACTCCATTTCTATATTTCTTTATTTATTTATTTATATTTTTTAAACATTTTTACCAGTTATATTAAGATTCCAGCTCATGTGTGTAATGCAACTCTCTCCAACCAATCAGAATGTGGAATTTGACACACACACCCCCCACACACATTTTTAGAACTGAGCAAAATATGTCTTAAATTTCAAAAGCAGACTTTTTGTTCTTTTTTTGAACAAAAATAAGATAAATGTAAAGGAAAATGAGCAGGTTTTAAAAAGAACAAAAAAACGCACTAAAGAAATCATTGCAGGTGAAGTGTAGAAGGGAGTGAAAGGATGAAGAGCAAGAAGAGAAGGAGATGTGCACTCACCTTGTCCACATTGTCCCGTTCCAATCCAACCACATTACCCATAAGCCTCAGCACTTCGGCGCGTTTGTTTCTCGGCGTGTGGAAATATCCAAGAAACAGATTTCTCATTAACACTCTGAAGCAGCGAGAGGAAAAAGAGACCCACGGAAACACCACACTTAGTGATTTACAAACAGGACTTGATTCATGGAAGTTTTTTTTTTTTTTTATTGTCTAGTTTATTAATTAATTAATTATTAATGCTTGCTCACTTGTCCACTTTGCCTTCAGTGCTGTTAAGAAGATCAGTCATCTTGCCCTGGGCGTCATCTAGCATCTCCTGCCTCACTTCCACTGCAACATACACACATCCACACACAATCCTGAGTTGCCTGCTTTTGGGCAAAATGTGTCATCACTTCCATAAGTGCCCTAACTACAGCCTTTCAGAAGGTTATTTATAAAGCAAACGATTACCTAACAAATGTCTGGAGCTCTCATAATGTCTGCATGTGTGTGTGTAACATCATAAATATCCATGTCCACAGTCTGGATGGTTACCACAACGTTGTGTGTGTGTGTTAATATTTGTTATAAAAACACTGGAAATGATGTGAACAGTTCTGGGTTAATGATGTAATGCAGACAAAGTTTTTGTTTTACCCAAATGTATTTAGTCAGTGCAACTTTTAACACCTAAGTGAAAGATATAATACCATGAATAAATAGACAATCACTGATTTGGAAAAGGATCACCCGCTCCTTGAAATTACTTGTGAACTTAAATCAGGTGAAGCTAATCCCAGTTTCAATGGCACACAAAGCTATTTGACTTTCAACTGTGATCAGCTGTGGTCATTCTGATTATCTTAGCATGTAGTTAGTCCCTGGTAGTGCAACTGAACGCAAACAATCAACTATGTGCGGCAAAGCACTGTCAAACGATCTCTGGGATTGGAGCCTCCGAGTGGCGCAGTGGTAAAGCGCTCGTCCTATCATCCGGAGATCGCTGGTTCGGTTCCCGGGTGATGCTGTAACCTCTCACAGCCGGAGGACTAGAGAGAGCTGATTGGCCGAGCTCTCTCAGAGGGGAGGGATGAGAAAAACTTCGTGCTCCCACATTAATCACGGCTCTACAGCCAATCAGGGGCGTCTGCGAGCTCGCGCATGCGGAGTGAGTGGATAGCGCTGTCCACCGAGTGTGCTAATCCGCCCCCAGCGGTGCCTGAGCGAGCAGCTCGAAAAGATGTGGTCGGCTCTTTTCGTCACGCAGTTCGGAGGAAACACATGATGGTCTTCGGCGCTCCCGACTGAGTGGGAATTGAAGGGGATTGACAGAGGGGATTAAATAAAATAAACAGACTTAAACTCTATTGAAAAATCTAAGGAATTACTTGAAGACTGCAAACGTTCACCAACAAATTTAACTCAACTTGAGGCGTTCGATAGAGCAAAGAAGAGTGGGCAAATATTGCAAAGTCTAAATGTGCAAAGCTTTGTGTGCCATCAAGAAGTGATTCTCTTTTTTTCCCCCCATTTTTCTTCTGACACGTTGGTATTATATTTGTAACAGCAAATACAGCTAAAGAAAAGAAAGAAATGTGTCTGTCTGTCTTCGGTCTGTCTGGCTTTCAGGCAAAAAAATTTCATTCTTTTTTTATACCCACTGTATCACCCCCCCTTAAAATAATCACATGGTGTTTTCTTTCTATATCTTTGTTGATTCTAAAATCCTCGTCAAAGAGCGTAGCAGCAACGGGCACAATCATGAGATGTGTAACTAAATAACTCGGTTATTCTATTCATTCATAGATTTATAGCTGTTCATCATGGCCGTGGATTAGGTGTTCCTATTACCGTTCATATTTAACATCTGGAATAAGAGAGAACAAATATTCTTTCCTCAGGTCATAAATCTGGAAGAAAAATTCCTCTTTAATGCCAAGTATATCTACACGAGCCAGACTTTCCAATAACTTCTATAACTATACATCTTACATTCAAGTATATCAACCATTATTAAGCTTTACATCATGGCCTTTAGAATTAAAATATACAAATAAGTAATAATAATAAAAAGGATGGACACGTTCTTTTATAGCGGATTAGACTGTAAGATCTTGCTGTCAATCAGTCCTCACCCTGTTTCTTCAGCTCCTCGATCTGCTCCTCCTTCAGGTCGAGCTGGTCAGTGAGGCGGGATGCTGATTCCAGCGCGGCGTTCGCCTCGTCCAGATTCAGCTGCATGCACGGGAACCCGCAGAGAGTTACACAACAACACAACAAAGACAAGTGACGACTAACCGATATTGCTCGCAGTTAGGGGTGACCTCTGTTCTATTACGAGATGGTAGTCAGTATAGAAGTATTCTCACCCGTGGGATATTCATAGGCTTTTTTTATAATGTGATTTATATTACACAAGACCTCATCATTATACTGTGCTTGAAGTCTTCGGTAAATATCAATTGTTGTAACGCGTTCCATGTCCCGGTTTGACTTGTGACTTTATGCACAGAATGGTTTTTAAAAAAAATACTGCCACTAGCATTGACACTGTGCAGCTGCCCAAGCTGAAAAAAGTCAGAAGCAAAACTGACACAAAGGATTCTTTTCTCTCTTTCACTCCGTGTCCAATCAGGCGGCACGTGTGGAACAAGCAAGAAATAAAAAAAAGCACGAAGGAGAAGAGTGACGGTACTCATCACTTACTTTACATTTATCTGACATTTATCTGCAATTTTTCTACTGTAAATCCATAATAATAATAACGCAAATGCTCTTGATTTTCTGACCCCAAAGCTGCAACAAAGACAAACAACCTCCTAACAACCTCCATATCTCCTAAGCTACACGAATCCTAAGTTCACCTACACTGGGTTTATAGAGCAAGCCCTTGTCTGGCTGACGTTACCTGTAGGGCAGACGCTTTGTCCTCCAGCGTTTCTGCTTTCCTCCTCCACTGCTCCTTCTCTTTCTTGTGTTTCTCCAGTTCTGCTGAGTACATGGCTTTCTCATCTAATGCATCAGCACAACCAGGAAAGACATGATTAAATTCTGTACCAGCACTTGTTTGTCATCTCTGGAGTAGAAATCGTAAACTGATCCAGACAAACACAAAACTACAACACTGCACCATGAGCTAAGAAAACATTAAACATAAAAAGCCATTTTCTCCGGGGGATTTATGATGAAAATAATGAGGCCTTGCCTTGCTGGAACTGCTCTAACACCATCTGCAGGTTGGACAGAGACACTGCATACTGGTTCACTTGTTCCTGAGCAGCGTGGAGCTGAAGCAAAGCCTCGTCCCTTTGCCTGGCCAAGACGTTCAGCTGCTCCTGAAGAGACTCCACCTGCAGACTGGCCTGCTGACTGCGCACACACAAAATGATATTTATATATTTACTTAGATTAAATATATAAATAAAAAAGTTTACGTAAAAAAATTTTGTAAAAAAGAACGAAATGAAAGCAAAAGATATTGGCATGGAGCCACGAGCTCCTGCACACCTGGCGCTCTCCACGGCGCTGGAGGACGACACCAGCTTCTCCTCGAGCATCGCTACCCTGCGCCTGAGTTCCGTCTCCCGGTCCTCTGCTCCGAGCGCTTCCCGCGTGTAAGAGTCCTCGATCTCCAGCAGGTGATTGCGGAGACGCTCCAGCTCCAGCTTCAGCCTCTGCTCTTTATCGCGAGTGTGCTGCAGCTAAAGAGTGAGAAGAATACAAGCAAGAGGAAGAGCAAGCAACATCTAGGTTATAGTACTAAGTGTGTCAACAAAAGGCGCGTATAGAGCAAGTAAAATAAATCTACAAGCGACAATTACTTGCTAGTGTTAATCAGAGGCAGTCCTACCTCACTCTGCAGGGCAGAAGTCTCCATCTGCTTCTGTTTAAGAGCCAGCATGACCTGGTCTCGCTCCTGCTGGAACATCAGCGCCTTCTCCTGCATGGACCTCACTTCATTCAGCAGCTGATTCAGCTCACCGTTTTTACCCTGAAAATAAACCGTGTTATAATGTGCTGATGTGCCAAGTAGAAAAAGAAAGAGTGCTTGCCTGGACATCCTCAATTACCTGCTCTTTGTCTTTGAGCAGCTTCTCCATGGCCGCAGCCTTCTCGGTGATGCTGCTACACTCGAACTCTCGCTCCCGCAGCATCAGCGACACCTGCATGTTGGTCTCCTGCAGAGCTCGAAACTCGGTCTCTTTCTCGCGCGATTTTACCGTCACGGCTTCGTTTTCCTCCTTCAGCTTTTTGACGTCCAGCTCGAGGATCAGCGCGCGCTCCTTCAAGTTTGTCACGGCTTGCTTCAGGACCTCGTTATCGTTTTCACGGTTGCGCAACGTTTCACTCACCTGTAGAATGTGCAAGAAAATAAAAAAATAGCCAATTAATGAGTTGGAGAGAATTAGACTCTGGGACTTTACTTCGGAAACAACTATGACTTTAAAGTTAGATAAAGTATGTTAGTTGGAGATGTTTGTGAACCCCCTGGTGGCCATCACATGAAATAGCGTTACAAGCTATTGTGTCCACATGTATTTTTCAAATAGACGGTCTGGGTTTATTTATCGATTTTGGCCTTTCTGGAAAACTCTGTCCAAAGTGAAGATTATCCAAAAATGCGTTTCACTGGTGTTGTGTGGACAGCGGAATTTTGGCTCATTGTAACGTCACCTTGTGTGCCGATGATGCAAATATGCTGTGCTAATTGTGCAATAGCGGACTTCCGTACAGGTGACTGTGTTAGCGTTGCTTACTGGACTAGGCTTTTAATTGGCCCCCTGTTGATTAGAGATGCTCCTAACCGCACTTAACAGGACATTTGTTTGTTTTTTTTCATGACGACGAAGATATTTTTAAAGCGGAGGTCGTGTGGACAGAATTATTTAAAAAAATTAAGTAGAAAAATCTCAATTTTCAAAAATACCCATGTGAACATGGCCTCAGCTGGTTATTACAAAAAAAAGTAAAAATTGGAAACTAGTTTCATTGGGAAATGTATGAACGAATGCTTTGCCTGCCCTTAGTAGAAAGACATTCTGGACACTTTTTAGAGTGTTAAGTTCAGGATGCTAAGTCTAAGAATCTCTGTATGCTAAACTCACTTGGTTCAGTTGGTCGCCTTTGGTCTTGATAAGAAGATCCTTTTCTCTGAGAGAACGCTGCAGGGTCTCAACCCTCTCCCGTGCTTGCCGGAGTTCCTCTGCGTGGCCCCTGTGCTCACTTTCTGACAAGGAAGCTGAATTTGACAAACGGTGGTTGTTCTCCTGGAGCGTTCTCAACACAGTCTCCTTCTCGGCTAACAGCTTTTTCAACGACTCCAGGTCTTGCTGTGAACTCTCGTCTTGAACGACAGGTAGTTTTGGTGGTGCGTCCTGAGCGACCTGATGTTCTACAGCTTGGACAGATTGTGCGGAAATGTCTGAGACCTGAGCAACGCTGTCGAGCTTTCCAAGCAGGGCGTCTTTAGTGGTACTAAGCTGGCTGATGGTCTGCTGTACCTGAGCAAGTTCCTGACTCAAATTGCCCAGCCTTCTCTCCTTCTGCTCATAGCTCTGGATGAGTCTAGAGTAGTCGACTGAAAGTTTGGAGCTGCAGTCGCTGTCAGCGGACACCTGTCCTTGCAGCTTAAGAAGCTCCTCCTGAAGCTGGGCAGATTCATGCTGCATGTTCTTCACAGTCGTGATCACCTGTTGCTTCCACTCGTCCATTTTCTTGACCTGTTGCTTGAGATTGTCTCTCTCATGCAGGAGTTCCTCAAACTGATTGCTGCTTACTCCACCTGAACCACCACTTCCAGAGTCAGCACCAGAGGCCTGAAGAACAGTGACCAACGTTTGGCATTTCTGTGTAAGGGCATCGATTTCAATGTCCTTCTCACGGATGATACGGGACAAGTTCTGAATGGTCTCTCGGAACATCTCCTGACTTCCTGAAGGATCACTCATGGTGGACAGCCTCTGGTTTTCCTGTTGAAGCTTAAGCAAGGCAGATTCCTTGGCTGCAATAATTTCCATGATGCGATGATATTCTGAACGCAGATGGCTATTCTCACGTGCCTTTTCATTCAGTACAGCGAGCACTTGTTCTCGTTCGACTGCATAAGCTTGCAGCTGTTGCTGAAGCAACAGGACGTCCTGACTATATCCACCTGAAACACGAGCATGAAGTGCTTGGATTTCTAGATCCTTCTGAAGCACTATTTGAGAAAGTTTGCCAAGTTCATCACGAGAAACCACAAGCTGATCAAGCTGTTTGGTCAAAGAGAGGTTCTTCTCGTTTAGCTGAATAATCTCAGTCTCTTTCTCCTTGATGCCCTTCACAAGTTTTTCAATCTCCACCTTTGACAGGTCATGCTTCTCATTGCCATTCTCGCCACCGAGAGAACGAGACTTGTCCTCTTGAAGGATTTCCACAGTCTGCGTTTGACTTTGTTCGCTTTGGAGTCTTTCCATTTCTCCCTGCAGCCTCATCATTTCCTCATCCTTGGCACCAATCAGTTTTTCATAGTTGAGGGTGCTTTGCTCGTGTCTCGACCGAGCCTGCTCCAGTTCACTCTGCTGCACCTGAAGCGTATGCTGCAACTGGATAAGTGATTCCCGCTGTTGCTCTGATGTTGCCCTTAAAGTCTTTGCTTCTGCCTCATATCTGTCCCCAGCAGCTTTGAGCTGTGCAACTTCAGTTTCCAGTTCAGTGATTACGTCCAGCGTCCTTGGTTCTGACATCAGTTGCGGTCGACTCTGTTGATCCTTCAGACGTTCGATTTCCTCCTTCAAGTGACTGTTCTTCTCCTTCATGGCCCCTAGCTGCTTGTCCTTCTCCTCTACCACTTTTCTAAGTGCATCACTTTCTTGCCTGATCTGCAAAATTCTGGCCTCCAAATCCTTCTGTGCCTCATCAGCTTGAGCTTTTAATGATGCTGCAAAACCATCCTTCTCCTGTAAAAGCTCAGTGAGCTGCTTCTGTCCAGCTACAGTGATGTCCAACATCTCACTGGTGTCTTTGTGGTCAGCCACCATCTGCTTCATCTCGCGCTTTAGCTCGGCGATCGTCAGGTCCTTTTCCTGGTTTAGCTTCACAGTACGTTCGTGTTCCATCTGCAGTGCAGAGGCATCCAAAGATCGTGCTCTAGTAAGCTCCTCGATGGTCTGCTGGTACTGCTTGGTCTGATCCAAAATCCGGTTCTCTGCTTGACTCAGTTCAGCTTGTAGCTGGTTCTTCTCTAGCTTCAAGGCCTCGATGCGAGTGTCCTTCTCCAAGACTACTCTGCTGAGAGAGTCCTGGCTATCCTGTAACTGCTGATCCAACATCTCGACCTTCTCAAGAGCCTGAACGCTGTCGTCTTTCAACTTCCTTTTCTCCATCTTTAATTCAAAGTCTTCAGATGACACTTTCTCATACAAGAACTTCAATTCCGTGAGCTCCCGTTTCAAATACACGATTTCTTTCTCCTTCTCTTCCAGGACCTTCATTTGACCCTGTACCTCATTCCCCTGCTCCCATGCTTGACTCAGCTCATCACGGAGACCTTCCAGCTGAGTTTCTTTTTCCTGCAGCAGCTTCTTCAGGTCGGAGACCTCTATGCGCGTTTCTTTGCCGAGCTCCTGGGACTTTTTTAATTTGTCCCTTAGCTCTCTTATTGTGGCCTCCAGCTGCTGTTTGCCCATGTGTAGGTCATTGAGGGTGAAGGCACTTTGGCTGAGCTTCTCCTTCTGAGACTCGATCTCCTGATGAAGCGCCTCTTTTTGACTGAGCAACATTGTAAGCTCTGATTTTAGACGACTACCTTCAGCTTCAGCTTGAGACTTCTGTGCAGTGAGTTGATCTTTCATAGTGATGAGATGCTGAAGGACAGAATGAGGTAAAAATACTAATTGAGTACGAACTTAAGAAAATGGGTCTAGATTATTGTGTCAACAACAATTGCCAAGTTCTGTATTTGAAAACTAATCACTACTGTGGTTCTACAACATAATAGACTAATGCTGCTCTAGAACTTAAAATACAGCTATGGTTAAAATGGTTCTAGAATGTAATTAAAAAGCACATTTTGGTTCTTCAATGTAAGAGACTATTGCAGTTCTAGAACCGAATAAAGAACCACTGACAGCATCTGTAATGTGTATCTAGAATGTAATGACGATGCCCATTGTGATTCCTAAAGGTAAAAGACTACAGTAAATCTAGAATTTACAGACAACAACTGTTAAAGTACCTACATGGATCTAGAATTTAATAAAATTGTCCGATGGTCTAGAACAGAGCAGAGAATTACTCTTAGAATGTAACTGCGATGCCCATTGTGGTTCTACAACATAATAGACTTCTGCAGTCTAACCGAGAACCACGGTTTGGAACATAATTTAGACCCTAGGTGTTGCTCTAGAACGCACATCCGACCTGACCTCCAGCGCACTACGAGACAAACCTGTGTGGCCTCCTGGTTCTGCCGGTCGAGTTCCTCCAGTTCTGCTGTTAGTGTGTCCTTGCTGACATTTGCTTGCTTTAAAGCTACCTCTCTCTGCTCCAACTGGTTCTTTAAGTGTGTAATTTCAAGGTGCAGTTCCTCTGTGCTTTCAGCTTCACTCGACGTGAACTGGTTCTCAGCGAGCCGGAGTTTCTCCACTAAAGCTGACTGCTCAGTGTGACAGAACACAGCAGCATATTAATAACAACAAACACACCGTTCATTTATGTTATCGTAAATAGTTATGTAATAGTTAAACTATAATAAAAGGGGAAAAAAAAACTTTAAAAGTTATAATAATTAACCTTCTCTTTCTCCAATTCCTCCTTCTCTGTCCTGAGCGCACTGATGATTGTGTTGAGCTCCAGGATATCCGCATGTTCAACCTCAGCACTCTGATTTATCTGAAAATAAAACACACATCCATGAGTGACCTTATAAACCATACGGAAATATGAACTGCTTAAGATGCTGATGATTTAAAATGAATGAATGAATAAATAAATCAGGACAGACGTACTTCAGTGAGAGATTTCAACCTGGATATCTCTTTTTCAGCATCTACAGAACAGAATTCATTATATAGTATAAATCGAATCTGAAATTATATCAGTAAATAAAGTATATTACAGATTACACATTGATTTTAAATTATACCCATATCTGACTGTAGAAATGAGAAATTAATTTATCATCAACAGTAAAGCAGAACAAAGCATTTCACCGGCGATCGCTTTCCGCAGGCCATGTATCTCGGCGTCGTGCTGAGCTTTGACCATGGCTTTACTCTCCTGCTCCTGAACCCTGGCCTGAAGCTCACTAACAGAACTCTGGAGGCGAGTGTAGTTCTGCAGTAGTTCTGCGTTTTCCGCCATCGCCTCATCCTTCTCTCGCTGAAGCTCCGCCCCTTGTCGCCGGGCATCGTCGAGACTCGCCGCTAGCTCGCTGCACTTTGCTTTCTGAAGCTCCGTCTCCTCATGCAGGAAACGGATCTTATCCAGGTCTTCGAGTTTGGAAGAATCTGGTGACGCTGCAGCTGCTGCTGGAGCAGAGAATGAGGCAGCAGTTCCTGAAGACATACAGAGAATAACGTGACAATATTTTCTCATCTTTCATCATTAGTTCATCACAAAATTCAACAGATGGCGCTGTACATTTTTAAATTTGCGACCATGAGTGTGCAGTTCAATTCTGCATGAATGAAGTCGCGGGTACATCTAGTAATAAATAAATGTGTCCTCACCATTCTGAATCTGCTCCTCCAGCTCTTCGATCCTCTCTTCATACTCTGCCAGTTCGTCCCTGTGCCGTCTCGCCATGTCCGCCAATTTTTGCCGATGAGCGTCTTGCAGCGCTGCCAGCTCATGCTGATGCTCGTCAACTTCACGCCCCATTTCCTCTCTCAGCTCCTAGTCAGGTAAAAAGTAATTCGCAAAAAAATTACCATATACTATTTGACAAAAAAAAAAAAAAGGTAATGTAAAGGAAGGTAAGAGTAACTCTGCTCTGTCTCGCCATATTCTTGCTAAGTTAACTATTACAGCATGACGGCCTGTGCTTTATTCCTTATCGATCCGGCATGACATTCAGCCCAGTGAGAAGCCGAAGAGGGCAGAACATGTGGAAGAGCTCACTTTGATGGTTCTCTGCAGCTTCAGGATTTCCCCATGGTCGCCCTTTTCTGCTCCTGACACTTTAGATGCCTGTTATATAAAAATACACATAGGGGAAAAAAAAACGTCATTATACACATAACTTCAGTATCTCACGCCAATTAAACTTGCAGAACAAACCCCCCAAACTGCTGGCCAACCCGTGTTACACTCGGCCAGGAAAGCTACCTGAGCGACTCTCCTCCAGTGAGTGACGTCCGCCTCCAGGCGCTGCACCTCATGAGACAGCCGGTTGATTTCCTGCTGCGACCATAGGACGTCGCTCAGGTCCACCTCGTCGCCGTGGAAACCGTGATGGCCAGCCGAGGGATGGGACAGAAAGGAGGAGGAGCTTGTGGTGGTGGCGACGGTCGTCACGGGAAGCACGGCGAGATCGGAAGCGGAAGACGAGACGTCCTGGGCGGAGAGTCGAAGCTTCTGGACTTCTTCCTGTAAACTGTTTTGTCTGGCTTTTAGGTGGCTGATGTCTACCTGGAAGCACACCCACACACACACACACACACACACACACAAATGAATGAATCGGCTAAATACTGTAAAGTGCAGCATCTTGTATTGGGAGGCGGAGGCGAACTGATTGAGAATGAGAGAGTCACCTCTTTCTGCTGCAGTATAGTCCTGTACTCCACCGACTGCTGCTTGATCTGGATCTCCGCCGCCTCCAGCTTCTCCTCCAGCTCAGCATTTATTCTCCTCAAGCGTTCGTACTGAAACAGAAAGAGAAACCAGTTCATATAACTCACGTTATCTCTTAACCCTATCGTGCATGCAATTCATGATAATGACTGAAACGTATTGCTATATATTAAAAACTCAATGTATTTCCTTTAAGTTAAAGCTTATCTAAACCCACTGACCCATTAGAAGGCTAACAGGACGAGCTGGAGCGCCCATTTGCAGCCTGCATGTAGGTGGATGGGACGAGGGAACCCACAATGAACTCACCTCGGATTTCTGTGCAGTCAGAGCCGTCTCCAGCTCCAGCAGCCTCGAGTTGGACACGTGCAGCTCAGTGGCAGCATCTGTGACACAGTGAGGATACAGCTCAATCAATAGGAGGGAAGGTCTGATCAACAACAGATGATTACAATCATGGTAATTGAATCATAATATAAGAACTTGAGGAACGCTTCAGAGTGACTTTATGAGTCTAGCAACACGGTATGCCTAGTGTTGTTAATATTTCAAGAAAAAATTGTCAACAATAACGCTCTCGCATGGCTTCCCACTGTATCAGCTTTGCTTGTGTAGGTCAGAAGATGAGATCGGCACGTGCTACACACACACACACACACACACACACACACACACACACACACACACACACACACACACACACACACACACACACACAATTTCGGAGGAGACCGACAGCACTGATGATGTCGAGTCTAATCTACTTCTGTTCTCGGGTACGATTGGCTTCCATACCTGATTTGATCCGTGCACGAGTACTGCAGACCACCTTTTCCAGCGGACTCAAGCATGGTTTCTAAGCACGTAGTGTTTTAGGGTCAAGTGTTCTCAGAAATGATTCCGGAGCCTTAAAAAGAAAACGCCCTTAGCACGCTCACACACTTCTACTTTTCAGGAGTAGCCCCATACGTGTGAACATCAGACAAAACAAATGATTACAAGTTTGTTTTCCACTCCCAACAACATTTTTAATGTTCTCAACATGGGCTGTGGACCTCCGCTATCCGCTATTTACAAGTAAGGCATTATGTCAGAGGTAAAATAAAAAACTTTGAAAGTATACCAATCCAACATCCTTTCATTGACGTATTGGTGCGTCCTCCTGACTCCAGACGGTTGATCTCATTGTTTATATCTGTTTTCACCAGTCAAGTTAAAACACCTACTGATCAGCTACGAAAGGCGTGGAGTAGCAAGTTGGGCATTGACCTGTCTGAATCCTTGTGGATTGAAATCATGGCCAGAATACATTCTTGTTCCATTAACAGTAGACACCATTTAATTCAGTTTAAAGTCGTACACCGTCTTCTAGAGCTGCACGATATTAGGAAAATATGTGATATGCGATATTGTTGTTGAATACTGCGATAACGATATTTCTTGCGATATAACATTTCCCTAGAGAAATGCATTTTTTTATTATTATTGCCTATTTTTTTATTATTTATTTATATGTAATGATGATACTAAAATAAACAGGTAATAGATATTCGTCTGATGTAATTAAATCTAATTCAGGCTAAAAAGAAACTATATGTCAAGGAAGTTGCAAATATTTAGACTTCAAAACACTATGAATGACTTAAACCCCTCAGCAGATATTCTGACTTCTGGTTTGCTGTTACTATAAACCTGCCAACACAATATGAATTACTTTCAAACATTACTGTTTATTTACATGTAACCATACACTCATCAATAGTGTCTTAAAACAAGAGCATCTTTTAAACTAAATATTCTCTTTGGCTTACCTGTGTTTTTTTTTAATAAAAATAAATATTATTAAACAAAAATTAAATTAAAAAAAATACTATTTGTCACACACACACGCACACACACACACACACACACACACTCGCTCCGCGACCGGCACTAGGACCCGGAAGTAATGCGGGTGCGAACCCGGAAGTATAAGAGGAGTAAACAAACCACCGCATAGACCTTAGTCACTGAGTTCACGCATGTCGGTTCAGATTCTTTACTTTCTGATTCGAGTGTGTGTTTATAGGACGCGGGTTAAATGTGTGTTTTTCCCTTGCTCCCCTTCTGTGAGAGTCCTTAAACTAATTTGCGTGGTTATCCTGCCTACTCGCTTGCTTCCGCGTTTGGGTTTACCGTCTATAAAGGGCTAACGGCTAATCGCGGCTAACGGCTAATCGCCAAGTCTTCTGATCATCCGGGGTTAGATATAAGCGGGTATAAACATAGTAAGGGCCCATCTGATTGGTCAAATTTGGACACACAAATGCTTGGCAAATAAAGTATTTATCGCAACTCTTCGCGATATGGATATGCCATTATCGCGATAACGATATTTTTTCGATATATCGTGCAGCCCTACCGTCTTCACTACTCTAAGTCTAAACTGCACAAGATTTATCAATGTGTTTCACCTCAATGTGACAGGTGTAAAATTTCAGAGGGTACCTTGTCACACACTTTCTGGCATTGTCATACACTTACAGGATATTGGCCAGACATTTTTTCTTGGTTTTCCAAAGCTTAACCTCCTGTAGGGAATATTTGATTTTTAGTGTGTTTCATGATATTCTGTGTGCGTGAGAACAGAATGTTACTACTTTCTCTTACCTCGACACAAGCTGCACTTTCAATAAACACATCCTATAGTGGTTTATGTTAAAGGTCGTAAAACTGTTGAATGCTCGTAAATGCAGACCTACTCCCAACTACAAGAAATACTTACACCTCCTCAGACCCAGCAATTCATTTTTGGCCTCTGTGGGGGAAATGATACTATGGTCTTTATTTCAAACACCATGCATGCAGTGTGTTTGTATCCAAATGTACTGTAAAGAGTACATATGGGGCTTTCTATTGGTGTCACACAAATGGGGGTGTGGCCAACAGATCACATGTTCTATCTTTCTAAATTGGTGGCGATTGCAGAAAGCACATTCTATGGCAGTATGAGGTTTAAGTGCTAAAATTTTTAAATACAGCATGTAGTTATTTTTTCTTATGATATTGTTTTTTATTTGTGAAGATTTTAAAATGCACATTTTACTCCATGTCCTTTGTAGGGGACAGTGGGACTTGCTTTATCCAATTTTCAACCCTTTCCCTCAAATACACTAAGCTTCATATGTATTGGGCAGGAAAGACAATGCCATTACAGAAAGACCATTACTGCCAATGCGGTAACCAGGGACAGATTTTTTAAACTTCGCCAGTCCATCAAATGACTTTGCCATCCTGGATGACCAGAAAAAAGAGGATGTTCTTTGGAAGTCTTTTTTATTATTATTATTTTATTATTCTTTTCCAGATTTTCTCCCCAATCTTAGTCGTGTCCAATTCCTCCCAGTCACTAGGGGGCTCCCACATTAAGGCTACTACTACAATTCAGCCAGGAGGGCCAAAGACCATCACGTGTTTCCTCCGAACTGTGAGATGCCAGCCGACCGCATCTTTTCAAACTGCTTGCTCACGCACCAATAGGGGCACTAAGTACCTATCATCACTCCCCTCTGAGAGAGCTCAGCCAATCAGCTCTCTCTAGACCTCCGGCTGTGAGAGGAAACAGCATCACCCGGGGATCAAACCAGCGATCTCCGGGTGATGGGCCGAGAACTTTACCACTGCGCCACTCGGAGGCCCCTTGGTCTCTTTTAAACAGAAACCAACAGTCAACAAGGCTACCTCAATTGATCAAGGTCCCTCAAAGCTGGCAACGATGAGCAAATGATGCCTTTTACAGGCCAGTGTCCTGTGCGCCAATGTGAGCCTGGGAAACCAAATCTCACAGGTCGCATGGCCTTTGTGTTTACCAGTCCCACTGGTTTGGTGCTTTATTTTGAAGTCTACAGGAGTCAAAACACATTTCAAGACAAGCAGGTGGGGATTGAAAGAAATGCTGTTGTTAGGTCACTACCATGCATGTCAGGGTCACTACCAGGAGGATCCCACCTACAGTGTACCTACACCGGTATTTCACCTATATCAAAGTGCTGGGTCGCTTAAAGTAATCTTCATCGTTTTTTATATCTGTAAGTAATATGTCCAGTGACAATGAACCGGAGAGAGGCGCATCAGAGATGATAGTCAGGAAACACTCAGAGATTGCTTTAACAAAATGGCTGGACAACAAGAAAGGTCCTTTGGCATCTTCCATCCATGGAATAGAGCCTCAGGATATCTGCCCAAGATGGTTAACAAAAGACAAGTGCCATGTTCCGGCATCTATACCTGTTGTTGTAACAGAGTTTAATAAAAACATGGGCGGAGTGGACCAAATGATCAGTCTCTATCCGATGTCAAGCTCCACAAGGAAACGGACTGTCCGCACCATCCTATGTTGCTTTGATCTTCCTGCCACAAAAACAGTTGGATCCAGTACAGATCAGACCACTAAGGCCTCTGGGAAACTGGCAAAAGAGCAGATTTTTTGTATACATACTGTATGTATCTTATTAGGGCCGAAGCACTGTGTCATCATAGTGTGTGAAGAGCTCTATGGTTTTTCCATTTTGGGCTTATTGGCGCTAGCAACATGCTCAATAACATATAAAAAATTGGCAGACATTGAAATCTGCTGCCATTAGGATGGCAGAAAGTCTGGGCCCGGGCGTGGCTCGGGACGCTCACACGAGATTTTGCTGCATAGCTCATACACACTTGCACGAATGACAGCACATTGAGCTAAACAAATTTCACACCCAAAGGAATTCAATACACTCTTCCTAAGGAATTATGCAATCGACACCGAACCGGGCCTATGTGATCTAAAGACATTGAGGATGCAAATTTTTGATAGCTCAAACTGCTCAGCTGTGCTGATGCCTTAAACATACACCGAAAAGAGGTTAAGACCCTTCTGTAGAACATCATACTGAGTGACATCATAGCTTTGCCTGGGTGGTGATGGCGCAGGGTGCTTATGCCCGCTCATTGTTGCTTCCAACTATATTACTTATTATATGATATAATAATTATATAATTCTTATTTTTCTTCTCAAAAAATTAGCATATTGTGATAAAGTTCATTATTTTCTGTAATGTACTGATAAACATTAGACTTTCATATATTTTAGATTCATTACACACAACTGAAGTAGTTCAAGCCTTTTATTGTTTTAATATTGATGATTGTGGCATACAGCTCATGAAAACCCAAAATCCCTATCTCAAAAAATTAGCATATTTCATCCGACCAATAAAAGAAAAGTGTTTTTAATACAAAAAAAGTCAACCTTCAAATAATTATGTTCAGTTCTGCACTCAATAGTTGGTCGGGAATCCTTTTACAGATTCTTGTATCTTGTGTCTCTCAACTTTCTCTTCACAATATCCCACAGATTCTCTATGGGGTTCAGGTCAGGAGAGTTGGCAGGCCAATTGAGCACAGTAATACCATGGTCAGTAAACCATTTACCAGTGGTTTTGGCACTGTGAGCAGGTGCCAGGTTGTGCTGAAAAATGAAATCTTCATCTCCATAAAGCTTTTCAGCAGATGGAAGCATGAAGTGCTCCAAAATCTCCTGATAGTTAGCTGCATTGACCCTGCCCTTGATAAAACACAGTGGACCAACACCAGCAGCTGACATGGCACCCCAGACCATCACTGACTGTGGGTACTTGACACTGGACTTCAGGCATTTTGGCATTTCCCTCTCCCCAGTCTTCCTCCAGACTCTGGCACCTTGATTTCCCAATGACATGCAAAATTTGCAACCTGTAGCCCATTTCCTGCACACGCCTGTACATGGTGGCTCTGGATGTTTCTACTCCAGACTCAGTCCACTGCTTCCGCAGGTCCCCCAAGGTCTGGAATCGGTCCTGCTCCACAATCTTCCTCAGGGCCCGGTCACCTCTTCTCGTTGTGCAGCGTTTTCTGCCGCACTTTTTCCTTCCCACAGACTTCCCACTGAGGTGCCTTGATACAGCACTCTGGGAACAGCCTATTCGTTCAGAAATGTCTTTCTGTGTCTTACCCTCTTGCTTGAGGGTGTCAATGATGGCCTTCTGGACAGCAGTCAGGTCGGCAGTCTTACCCATGATCGGGTAAATTTTGAGTAATGAACCAGGCTGGGAGTTTTTAAAAGCCTCAGGAATCTTTTGCAGGTGTTTAGAGTTAATTAGTTGATTCAGATGATTAGGTTAATAGCTCGTTTAGAGAACCTTTTCATGATATGCTATTTTTTTGAGGTTTTCATGAGCTGTATGCCACAATCATCAATATTAAAAGAATAAAAGGCTTGAACTACTTCAGTTGTGTGTAATGAATCTAAAATATATGAAAGTCTAATGTTTATCAGTACATTACAGAAAATAATGAACTTTATCACAATATGCTAATTTTTTGAGAAGGACGTGTATATTACTAAATAGAACTAAAATTCATTGTACGTCTATTGACAAAGCAAGACCCAGTGTCCATTACAAGGGACATGTTATAACTATGACAGTTGTGACAAAAAAATCTGTGAGACATGTTTCTGATATCTCACAGACTTGTATTGTATTTAAAAAAATTAAAAGTTTTTTTTTCCTTTCGGGTCTCAGGAGGATATGGCAAAAATATTAGTCCTCATGCTGAACTAGCAATCTTTGGTTGTTCAGAATCAACGCTGCATCTACCTAAAGCCTTACAGGAATCTCTGATGCTTGGTATGACCATCGCCAAAAGGCTAATTTTAACAGACTGGAAATCTCACTCTCCGCTATCTTTTCAAAGGTGGATTTTGGAAATGGCGTCTATTATCCGGATGGAAAAATTAAGGTACACGCGATCCAAATCCTTGGATAAGTTTTTAGATATTTGGGGTCCGTTTCTTGCCTGAAATAATGACAAAGACAGGAATACTGTTCATATTTAACAATTTATAATTTACTGATGCATGTTGTACATTTACTGTACCCCCCTGGCAGCTTAGTTATTTATTTTTTAAGTTTTATTTATTTATTTTTAAGTGTATGTGCGCAATCATTTAATTGTTAGTTTTGGTGGGTTTTTTTTCTTTTTCTTCCTTTGTTACTTTTCAGGTACTGTTTGTAGTAAATGTGTAGTTATGATTTTGTTAATAATGTAAAATTAATAAATATAATAATTAGGGTTGGGTATCGATTGGGTTTTTTTCGATACCGGTGCCAAAACGGTGCCTGAACCGATACTTTTAAGCCAAAAAATTATAGTGGATGACTCAAGAATGAATTTTTATTGAACAAAAAATTTTATGCTTAAAATTTAACAATATATTAAAAGTTTAAAGTATATATGAATATGTAAGCTTAAAATTTTAGCAATTCTTTTGCAGAAATTTCACCATATTTGCCTTTTCTGGCAAAATACGACACCTTTCCTGACTTATTGCCCTGCACAGGACATGTATAGCCTTCTTTACAATAGTAAATGGGGTCACTGTTGTAGTGCTACTAGTACTAGCTGGAAAGCCATAATTATAAACAGAATCCATGTTACATTAGTTTTTTACAAATCGTTTGACTATTTGTTAGCATGAATGCAAGATTTGCATTTTGCTATTAACATTACATTATCCTACTACTAACCTGCGGAAAGTCTGCTGACGTCATCATAATCAGTGACTCCTTTTTGCTACAGTTGGTGTGACTGGGACTGAGGGTCGTCCACACTGATAGCGCTAGCTGTTGTCCACAAGCTGTTAAACACGGTGCCTCCCTCTGCTTTTAACTTTATTCCGTCTGCCCTCGAATGTTTCATTAGATTTGACGTGTTTCCGCCTTTACACCCAACTGCTGTAAGACATTCGCTGCACGTCGCGGTGCCGGAATCCTTTCTTGTGAAATACAGCCACACTTTCGACCGTTTAGTTTTAGGCATTTTAACGAGAGTTGTTTAATTTAGCATGCTAAGCTATCGGTAGACCGCCTGCTGCTGTCAGAGCGAGTGTAGCGTTAGTTACTGCATTCACGCGCATCTCGGATGGTCTCTCATTTCCGGATGAATTGTGCTTTTAATTTTTTTATTTAATCTAATAAACGATTAATCTACAAAAATATATGAATCTAGAGAACAAATATTTCAATCGACAGTTCGGGCATTTAAGTGGCACCGAAATGAGGCACCGAAATTCGCGTTCTGTTTCGGTCCGGTACATACCGGTTCTGTAGGTACTGGTCCTGAGAATAAACTAGAAGTAATGATCTTGGTCTGAGTCAGCAAACCTGCGGAAAAGCAAAACGTGTTCTGGCTGGAAGTTGTTTCTTACACAGACGTGCTTCCTGTTCGCAACACAAAAGTTCTGTGATCATCTCTACGCTTGTGCAAGTACGATTGGCTTCCATGTGATTTAAAAAGCAAGTAGAAAAGCATGCTGAAAATATCACAGATGTGAGATGACGTGCTCTCTGGATGAAGAAGAGTTCGAGGATTTTTTCACCAGGAATTTTAGACAGTCACATTTTACTGAAATCAGTTTTTAACAAAAATATGTGGAATTTCTCTCATCAGGTTTAACATTTGACCCTGTTAGAGAAAGAATTGCTGCTGATGCACGTGGCTTTCATACACACACACACACACACACACACACACACACCTGGATCTGACCACAACCTCAATGATATCAAGATATTCTCATACTGACTCATAAATCACACAGACGGCTGGAGTTCCACACAGTGTCACTGACATGACGTCGTTTGTAGAAAGAGTTAAAAGGTTAAAGCTAAAAATAATCTGCTGATCTTTAATGTAATCAGGGATATCACTCTCTCTCTCTGTCGAGCTACACATGTGGTTCCTGAGCTGCCAGTGATCCAGACTCCCTCTGTCCTCCGGACCTGTCTGATCCATCCTGGTGCCCCGTTTCTGGTTGGAGGTCTCGTCGCATGGATGCCCCGTGTGTCTCTTTGGGATGCGTCTGGTGTCTGGGGATGATTCTCTCTACTTAGAAGACGGTTCTGGCCTCGACTGGTGTCAGCAGCTGTTTCTCTGAGGACTTGACAATTTGATAGTTCAGGACTGGAACTTTCTACAAGTCTGAGTCTCCAATAACTACCTGGACTCCATTTTAACATCAATTAACATCAACTATTATAGCTGAACTGCTGCCACCTAACACACTGTATAAATGCAGATCATTTCCTGCTATCTGTTTCGCGGCTTGCTCACCAGGGACTATCTGACCATTTTGATTCATACACATTCACATTCCACACAAACTTAAATAATTCTTTTAATTGTGTAAAGCTGTTTTGAGACAATGTCAATTGTTAAAAGCGCTATACAAATAAAATTGAATTGAATAAAATTGAATATTATTATTATTTGAGGTTGAAGTCCACGTACGTGTCTGTGTGTGTTTCTGTACAGCAGAACTCTCTGTCTAACTTATTAATACAAAGAAATGACATTCTGTAAGGCTGAGTCTCTGATGCCTTGTTTACACGAAGTTGTCCTTCTTTCATCATCAGACAAATACACTCCCTGTTCGGTAATCGGAGAGAGAATCACAGATGAGAAATGGAAAAAGTAGATCAGATAAAGATGAAGTTTTGTCTTAAAACAACTCTAGTGTGTTAAAATTCACTTATACCACTTCAGCGCTGTTAATTCATAAGTGAAAATATGAATTAATCTATGAATCTAAAATATGAACCCAGTAAAAAGATTCAGTTTAGCTTTTCTAATTAATCTATTGGGGCAGGTATTTGTTTACATAGAGCAAGTAGCGCATTAGTAGATTATTTTAAAATAGATTATTAAATCCGTCACATAACTGTTCATAATATCGACACTTTTTCTCAACATTTTTAATTCACTAATAGTGCAGGTTAAACTTCAGGCAGATATCCAAGTACTGCAAAAGTTCCATTAAATTCTGCCCAGTGGTCGATTTAAGACTTTCATTTATGGTGTAGGTTTAACCTCAGGCAAATACCTTAGGGTTGGCGAAGTTTCATTTACGTTTTCTACAGAGAAACAAAATATTTCCTAAGACTGATTTCTGGTCCTCCAATGTACGAGACGCAAAGATATCACTGATTCTGACCAAATTTACAGACAAAACCTTTTTTTATTCATATGGTTTACAAAAAAAAAAAAAAAAAAAAAAAAACAGTTCAGCTCCTGAACAGAATCTTCATCTCCCTGTGATGACCTTCATATGTTGTGACCACACACTGCTACCTAAACACTGACTACTTAGAAGAAATTAATTAACTGAGCCATGGCACAATTATATGAACCTGAAGTGTGTGTGTGTGATGTATTTGTTAATCAACACAGAACATGAAATCACTGTATCCGTGCGTGCGTGTGTGTGTGTGTGTGTGTGTGCGCGCGTTTGTTTCTGCTCTGCTGGAAGCTCTAGATCAAAGGTCTCACTCAGTGCTGGACACAAGGCTTCAACCATCACACACATTTTTTTGAACATGTTGCTTAAAATCACAGTTCAGAGCTCAACATGACAAAAATAAATCTCAACACTAAAGTACAACAGGAAAGTCTGGATATTTTCAAATTCACTGCTCAATTAATATTTCTATCACGGGTTATGATATTATCGGAGTATCAATAGTTGTATTAATTTAATCTTCATCACTGATCTGGGAGCAGCTGACTAAGAATTCTATTTAGTTGTATAATTTCTATGGTCTTCTGTAAACAAACAACTGCTTAACTATGGTTTATGGAAGGAGTCTCCAGTGTCAGGGCTTCGTAATGCTGTAGCTTTAAGGTTACTGAAAAGTTTTCATCGTTCATGGCAGGTTTTAATATTTGCAACATTAATGACAAATAACAGATGTTCAGATATATTTATAAACAAAACGGACAAACATTCGTTATAAAAATAAAAAAAAAAGACTGTTGGGAAGATACTGTGAAATAAGAGGACTAAAAATGAGTAATGTTACGGGAAAATAAATCAATGTTATGTGTGAATAGAGAATAAGAAAAATGTTTACTGCAATAAAATGACTGACAAAACAGATTGTTGGGGGGGAAAAAACTAAATGTTTCAGTCCTACTGATAATACCGCGGTATGACTGAGTTACGATACTGACAGGATGCGGTGATACCGCCCAGTCCTCATCAGGGGGCGTGGCTAAAACACACGTCAGAAACACGAGCTACTGGAGCTAGAAAACTGAATAAAACATCTTTCCAACATGGCGGCTGAGGTGCCGGACTCACCTCCGACTTCCTCCGCTCCTTCCAGCAGGATGTCTTTAGTGAAACTGGAGATTTGTCCGGTGAAAGATGATAAACTTCCTCCGACCTGACCGAGGGACTGACCGAGGCCCGAACCCAGACCCCCCAACCAGGACGCCATGGCACAATCTCTCCCTCACACACACACTCTCTCTCTCTCACTGTGTGGAGGTTGACATGGACAGGCGGAGTCCAAGCCACCCTCAGTGCGCGCGTGAGCTCAGAGCTCGCTCTTATCAGCGTTGTGGAGGACGGAGGCTCATCCAAAAACGCTGTATTTATGTCAAACGATCCACTCAGAGTGCCGGATTAAGAGGCATTAATCCACAGGAAGCCCGCAGAAATCCCGGCGGGTCAGTGAGCACCCTGTCCCGGCCTCCAGAGAGAGAGAATTCCGCTTTGTTTTGGTTCGCTGTGTCGAGAACTGCCAGCTCGACTGCAGCCATCACCGGACACGCGCGTCAGAGGAGACGTGGACACGCGCACGGCATCATGGGAAAAATCACCGACCAATAGAACGGCTCGGGGAGCCGTGACGTCAAGACTGATGCCGGAAGTAAATATTCTTACTTTTTTTTTCCTCAGAACGTCAACAGAAAAGTAGATACTGGGATAATGTACAGACACGTTAAAGAAACAAACAAGCACGTACATCATTTTCTTTTTCAAATATACAGTGGTGTCAAAAGTATTCACATTCATTACTTGAGTAGAAGTATAGATACTAGGGTTTAAAAAGACTTCTTTAGAAGTTGAAGTATCAACTCGAGCTTTTTACTCAAGTAAAAGTGTAAAAGTACTGGTTTCAAAACTACTTAAAGTATAAAAGTAAAAGTAACGTGAGGGGGAAAAGCATTAAGGATAAAAGCTTAGGCTGTGCCACGGGCCTGTATACTACTGTACACTAACACCTCATATACTACTGTACACTAACACCTCATAAAAAGAAAAGAAAAATGTGTTGTTTTTTTGTTGTATTTTTTAACAGCCATAGTGATTTGGGATACTGTATATGACAGTTGAAAAAGAATGCATTTTAGTACAATGCAAATACATTAAAGAACCATAAATGTGTACTACTGAGCATTAACATGTTTTATGGAGAAGAAAATATGATAACTAGTTGCCTATAAGTATTTTAATGGTGCAAAAAGTCAAACTTCAGAGGCATGTCATCAGTAACCTTTATTGTAATGTAAATGTACATCCGAGCTTAGCTGCACTGTCAGAATGAAGGATTCATCCAAGTGATTAAAAAAAATAAATAAAAAATCCAACCACAATCAAATTCACTCCAGTAAAGTATAGATACTCAAAATATCTACTTAAGATGGAGGCAGATGATTCGCTGTGGCGACCCCTGAAAGGGAACAGCCGAAAGACAAAGAAGAAGAAGTAAGGTAACGAAGTATTTCTACTTCACTACTCGACACCTCTGCAAATATAAAACCATACCACTAGTTTGTGCACCACTACATTTATATGCGGTTGTTTCCCAATTACAAGTATTTTAAACAAAATTACAATTCTTACAGTAAATAACTGCTATCATGTCCATAAGTATTTGGACAGTGACCTTATATACTGCGTGTGCATATACTGTGTATATATATATATATATATATATATATATATATATATATACACAGACCCGAAATGGGAATCATACCCAGACCGTGGAGACCTCAGTGATAACCACTAAGCCATTATGCCACCTCAGGGATTACAGCCATCATTTATTTACATTTTTTTGGAAAGTTCATATTTTTCAGTACTTGGATGCAATACTGTGGAAGCCATGATCATCACCAAAATGCTGAGTTTCCTCCCTTGAGCTGCTTTGCCAGGCCTGTACTGCAGCCACATTCACTTACTGTTTGTTCATACTGTAGGTCTTCATTAAGTGAAAAGCAGCTCAGGTGAGTTGAGGTCATGTGACTGACTCAGAATGTGAAGAACATTCCACTTCTTCACGTTAGGTTGCAAAAAGAAGAAGATCTGACACAGTGCAGAGGGGAGCGAGCAATAAGAATTTTGAAAAGTTGAGTACACTGTGAAAAGTGTTTTGAAAAATGGAAAAAGAGAACAAGGTAGAAAGTGTGGAACAAAAGGGCATTTAAACTAAAATGAAGATGAGGAAGATCATGACTAGAAGAAGGTGGTGCTGATCAGACCGGTTTTGTCAAAAATCGCTTTTCTTACTTTAACATTCGACGCCTTATGAATGTCCTGTACACACCATCAGAGGAGACCCCTGAGTGTGTCCTTTCTTTGGATGCTGAAAAGGCTTTTGATCGGGTGGAATGGGAGTATTTATTTATGGCTTTAGAAAAATTTAATTTTGATCCAAGTTTTATCACTTGGGTTAAATTATTATATTCAAGCCCTGTTGCCTCAGTTCTGACAAATGCTCAACAGTCTCAACCATTCAGCCGGGAACTCGTCAGGGGTGTCCCCTTAGCCCACTGCTCTTTAACCTCGCCATTGAGCCACTTAGCAATTGCATTCTGTAGTTGTAGGGATATATCTGGGATTTGGAGGCAGGGAGAAGAACATTCAATTAAATTTGATTTGTATAGCGCTTTTAACAATTGACATTGTCTCAAAGCAGCTTTACACAATCAAAAGAATTATTTAAGTTTGTATGGAATGTGAATGTGTATGAATCAAAATGTTCAGATATTCCCTGGCGAGCAAGCCCGAGGGCGACAGTGGCAAGGAAAATCTCCCTGAGACGGTAATAGGAAGAAACCTTGAGAGGAACCAGACTCGACAGGGAACCCATCCTCATCTGGGTGATAACAGATAGAAAGTTTCCCTTTATGCAGATGATCTTCTACTTTTTTTATCAAATCCAGTCTCCTCTCTGCCACATGTGCTGTCATTGCTCAGGGAATTTAGCTACTTTTCAGGATATAAATAGAATTTGCACAAAAGGGAACTTTTTCTGCTAGATAATACAGCAGTAACAACTGGTATGCACAATTTTCCATTCAACATAGTGAAAAATCACTTCACCTATCTTGGTATTACAATTACAAGGAAACAAACACCTCGTTAAAGAAAATTTATTAGGTTGTTGAACCAAACAAGAAAGGACTTGGGACGATGGTCACCACTGTCCATGTCCCTGGTGGGCCGCATTAATGCCATCTTTTGGGCTTATTTTCATAACCAACCTAATCGTCCTGCCTGGGTGGAAATGGAGATAAAGTCTGTCAAAAACCTCTCTGTCTCTGCACTCCTTGGATCTGCACTCCCCATCCCCTCAATTAAATTAATCAATAACTCAGTAGTGGTGCATACCTTGAGAGTATGGGCTCAGTTCAGAAAGCACAGCGGTCTTCTGGACTTTTCTCTGTCCAGTCCTATCGTCTCTAACCATCTCTTCCAACCTTCTTTACATGATCCAGTGTTTCAGGAATGGAACAATAAGGGCATCAAGCTTTGCAAAGATCTTTATGTTGACCATAAGTTTGCATTGTTTGAACAGCTTTCTGAAAAGTTGAACTTACCCAATTCTAGTTTTTTTGATATCTGCAAGTAAGACACTTCATTCGCTCTGTAATACCAAATTTCCCTGAGGCTCCTGCTGCAAACATTCTAGATAATCTCCTCTGTTTGTTTCCGCTGCGTAAAGGCCTAATATCCACTATTTATGGTGGATTGATGGCTTCGAGTCACACCCCTCTGTGTAAAATTAAAACTGCTTGGGAGAAGGATTTAAATTTGTCACTATCAGATGATACTTGGAATTCAATTCTTAAACTTATCAACTCAACCTCCTTATGTGCCGCCCACTCTTTATTACAGTTTAAGGTCGTACACAGGGCTCATTTCTCCAAACTTAAACTCTCCCGTTTCTACCCAGACATTGATCCTTGCTGTAATAAATGTAAAAGTGGAGAGGCGTCTCTTATTCATATGTACTGGACATGCCCGAATTTTGGAAATATTCTGGAGGGATGTTTTTAAGACCCTGTCCTACATATTGAAATGCAATCTTGAACCAGACCCTCTGATTGCTCTTTTTGGTGTCACTGGAGAGGAAGATACGAGTCTAACTCCAGCTAAAAAGCGATTGTTATCTTTTGCGACACTCCTGGCCAGGCGTTCTCTTTTATTCAAATTTATTCACCTACCCACGCCCAGTGGCTCAGAGATATCATGTCCTGTTTGTCCCTGGAGAAGATCCACTACTCAATTCATTACTCAGACTTTAAACTTCACCAGGTGTGGGGGCCCTTCCTTCACTTTTTTCATATATATTTATAGTTTGATTCCCTTTTTATTTAATCGTTTGTTTATTTATTTCCTTTTTTTATTTATTTATTTTTTGTTGTTGTACATAAAACCAAAAAACTTCCAGCTCCAGGTTCTTCGTTCTTCTTCAGGTTTTCGTTTCTCTCCTTGTTTGTTACGCCTGGCGTCTAGTCTTTCCTTATACATGTAAAGCTGGCTTGGAGTTAGGGAGGGGGAGGGGTGGGGTGGGTGCTATAGGGATTTATAAGGTTTTAAATTCTGTATTGAAACATTACATGTCTACACATCTACCTTGTAATATCCCTTTTTAAAATCAATAAGAATATTGTTGAGAAAGAAGGTGGTGGTGATGCAACTTACTGGCTGCCAACCTCCATCCACAGAAGTCATTGTCCACCTGTACCGTGAAGCATTATCAGCATTCGACTAAATCGGAGCAGAAACATAGCTCTACTCATTTTACAACAATCGCATCAATAAACATCAGTGAGACTACCATGTTTAATGATAATATGGAACGGTTTGGAACATGAGCCCTTTCTCTTCTTCTCCATGTTATTTTCTTCTGATAATTCTGGTACAATGTAATATTGTATCATAACTACAGTAGTCTCTTTTTTTTTTATTATTTTATTTATTTGGAATAGTCTAATCTGGCCCTTCTGTTTTTGAGTCTTCTTAGTAGTTGCATCTTAAGGTAACCCCTCTTCTATTCACATTCATGAAGGCATCTCCTGATTGTAGACACTGACAATAATCCACTTACCTTCTCTAGTGTTCTTCACTTGGCCCTAAAGTTTCTGCTCTGTGATTGTTCAGCCTAATGGCGGCCACCATCACTTACATCAGCGACTCTTTGGGTACATATTGAGAATCCCCATGAGCAGCTACCAAATGCAAATTCAACACTTGTAATCAGTTCCAGACCTTTTAGTGTCATCATTTCAAACGGGCCATAACTGGTCGTCAAACTGTTTTAGCCATTGTTTCATTACTTTTGAGCAAATGGATATGGAGAGATTGTGTAAAAAATGTGTGCAATTCCTAAACGGTTAGTTCAATACTTTGTTTATTTAAATATTTAATTTGTTTGAATTAAAGCTGAAAAGTCTGCACTTGAATCCCTAATTGCATCATTTTGTGGTACAGATGTGACAAAATACTCAAATTTTGACACTGTTCAACTACTTACCTTTGATAAGTAATCTTTGATATATCTATTTTTAAAAATCATATTTCTTTTCAATCAAATCTTAATACACTTAAAATGAAATTGATAGCTTTGACCTTTTTAGTGTTTTAATTTCTATTAAAAGAAATCAAAGTGAAGAATTACAATCAAGTTGTACCAAAAGTAGCCATGAATAAAAGCAGTATGCAAATGTTCCATGAAGGAAATTAAATAGAAGCCTGTCTTTAAATATCTCGTTCAATTTCACTTGATTCGTTTCAAAATAAAAGTGAAAAAAAAAAAAAAAAAAAACGATAGGAAAGAGGATGAGAAAAATCGAGGGGAAGTAAAGGAATGGGAAAGAAAACGCACGTGTGCTGCCGCCCGGCTCCTGACACATAATATAGCTTCATTTCTATACATGTAGAGCATCTGATAGAAGACTATTATGTACATGAAATCTTTATCTGCCATCAGGATGAGACTGTGGATGCATCTCGGGGCTGTACGTCAGCAGGACGATCATCACCCAGAGGTGCAGCAGGGCCTACAAACACACACAGACGCCTTAACATCACACACATCCTGAAATGGACAAAGATGCAGAAAGAGTTTGTGTGCGCTTTTCAGCTTTTCTTACCATATAAATGATTACAAAGACTCTGGCTATCGGGTAACGTCTGAGGAAGATCCCTAACCGGATACTGCAGGCAAGGATCACAAAACGTAAGAAACACAGAGTCACAACAGATTCATGCCATTTGGTTCACGCAAGTCAAACTGATTCACACTGGGTCATGCAAATTTATTAATTTAAATTAAGTCACACAATTTGATTCGCACAAACTGCTTCACTAATTGATTCAGCCAGGTAAAAATGATCATGCACAGGCTGATCTGTGCGAGTTGGATCACACGAGCTGCTGTATGGATATTGATTTGTGCCCCTTGAATCATGAGAAACTAATGAGCGGCAGTGTACATGCCGTTACCTAAAGCGATCTATGGTGGTGGCTGCTTTGCGCACTTTCCCGTAGACGCCCGTCTCCGAGCCATCGTGATCGCCGAACAGCACCGGTGTGTTTCTCTGCCTCGCACCTTCATACAGTGAATAACATAAATAAACACCATCAGCTATTACTGTACGTGAATAAAACCCAGGTCTTGTCTGTTGCGTTTGGTCAGAATGGATCGATACGAACTGATGATAAAAATGACATGAACCGAACTGAAAGATGTCGAACCCATGCCAGGGATATACGGACCTGCCCCGTCCACGGCGGCCATGTTGATGTGAGAGCCGCCGCTCTGGCCTCCCTGCACGCTCTTCAGCTGCTGCTCGAGCCGCTCCAGCTGGAAGACGAGGGAACTCTTCTCCGTGCCCAGAGCCTCCAGCATGGTCTGTTTCTGGATCAGAGTCTCAGTGAGCTGATGCAGACGGCCTTCGAGCTCCGCCTGGCTGCTGCTCAGAGCCTTGTTGGTTAGCTGGAAAGAGAGAGAGAGAGAGAGAGGATTGTGCTGACATCTCCAAACCCCAACAATGAGTAACGAAATTATTTATTAAAAACTACATTATGTCCCAAATGCTGAAGAATGAATGTAATAGAGTTTTGCACTCCGGAAGTGATCAAAACATCCCTATGTAGGTTATGTATGTGATGTAATGGTGTGTGTCACATGTGTCACATCCCACCTGGTTCCTAAGTTTCTGAATCTCATCCTCTCGGTCTTTGATGCGACTCTGCAGGGTGGTTTTAGTGCGATGGTGTTCCTCCTCCACATAATGTAGCTCCTGTCACACACACACACACAGATCTTAAAAATAATGAACACATGAGTCAGTTCGAATTACACAAACTTGTGTTGTTTCTCCAATGACATTGCAATCTTACTTACTTTAACCTCCATCACTTTCCTCTTCGCGGGTTGCTAAGCAACAGCAATGACCACAACACATAAAGGTCACCAGAATTGTGTTAATGTGACCAGTAATGATTTGTAGCAGATGTTTGACTCGTGTGTGGTATTAATTTAATACAGAGAGAGTGAGGAGATCTGCATGACAATAAGGTGGACTTATCTAAGGATGTCTTCTTAGTCTGCCGTTTAATAACAGATGTGATAATTACAGTTTACAAGCTGTTTATGCTGAGGATGATGAAGATTATTTTATGATACTGTTGCGTAGATGTTAAATATTTTATACTTTTAGATCTGAAACATACTTGGGTTTGACTTTTCCTTGTAAAGTTGTAAAGTGTGTTATGAAGAGCAGACATCACAACCGTGTACTGTGTGTGAGACGTACATGAACAAATCGTGAGTCGTGATGATTTTCACTGCGTCACACCCTCTCGTGTTCCATTGCATAATCAGGGGGAAAAAAAAAAATGTACCGTTCCAATAACATGGCTGGAAAGGAAATGAGTACAAACTCGGAGCAGATGTGGCTCAGGGTCTTTCTCCCTCCCCCTTTCTCTCCCTCACACACACACACACACACACACACTCTGCGTACCTGTTTGCAGCGCTCCAGTTCAGCCTCCACTTCTTGTTTCTGTCGGCTCTGCTGTGTGTTTTGCTCCTGTAGCTCCAGCTGCTGCTCTCTCCAGCTCTCGGCCTCCACCACTGCCTGGTTCTCCAGCTCCTGCGTGTGAAAAAACACAAAACAAACAAAAAACATGATGATATAATGATAAAATCAGTGTGTGACAAGCAAGTGTAACATGTACATGTGTGTATGAAACGGAATCAATTTTCTCCGTTTCTCGTATCTATCAAACGCCTCGTATTTTAATACATATTTCCATGATGACTTATTTATCAAATCCAACACTGATACTTACTGTATATTCAATATCCTATTTCATGAAGCTGTTACACGTAACTAGCATTTTATACTCTCTTGTGGCAAACTAGCTTCTTTTCCTAGCAAACGGAGGCTAACGTATAAAACTGTGTGTATGTGATTTTAGGTAGCTGACACTAAGGTAACACTAAAACTGTCCCAAATGCTGTCCAAGTTAAATACCTACGTTTGACTTCTGCCGATTCATAATGTAGAATGCAAAAATGTTTCATCAACTTGTTTCCTGAATAAGTCAGAAATGTGCAAAAAAAGTATCCGTGCCGACATTTCAGCACTTTATGGACCTGGATTTCTGCACGGAGGCTCTGTATCTGAGCCTGGAGTTTCTGCATCTCCTCCTTCTGGAGCTCCTTCTCGTGCCGTAACTCCTCCAGCTCCACTTCGGCCGTTCCTCCGGCGTCCAGCGCCTCCAAAGCCGAGCCCTCCTTCAGGCTGCTGATCAGCTTCTCTTTGGACTGGGAACAAAATACAGAAAGGAAAAAGGTCAGATTGTTTTTTTTTTTTTTTACATGAAGCCACAAGGACAAGAACAAGCTGTTTCCCGGTAACTGACAGGGTGTATGATGGGTTAAAGCGAGGGACCAGTAACTTGATAAACTTTTATTTTTCCACCCCAAAGCTGTACAATTTTTTTTCTCGCTTTGTAAAGTTACAGATTCACTTCAGAGTTTGACATTCCTGCGATGTGGTGATTAATATAAATTCACTATAACCCTAAAACGCCATGTGGTGCCAGATCAGTGGTGGAGCCGCGAGACCTGGAGGATGCGCGAGGCTTTGTTTTTGTAGTCATTCAGCTCCTGTTTGGCGTAATCGGCTGCAGCTCGGGCGGTTTTAGCCTGCTGCTGGAGCTCATCTGCTCTCTGTCTCTCCTCCGTCGCTCTGCGCTCGGCTCCCGTCAGCGACTCGGCCAACGTCTGTCGCTCCGCCTCCATCCTCGCCAGCCGTACTGCAAACTCGCTCTAATGCGGAGACAGCAAACGGAGATTAACTTGCGCTCAACAAAGCTCATTTACTTTACTTGCCGTAAATCACTGAAACGAGTAACGAGTGCTTGTCCACATTATACTTGATTACTAGAACATGAGGATGAAATTTAACATGTATGAAGCCTGTGTTATTTACCTGCATCTGTCTGTAACCGTCCTGCTCTCTGTTCAGGGTCGCGTCGGCCTCCCGGAGTCGCTCCTGCAGCGTCTGTACAGCCTGAGAGTGCAGACTGTTCCCCTCACTGTGGTCCTGCAGGATCCTGTCGTCACAAAGTATGTGAGGGACATCAAACGACAACCTGAATCAATTCTACAAAAATATCAACAAAGGCGAGTAGTAATGCTATCTGGCTGTGAGATACCTGCTTTTCTCGCTTTGAGCCTCCTCCAGCGCCGAGCCTCTGGCCTTCAACAACTGATCCGCCTCCTCCAGTCGTACCCTGAGCACGGCCAGCTGAGCGTCCTTGGCTGTCAAAGCCTGTGTGAGGTCATCGACCTGAGCCCTCAGCTCTCGGACTGTGCGGTCTGAGCGACTCTGGTCTGTATTCCACTTCTCAGCACGAGATCGGGACAGGTTCAGCTCTGGAGAGACGCAGGGAAGGTAAAACAATAAAACATACTAAACACGAGCATATTACAAATCTCATTGTCCAAAAAAAAAAAAGTGTTACAAAAATAAACAAGTAATTTTCTAGCAGATCTCGCAAAGCAAGCTTCTGCTTTTATGTTTTTCTCATACCATATTAATAACCTCAAAAGGAAAGATTTTATCATGTAACCTATGACCTGATTATTAAATAATCTATCTGTAAGAGCCATATCACACTTGTTACGTAAGATGGATCTGCAGAATTTGTTGTTGTGTTTATTCTATTTTATCTGTTTCAATTCATTTATTCTACCTTATTCTGTTCATTAGTTAAGCATTAAGTTTATTACATAAGCCATAAGCTCTGAATGTGTTAGTTAAGCATCCAGTTTGACAATCGTCAGCTGGTCTGTGATGTCATTTCACTATTACATGTATTTGTATGACTATCGCATGATAGAAAGTTCAGTTCAGATGCGGAAGGCTACGGAAACACAAGCTTTTGACCGTGAGCTCAACGCAACAAGATAGATATAACGAAGCTGTTGTTATAAGGTAACGTTGAACCATTCGACACAGCAACAGGTGTCTGTAACCACAGTGGATTTACTCACGATGACTGAATGAAGTGTGGAATCTTTGATGATGAAAATAAAATACCAAGACAAAGAAATCATCGGACTTCCGTTCTTGTGAGTAAACGATCAAACCAAAGCTACGCGTCAAAACTAGTGAAATAACACGACCGCATCTACACCATCTATCTATACATACACACAACTTTACAAATACACAGGCCACGCCTCTTTCACTCAGCAAACACACCGACCACACCTACGTCTAAAGACTGACTCAACAAGCCACGCCTCTTTTATGAGGACTGACTCAGAGGTCACACCTCCGCTATAGGGATATACTCAGAGGCCACGCCTCTTTTATGAGGTCTGACTCAGGTCACACCTCCTCCACAGGGATGGACTTATGCCACGCCTCTTTTATGAGGTCTGACTCAGGTCACACCTCCTTTATAGAGTTTGACAGCGGTCACCCCTCCTTTATGAAGACAGAGACACAGGCCATCCTTCCTTGTCACAATTCTGTTTTTTTTTTTCTCTCTTGTGCAGTATTTTTATAATTGTATTAATGTGGCTATAAATGAGGGGGGTAAGTGTGAGGCCTCGCACCTTCCTGTGTGTCCTTGGCTCTCTGAACTAGTGACGCCATCTCCTGGTTGAGTGACGACACTTCGTTGCGTAGAAGCTGGTTCTCCAAACGCAGACCAGACACCACCTGACTGAGCTGCTCCTCCTGAGCCGAGCTGGACTCCACCGTGGCCTGAACATCTGGTGCTGCTGCTGCCAGGCCCAAATCTGAGCTCTCCTGGGCGTCACCTAGAGAGAGAGAGAGAGAGAGAGAGAGAGAGAGAGAAATAATGTTGAAGGAATTGTGAGCAGGACAGTAATGGCAAAATAAAATATTATGACTAAAAAATATTAGAAACAAACAATCAAATCAAACTATAGAATACAAAAAGCTCTGAAACATTAATTTTTATTCACTTCAAGGACAATTTTGATTAAAAACATAAGGCATCCCTGTGCCTTAATTTACTAGTAGGCACCTTGGCTTCCGTCTCGAGTGGAGTCATTCTCAGTCTTGGCGCTGTGTGTACTTGCAGTGAGGGAGGCGAGGCTGGAGGTTCGGGACAGGTCCCGTGCAGAAGGGGGAGTAGCTGGAGCAGAAGGGACCATGACTTGCCCCTGAGCCGCTCCTTCAGCCACGCCCGTCGTCCGGCCCACTGTCTCTCTCCTCACCTCATTCCTGTCGCTCTTCGGCTTTGGATCCGAACTGTTCAGGAAGTCGAACAGCAGATCATCGTCCACTTCAGATCGTCTAGGCCTGACGAAGTTGGACGACACTTTGACTGCACTGCTGCTGCTGCTAACAGCTGAACCCAGAGGAGTTGTGCTGGACACATTGGCTGTGCCTGCCAACACTGTGGCTTTGGATTTCTTAACATTCTCTGCAGCAGCAGAGATGAAGCCGCGTGTCTCGTGGCCAGTGTAGCTGTGAGGGGACTCTGTACCGCTGTACCGACTTACATCCGGCTCCGGAGGATCGAACGCGTCCGAGGAGGAACTGTGACTCGGGTGTTTGGTCAGAGCGGTGGCAGCACCCTGGTCCACTTTGTTCAGGAAATCCTCGGCCCGGCCGGCTAAATCGACCAACCAAGACATCCTGGGATCTGAAAGAAACATTTAAAATATACAAAAATATTGGCACCCTTTTACAGTCCAAATTCACAACATGAAATTAATAATAATTTTAGCATAAAACGTGTCAGAATGCTCAACAGTCCTATTTATTTTTATCTACTGCAAAGTTAAAAGCAAAAATTCCAGCTGTGTGTAATATTTATTCTGTAAACCTGAAGAGTGACAGCACTTCTGTAATGAGTTGCCTATACAAGGTAAGCTGAAAGGAGAGAACTGGTGACATATTTTCTTTTGACAACATCCTACTCTTTATACAAGGAACGTTTACGTCTCAAATTAATGAACAAAAACACAAATAAACTTCTATAACAAGACAGTAAGAATTCAGATGATAACGTTTAGCCTGTGTTCCTTTTTTTCCCCACCCGTATTGAGAAGCCACACCCCCTACTCTGTTATTGGATCACATTTCATATAACACCCACTACAAGGACTAGACAACAAAACTAGCCAATCATAGCGAGTCTTAAGAAGAGCACTATCGAATCGTAATCGCGGGGGCGGGATTTACCCGAATACGGTTGGGGAAAAAAAAAAAAAAAGACCCCGAGCTTAGCACCGATGTTTGGACGTAAATAATATAATTTTCAACTTCCTTACCCGAGTTATCACCCCTGTATCAAAGTGCAGACAGCAAAATCTCCGCAGGCATGGTCTGGAGGCAAAATAATTCCAGTGATAAAACTATTTTCTTTGCCTTGCCATCAACATAATCGCAAATACTGCTTGACGTGGACCAGGAACTTAAAGGACCCCACAACAGACCTCCCTTTGATATGCCTGAGTAATAACAAATGTAAAAAAAAAAAAAAAAAGAGCAAGGCCCAGGAGGAGGGTGTTCTTGGAGATGCCTGAATGGAAATGGTCGTTGTAGAAATACGCCGAAAAATTTTTATTAAATAAAAATGAACTAAAATAAGAAACACAGTCGTTGAAATACGCAGGCTGTGAATTTGGAATGGTCAAATACACCGTGAAAAATATTATTTTAGAATATGAATAAAGCGAACTAGGAAGCCAGTTTTCGATGTTTAAACTGAAAGATGAGGTAGATCGTGACCAGCAGGGGGCGGTAGTGCAACACAGTGGATGCCACCCGCCTGTAAACACCAAGAAGACAATCATTAATAAAAACACTAACCACTACAATACACTAGAAAATCAGTTTTTAATTCAGGCATATTTTATTTTTAAACAAAAATGAACACACGTCCACAAGTGGTACGAAACAGTGCTTCTTTATTGGTGTCGCACTCATCCCAAATGGCCAAATCTTATTTACAGAGCATGCCACATGAATACGAGAGAACTGACCAGAAGACATCATTAATAACTAATAAGAGTCACATAGCAATCAGCTCTGGATGGAACAACGATCGCCAAAGTACAAGGGAAAAAAAGGACAAAAAAAAGGAAAAGAAATTCCACCAAGTTAAGGTTTTTCATACAATAAAGAGATTTTGCCCATTACAGGAGTGACGTCATTTAATAGTCTCTTACGGTGTTCTTAATAAGACACCAAGATTGAAACTTCTCTCAAACACACACACACACACACACAACCACACACACACACATTAAAAAGCTTCAGGAGAAAAATGGTTCATAAAAATCCCCCAAGGATTTATTTTTTACATTTAAATATCACGGTCAGGATTAAGGATGAACGTTAAAAGAAAACGAACATTATGACGGTACACACAGCACACAGAATGTCAGGTGCTCATGTATAAATTAACCAGTGGACGATTTCTCTCCTATAAAGTATGGCTATGAGGGGGGGGGGGGGGAGGAGGAAAGGGGGAAAAATAGGAAACAAAAAGCTGCCACATGTCACGGGATTTTCGTAATTTGTTTTATTTTCAGACGACTCGTGCACGCAAACTGCACAAGTAATTTCATCAGATGGATGTCTCGCACTACAGTCTTGGATACTCACTCATTCTCTCTCTCCCTCACACTCACACACACACACACACACTTACAAAGGTTTACATGTGTACAATCTTTCTTTCTCTCTCTCTCTGACACACACACACACTCAGATGCAGGCATACACTCACAGAAGGAACATTTATGTGAGAGAGAGAGAGAGAGAGAGAGAGAGAGAGAGAGACAGCCTTGGGCTCCCTGGTGCAGTTCACTAACACATGCAGGGGGGTTAAATGGAGGGGACGCAGGAAAACGGGAGCGTCAGATGAGGCCTCGTCTCTTCTTGTAGTCCTCCAGGTTGAGTGATCGGCGAGGGGCCCCATCCTTCACCGGCAGGGAGTTGGAGCTCACAGACAGGGACTTTGTCTCTGCAACACACACACACACATATATATTAAACTACTGAGAAAGTATAAGGATTTAAATCTAGAAAAAAAAAAATCTAGAAGAAGGTCAGAATCGAGGCCAGGTGAGAATGTTACTGATCAGACCGACTAGTAATGAAATGCCCCAGATATATACTTATATACTTTTCATCATTAATGATTATATTTGTGCATCTTTACTCCAATGTTAGATAAAAATACAACTCAATAGGATAAACAACTCAAGAGTCTAAATTTTGTGCAACAAAGTGAAGGTCAGTGTCAGTGCATCATTCAAAACACTAAGGAACATCACACAAACAAGGACACACACACACACACACACACACACACACACTCACCAGCACTGGGGACCTGCAAGTCGATTTTGACATCGAAGTCATGTACTTTGAACAGGTCCTCTGAGAGGTCGCTGGTGGTTTTTGTGACATCTTTATCCCTCAGGTTCGCTGGACCCTGCTTAAAACATGCGTGCACACACACACACACACACACACACACACGTCAGATAATGGTGTACTGTAGATCATACTCTCGGGAATCAGAAGCACACTGACGTGCTGTGAGAAGACAATTAACACCACCATTAGGTAATGAAACTGAATGTGAAGTGGTGCTCAGGTGGACGTCCTTCTCGGCTCACCTGTTTGTTGACCTGCTGCGAGTTGTCTTGGCCGGAACCTGAACCGTATTTCTGATTAAGATGGGCGAGAATAGCAGCGTGGACTGACGGGTCTCTAGCCTGGAAATAGGGAATGAAGGGATGAAAGGGAAATATACACACACACACACACACACACACACAACGATTTAGTAATAAGCAGAGAAGACACGCCCACAACACACTGTTCAGCTTGAGTAGTTCAACTCTGGACTCTGATTGGTCAGCAGATGTTGATTTAAACACAAGTTTATATTAATTAATACATTATCGTTTCTAGGGCAACAGCTCATTCACAGGGACTCGTATCTGAAGCCTGAAATCATTGATGTAGTGAATAAAATGTTTGGTTTAATGTATATTAGTGGAAGGAGTCTCCGGTTTTAGCACAAACAGAGACAGGCTGGGAAAGAGAGAGATTATAGCTGCTACAAGTAAGCGCTTCCATGAACAATCCTCAACGGGAAACGTAACTACAAACAGAAAGAGTGACTCGTCTTTCTTTAACAAAAGACGTCACTGGAGTCGTGTTTGTATGAAAGGAATAAAACCCCTGATAGACGTCCTGTTACAGGAACGCCACAGTAACTCTGCTCCATCGTCTGCTTCATGCACTCAATCCTACTGTTGATTACTTTCCTCTAACAGAACACCACAGTGCGTTTTATTCCACACAGGGCACGCCTTGGTCTCTGGTGACGTCCTAAAAACGGTAGATTGTGTAAGAAAGGAAAACTCAGGGCTTACGTTGGACACCATGGTAGGTTTGCACTGTCGCCTGGTGAACGGGTCCATTTGCTGGTTTTTGGAGTTCTGACCTTCAGCCTGAGGAAATATAAAAATAAATCAATCAATAAATAAACAAAAAAAAAAAAAAAGAGAGAGAGACCGTGAGGTTTCCAGAAGTTCAGTAAGAACACAGACAGACAGACAGACAGACAGACACAGCGCGCGTCACCTCTGCACCTCTACATACCACTAAGGCTTTCTCAGACTCCACGATGTTCCAGCTGCGGTTCCTCTGGTTGATGTAGCTGAGAAGCATGAAAAGTGATGTTACAGAAGCACACCCAGACTCTCAGGTGGTCAAACACACAAGTGTGTGTGTGTGTGTGTGTGTGTGTTTACCTGATGGCAGAAATGTTTTTAGTTCTCTGTCTGTCTAATGCTTCAGCTCTCTCTTCCAGCTCATTCAGCTGATCCTGCAACATCTTCACCTTATCACCATCACCGCTCTCCTCCGCCATTGCCTATCACACACACACACACACACACACACACACACACACACACACACACACACACGTTTATACTACACCGTCTAATGCGTTATACAGAATATACCTTGTTATATTGAATATAAAGTGTTGACCATCATGGAGTGTTACCTTTTCTTTGAGGAGCTGCGTCTTCTTCATGGCGTAGTTTGGAGGTGCTTTCCGGAATCTGTCCTTCTCCTTCACTATCTGTTGTGCAAGAAAAATATATATTATTATTATATTCTGTATACAAAGTTTCACTTAAATACCTTCTCAAGGAAGATTGTGCATGTTTTGATGTGCATGCCTTCTTATTAAAAATAACTTAGCGGAATATAAAATTACTTAACTTTTTATAACACGCAAAAAAAAAACAAAAAAAAAAAAAGACATTTCTAGCTTTGACCAAATCTGAAAATCTCACTTAACCAAATTAGATTAGTTTAACACATTTTAGTTAAATACATTTTTGTGACAAAAATAAAACTTTACATGTATGAGTGATACAGTTCATTAATGAGTGAATATAGAAAGACGGGGAAATTAAACCCAAAGCCATGACTCACATCCTCGATGTCTTTGTCGTTGAATTTGTAGTTGACGGCTTCTTTTATAGACTGCTCTTTTTTACCGATTTCGTCCAGGGTGGGAATCTGCATTCCTGCACCGTGCATCTGAAACGGTTCACACCGAGATCAACAGACATTCAGCGAACACGTGACCGTTATAAAAGCTTTCGCTAGAGCCGTCACATACACCACATTTATATTCTACCTGCTGCTCAGAGGTATGAGATAGTTATGAGTAATAAATCAAGACTCAACGACAGCGAGGCTTTCAATCATTTACCAGGTCCGGCCATGAAGAAGTGCGCTCTGAAATGACTTGGGGTTTATCTAACCTGGCTGACAATCATGTTTATTTACCAACACCACTACAATTAAGACTGTTCTTAAGTTGTGATACAATTAACTTTATCTCAGAGGGTCAGCACTCAATATAAATACAGAGAGACAAATCAGATTGCCTGGTTAATGCCAGATAAGTACACAGTCAGCATCAGACAGCCTGACTACAGCAACACAAACATTTATGATACTTTTCCCAGATATTAACTACTTGTGCACTGTGGTTTAGAATAGTTATTATTACTGCTACAAACAGTACATCAATAATCTTCACAATAAAAAAAATATAGATCCCAATATCTAATAAACTACACTACTTTGGTATGTTTTTAGCACACTTACCGCTTCTTTCCACTTCATGAACTCGCTCTCCGCGAACTCCTGATTGGACACAAACTCGAGCCGAAACACCCGGGTATCGTTGCCGTGTCTTCACATGCACGCACGCGCAGACACACACACAAACAGAAATCATATTAATTCAGCTATAATGACAGTAGACATCTGCCGATATGTTCATGTAGTGTAACGCGTTGTTGAGACGAGTCTGACGGACAGCTTACCGTAACTGCAGCCCCTTGTTAGTTCGCGTCGAGCCGAGCTGGTAGACTTTGGCCGTTTCCACCACATCTACGATCTCAGCCACCTTGTGGCGCGCGACAAGAAAACACAAACATGTTTAACAAGCAGACAGTCTAAATAAAGGTTATGACCGGACGTCTACAAAATACTTTCTAGTCAATCTAAATTTTTTTATTAAACTTAATCATCTGTTTTAAATTAACAACAATTATATTAACTAATAACTAAATAAAGCTAGCCATTTAACAATTATTTAAAATATCTACCTAAAAAAAAAATAATTGTATTTTAACTTTTTTTTTTTATTAATTAGCGACTATTCTTGAAATTTATTAAATATAGCTAATTTAAAAAAAATAATGTATGATTCAATCACCTGTATTATATTTATATATTTATCTACCTATATTTATGAAATTCCCAATTTTATTTTGATCAAAATGCTTTTATTTTTATAAAATTCTGAAAATCTAACATGATTATGAATTTATTTTAATATGGTATTTATCAATTTAAATTTAACTTATATTAAAAAAAAAAAAAAAAAAACATTTTTACTCAACTGGCTATTTTATCTTCAATTTAAAACTCACTTTAGACAGATAAGTTTGCATGTTTTATGCCTGAGAAGGTATAAGAAATAATTTTATAAATGTAATTAAATATCTGATCTCTTTAAAAATCGCCTCAATGGCATTTCCTTCTAAGTTAAGTTAAGCCTTTATTAAGCCTAAACATTACAGCACAGTGAAATTCCTTCTTTGCATATCCCAGCGTAACTGGGGTCAGAGCGCAGGGTCAGCCATGATACAGCGCTCCTGGAGCTGACAGGGTTAAGGGCCTCGCTCACAGGCCCAACAGTGGCAACCTGGTGGAGCTGGGGATCGAACCGCCGATCTTCCGATCAGTAACTCAGTGCCTTAACCCTCTGAGCCACCACTGACCACATCTACACTGGGTGACACAAAGGATCATGGGATATTAAACAGGAAGTAGTTCGTACCCTGTAGACAGGCTTGCTGCTGCAGTTGCCGATGCCGATTCGGACGAAGCACCCGGTGACCGTTTTAGCGAAAAAGGGCATGTGACACCAGCGCTCCAGTTTGTGCCGTGACAGACGGATGCGGTTCAGCTCCTCCGGCAACGACACCGGCTGAGACTTAGGGGGCGTGGCCTCTCTCCTGAGTGGGATGGGGGCAGAAAAGGAGCCAATCACAAGTTGTGCATAACATACGTCACGAGTACGGCTTTACGTGTAACCGAAAAAACACTTTAAAGCCAATTCTGGTGCTAAGAGGAAATCAAAGACCACACTCACTCCTCTTCTTCATCAGAGGACGATAACCTGGAGCTGCGGTCGCTCTTCACTGAGGACTTGTCGTCGTCTTCCTCTTCCTCCTCCTCGTCGTCGGAATACACGTCGCTGGCCTTCAGAGGCTGTCGCTTGGTCAGGAGCTCAGCTGCGAGGTTAAAGGTGTAAATATTAAAGTGGCGGTCAGTAAATGTGAAAAATCTATGTTGTGTACAAACCACAGGCTGGAGCATTGGATAGAAGAAGGGGAGGCAAAAAAATTATAATAAATAAATAAAAAAAACAGGAAATTAAACGAAACTCCGACAGAAATGTACGAGAAAACAAACCCGTTCTGTTCTTCTTCTTCTCTCGCTCGGCCTTCAGCTCCTCCATGGCCTGCGACTTCTTGTCCAGCTTTTCGTCTCTCTTTGATCTCCTCTCTTTATTATGAGACATCACCTGAAATCAGATCGACAAACAAGTAGAGCGATTAGAGCGATGTTGTTTCATTATTCTACTTCTCCAGACTTTTTACTTATTAAAAAACATCCTCGCTTTAAAAGACAAGATGGTTGTATTTCTGTGAGGAGCTGCGACGCTGATCTACTCACCACCTGAGTGTCTGTAACCTGAGACTGCTTTTTCTTCTCCTGTTCCTCCTCTTGCTTCTTTTTCTTCTTCTCTTCTTTAACCTTCTTCTTTTCAGTCTTTAGTTTCTGTTTGATTTCGAACCTGAGTGGAGCACAGGAGAGGTTTGGGGTGACAAATTATCCGGAGGTAAGACATGCCAGACATTTACAGCAGACGGTTTGGTCCAAATCTGCACACTGGTGTACTAACTGGGACAAACAAGTAAATACACAAACAAACATAAATAAAAAAATAAAAAAACAAAACATGAGGGTTGGTTTGTTTAAGTTAATCTTTAAAAAAAAGCTACTGTTGCAAACACTTGCAGGCAATTTTCTACAGAGGGTTTGGAGGCAGCCATGTTCAGATATTCGAATCAGATCTGACTCTAACCCATTTCTGCATTGAGAGGTACTTTGTGTGTGTGTGTGTGTGTGTGTGTTCGCACGCTCTCCTCACCTGCGTTTGAGCACCTCTCTCTTCTCGATACGGTTGAAAAGCTCCTGTTCTCTCTCTTTCTCAGTCATCTGCTCCAGCCGTGCCCGGTCCTCCTCGTCTCCCATCAGATCGTCTCCGTATCCGTCCCGGAACACTTCGTCCTCTGAGGACGAGTCTGAATCCGAGCTGGAGGAGGAGCTGTTGCTGTCCGAGTCGGACACCTCGCCTGCGAGATTATCAGCGATATCTTAGATGTCATGTTAACGAACATGCTTACATAAACAGCGACATGGGATTAACAACCAGAGAAGCAACGAATAAGTCAACGATTCCTAAACTCACCCTCCTCTGGGGCGGAGCTCTCAGCTGAGCTGTCTCCATCGGAGCTCCCTGAGGAAGCAGCTTTGCTCACTTTCTTCTTGGTGGGGTTCTTTTTATCTGGTCCTTTACTGGGTTTCGCCTTTTTCTTGGCTTTGGTGCCCCCGACGGTCCACTACACACATACACACACATTTTAAACTGCACACAAATACAAAGCCAGATTGAAAATGTAACCAGATCGACTTGAGAAAGCAAACCGGCACCAAACCCATCTCGGGACATAACCTGCAGAGGAGGATTAGTGGAATAAGGATGCGGTGAAGTACCTCGTCATCGCTGTCGGACGTCTCGGAGTCCGTAGAAGCTGCAGGTTTGCTGACGGGTTCCTCCGGTTCCTCCGAGTCCACGCGCTTCCTCTTGGCCAAACTCAGCAGCTCCTGGGAAAAAAGAAATAAAAGGAAATTAGACGTTAATCCGTCAGTGTGTATTTTATCACGTCACCTTGCTGTACAACTCAACACCTTCGATAGTAGAAGCCGTATATGAAAGCTAAGAAAACAGCCTCAATCACCAAGTTGAGGTAAAGTCACAATAACTGTTCAGTAGAAATAAAAACATAACAGGGACATGAGCTGAAAACGATAAGGTTAAAGGTATTTCTACAAACGAGAGGGAGAGACAAATCTCTTATTATAGCCTATATAAACCTTGTATGTCTCGCTTTCACTCGCTCACTCATCGTCTATACCGCTTAATCCTTTCCGGAGGGCCGGAAGCCTATTCCAGGAGACTTGGAATTAATTAGCTTAATCTGCATGTTTTTAGACTACTAGAGGAAACTAGGGTAACCGGAGGAACCCCGACAAGCACAGGGAGCACTTTCAAAGTCCATGCACGCACATTAAGGGGGTTATAACCTAACCTGGCTGAGTTTCGAACCAGGACCCTGGAGGTGCAAGGCGACAGTGCTAACCACTAAGCCAGTGTGACACCTAACTTTAATTCAGTTCTATTTTATTTGTATAGTGCTTTTAACAATGGTCGTTGTCCCAAAGCAGCATTACAGAATCAGAAGAAAATGACAGAAATGTGTATGAAATGTAAGAAAATGTGTATGTATCATTTGGGTGATATCAGATAGCAGGGATTGAGCTGCAGGCGTACTGTGTGTTCGGCTGCTGGACGTTCAATATAACATGATGTGTTTATGTTAATATGGAGTCCAGGTAGAGCTGCACGATATTAGGAAAATATGCGATATTGTTGTTGAATATTGCGATAACGATATTTCTTGCGATATAACATTTCCCTAGAGAAATGCATTTTTTTTATTATTATTATTGCCTATTTTTTTTATTATTTATTTATATGTAATGATGATACTAAAATAAACAGGTAATAGATATTCGTCTGATGTAATTAAATCTAATTCAGGCTAAAAAGAAACTATATGTCAAGGAAGTTGCAAATATTTAGACTTCAAAACACTATGAATGACTTAAACCCCTCAGCAGATATTCTGACTTCTGGTTTGCTGTTACTATAAACCTGCCAACACAATATGAATTACTTTCAAACATTACTGTTTATTTACATGTAACCGTGTAACACTCATCAATAGTGTCTTACAACAAGAGCATCTTTTAAACTAAATATTCTCTTTGGCTTGCCTGTTTTTTTTTTTTTAATAAAAATAAATATTATTAAAGGGGACCTACGGTGCTACATGGACTTTTTCAAGCTGTTTGGACTGCATTGTGTGTTAGGAGAGGGTGTACACAACCACTCTACAGTGATAAAGAGCCGCCTAGCGATTTTCTTTTCATTTAATAATATAAGATGCCCCTTCTGAAATCAGGCCGTTTTCAAAAGCCTGTCGGTGTGAAGTCACAGCGACAGAGGCCGCTCCTACTACAGTTGATTGACACTGGTGTTTTAGCAAAGACCCGCCCCGAGTGAAAAAAGAGCCTTCAGCCATTATTTTTCTACACTGGAGTAAAATGGCGCCTACACGAGTGTGGTGTGCAGTTTGTTGCTGTAGTGTGGTGGTCTAGTGGTTAGGATTCGGCGCTTTCACGTGGGAGACCTGGGTTCGATTCCTGCTCAAGGTATATGCTTTTTTTGCACTACATATTTATAAAGTTTTTCTAAAGTTCGTTTAGTAACGAGGCGAGTGCGCTATGCTTCGGTAAGCTTTTCTGACACCAGGAGAGACTCAGTCAAACACACACACACACATACACACACAATGTTTAGCGTGTATGATGTCCTATTCCCGGCATCTAAATGACTCAGTCCCACACAAACACACACACACACACGTTGTCTGTCAGAAAGGTCTCTGTTTATTAACAGCAAAAGATCGGTATAAATATGTTTGACTAAACGCCTGTGCTATAGACATATGTTACTACAAATTAACCATTGTACATGTCCTGGTAAGATCCCGAAAAAACAATGCTTCGTGTGTATAAGGTCGCGGGTTGAATAGCCGGCATTTCCAAGAGGCAGCCATTAATCCTCCGTGGTCTAGTGGTTAAAATTTGAATTTGAATCAAAGGAGAGGAAGAGAGGTGGAAGGAGACAGAGAGAGAGAGAGAGAGGGGGAGAGAGAGAGAGTATGGGAAGGTGAGCGTGAATGAACAGATGCAAGAGGAGACAGGAAGATAGCAGCAGGGAAGATTTAACACGTTAATATCAGATCTATGAGGAAGAGAGCAAGAGAGTAGAAATAACTCCTTTATATATAAAATAATTCTAACATCATGTAAAATTATTTTTAACTGTTTTTTAAATATTTTTAACTGTTGTCAAAGCTATACCCCACTTGTATTGTGAAGACACGCCCCACAGAACTGGGGGGCGGGTTCAGTAGAGGTCATTAACATTTAAAGGAGCATGTACTGAAACAGGTTGCTGAGAACAGAGCTACTTTTTACCAGGTAAAAGTAATGTTTTTTTTACACAACAATTGAGAATTTTTAATTAAAGTATATTACAAACTTTTCATTAGGACCCTAAAGAATCATATTAACCTATGCAAAATTGAGACTGTATGTCCCCTTTAAACAAAAATTAAATTAAAAAAATACTACTTGTCACACACGCGCGCACACACACACACACACGCGCGCTCCGCGACCGGCACTAGGACCCAGAAGTAATGCGGGCGCGAACCCGGAAGTATAAGAGGAGTAAACAAACCACCGCATAGACCTTAGTCACTGAGTTCACGCATGTCGGTTCAGATTGTTTACTTTCTGATTCGAGTGTGTGTTTATAGGACGCGGGTTAAATGTGTGTTTTTCCCTTGCTCCCCTTCTGTGAGAGTCCTTAGACTAATTCGCGTGGTTATTCTGCCTACTCGCTTGCTTCCGCGTTTGGGTTTACCGTCTATAAAGGGCTAACGGCTAATCGCAGCTAACGGCTAATCGCGGCTAACGGCTAATCGCGGCTAACGGCTAATCGCTAAATCTTCTGATCATCAGAAGTTCGCGACAGAATGAAGTATAAAGATATATATATATATATATATATATATATATATATATATATATATATATATATATATATATATATATACATAAGATATAAGCGGGTATAAACATAGTAAGGGCCCATCTGATTGGTCAAATCTGGACACACAAATGCTTGGCAAATAAAGTATTTATCGCAACTCTTTGCGATATGGTTATCGCGCATGCCATTATCGCGATAACGATATTTTTTCGATATATCGTGCAGCCCTAAGTCCAGGTACAAAACTTTAGGAAATGTACAGAATTTTCACACTTGACTCATTACTTGGAGCACCTGTACTGTATCTTGCATGCAAACATGCACTCAAAGCCACTGTTTTGCATGCCGCATTACTTCACCGCTGACTATCCCGAGGTCACGGGACGCCGGGGGAATTTACAGTCTGGGACAAGATGGTCAAAACTTCCTGAGCTTTAACTTTATAAAGTGGCAATAGTGTTTCCTGGGAATAAATAAATAAATAACAGCTACGAATTTAGCTTTTTGTTTGTCTAATCCTGTTTCTCTTTGACTCAGACTTTAAAATCAGATGATCAAACGCACTACTTTTACTGTTCAGCAACAAATAAGAGGTCACACTGCGGAGAAACTAATGAAGAACCGAGTGTGTCAGATTTGATTTACTTTATGGACTTTGACGTTAGTGTCAGGATTTATGGTTACGGTGAGAGTCGTGTGTGTTTTATGTCATGTGTTTATAGCCAGAAGGATAATCCTCTCAATGACACATTTATATCATCATCATCATCATCATGCAGGATAAACTTAGCTCGGCCAGCCTGGGGATTTGCTCTGGCTTTAGTTCTCAGCTTCATGTCTCAGTTTCAGTGCAGAACTAAGCCCCAGTGTGTGCAAAGCGAACACGTCTGAGCACAAAAGATGGAGAAATGCAAAAATATGCCTTTCAAAAGTAGAATTATCCGACCCTCTGTCTCTACAATTTGAGTGAAAGCGTGAAAATCAACCATTAGATGAAATCTGAGTGACTTTCAGAGATTTCCAGCCTCAGGGTGCACTTACTTTTGAAAACACAAAACGTTAGCGCTCTTTAACACTTTAACCTTTAAAAAGACCTAAAATTAATCGCAGGAACACTCCGTGGACTGGCTCTGGACTCGGATGTTTACAAGTGTACAGGACTAGCTAACGCGCTAGCACGCTAATTAGCAAGGATGCTAGCTAACAGGCGAACACCTGATGTACACAAAAACTACCGAGTTTAATACTTTGAAATGCATTGTGATTCATTTTGAAATAAAACATTGTGTTTGCAGACTATTTTGTATACTATATTATAATTATTTGCTGATGATCAGGCTGTTTAAGCAACTAGCTTGCTAGCGCTCTTTTCATCTGCGTTCTAAATATTTCCCACTTGTTTTGAGGCAAAAACCGCCCCCTTTATTACTATTGGCTGACAGTTTCCCGCCTTCCAAACTACAATTGGATTAAAATGCGTAACTCGACCAATCATCGAACAGATTGTACTGTGACGTAAAGGTTCGCTAAAGAACACTGGACGCATTGCAGGTATGTTTTTTAAAAAAAATTGCAGCGCAGTTACCTACTAGCATGGACGTCCGCGCTAATGTTACCCAAAAGACACCCTTTAAAACCCGCACACAACTTCTTCCAATTTTAAGCAAAAATAATTATATCTCGCGTTTACCTGATCCAAATTGTCATCGCTGGCGCTGTCTTCCGAGTCGGAATCGATGACGACCCGACCTTTCCGCTTCTTTACGTTCACCATGGTTAGCTTCGGAGGCTAAGCTACCCTCGGTGGATGCGCTCGTGCTTATTTTGGACACGAACACAGACGGCGGCGCTAGACCGCGCATGCGCGTTACGTGTTTATGTTTTTTCCCCCCCTCAACCATCAGGGGCCAGTGACGTCATCGAGACGTCAGTAAAGGCGTAAAGTTATTTCCTTCGCAGCTCCGGTTTTATTGTTCTCATTAAGAGTCACCTAGCCTTAGGTTCATGTCGGATTATACGATCTAAATTACTTTTGGGTAGTATCGATATAACAAACTGGAAATATAATAATAATAATAATATAATTTGCCTAATGCACTAAATAAGTTTATTTTTAAGATCCTCCAAAATATTAGCCTGTAAACTGTTTTGTATGATTTTATTTCTGATATTTGGGGATAAATAATAAATATTCTTTGCGTGGATACACTAGATGAAACTTTAATACATGTGTTTTGTGAGTTGTGAGTAAAAGATTAACTCTCCTAAAATGTCATCAATTGGAACACCTCAATGTATCTCACTCCTATAGTATGAAATACATCATTTTTTACTATGGAAATTCTCAAAGTAAAACTCTCGAACATGTAATTCAATATTTTGTTTTAAATGCAAAATTCTTTATCCATAAAGATTTTGTCTTTCTCCTTATATATAATAGAAATGAACTTTCTTTTTAATTCTCTTGAAATAATTAGATTTTTTAAAATAAAATAACAATATACTTGGCGGCGCGGTGGTGTAGTGGTTAGCACTGTCGCCTTGCACCTCGAGGGTCCGGGTTCGATTCCCCGGCCAGGCTCGAGTCCCGTCTCTGTGTGCATGGAGTTTGCATGTTCTCCCCGTGCTTGGTGGGTTTCCTCCGGGTACTCCGGTTTCCTCCCACAGTCCAAAGATATGCACATTAGGCTAATTGGCGTTCCCAAAATAGACCATTGTGTGTGTGTGTGTGTGTGTGTGTGTGTGTGTGTGTGTGTGTGTGCGCTCTGCGATGGATTGGCATGCTGTCCAGGGTGTACCCCGCCTCGTGCCCTGAGTCTCCTGGGATAGGCTCCAGGTCCCCCGCGACCCTGAATACAGGATTAAGCGGTATAGAAGATGAACAATATACTTCTAGAATTCTCTGACACTTATTATTTTATTGTCATTTGTTTTTCCTAATCAACGTACATTGTATTCTGTTTTGTACTGATTCAATTTATTGCAATGATCACCTTATTGTTATGATTATGATCAGCAAGAAAAAAACTTATTTTCCTCGCTGATTTGTTGCTGTATAATTAGATAAAATGTTTGGAGGCAAAACGAGTTATGTTTAAGTATAATGTATAATTGTTTTTTAATTATTAGTTAAATGTTAAATTAGTTTTTAATGGTTTACATTTACTGCATTCTTAGATGTAATCATTAAACTTTAGGTCAGTACGAATGTTCCACTTTAAAAACAAACACTTGACAGGTTCAGCAGATACTGTACATTCTTATTTTTAATTTAGTCAATCCTGTCGCGCGACCCCGGAACCAGTTTGCAGCATCGCTTTTTTTCTATCCGGACATTTTACGCGACGGACCACAATGGCGGCTTACAGGAACGTGAATGTCAGCTTATTTCTTAAAGCATTTCTTGTTTAATTATTATTTAAAATATTTTATCACATTACATTAAAGGTTTTTTATTTGCACTCTGTTACTGCTTTATTCTACGAAACAGTGTCGCCTTTTGCTCTTTGGTTGCTGTTATTTCGGGGTGTAAGTAAGTGATGTTTTGTTATTTTTGCCTGTTTTATTACGACAGCAGTTTTCAGTCTCATGCACGAGGGGCTGGTGTTGTTGCAGACACACTTTATAAATGATTAGAGATTTATTAAGATCAACTGGTTAAAGAAGTGATTAAATAAGTTTGAAGTTCATCTGGATAAGAATGAAGACCCCTTATTTAGAATAACTAGTAAATGTATTAAATCCCATCATGTACTGCTTAGAATTGGTGACCAAGTCCTTTTCCTTTGGGGGTTACAGAAGAGCCCGAATATAACAAGCAGTGTGACATGAAGAATCAAACGTAATTAAGACGGGGGGATGTATTATTGGTTGCACTCTTTGTTTATTTAAATTTTTCTTTTTTAACAATTGTGTCAGTAACATGGTAACATTGTCCTTCTCAGCAGAAAAGATTTGAATGCTTTGAGCTGAAAGGTAATGGCCTTGCCAGGGAGGCTACTGCAACCCTCTGGGATATTCCGGAGGCGTCTCTTTCAGCTGCACATCGCCTGTCCTGTCACGGTGAACATCAGATCTGTGCATGAACGGGACTACCGCAGACCAGGCCAGGCTCCGGACACACGATGGCCCTGGCAGAAGATAAACTTTGACTTTTCAAAGGGCGTGGAAGGAGTAAAGAAGCACTTTGGGCTTCTGAAGGACGAGCTCATGGAGCGCTGGTCAGGACCCGAGGGGCGGCCGCTGGAGGTGCATATGCTGGAGCAGACGCGTGTGCTGTGGGAGTTCCGTGGGCCGGAGTCGCTCAGTCAGTGGGCCGTCACCTCGGACAGGGAGATCGGTGGCCGCAGCGAGGCTTATATAAAACTAGGAAGGAATAATTCCACCTGCATGCTGTATGGCTCTCTGTGCTCGGCTCCACCACGGGACGGAGAGACACGCTACAGCGGATACTGCACTCTGCGCTCCAAACAGCCTCGGGTTAGTGCTTCTGAATCCTGAGTTTAGTTTTACGATTTCTCAGATTGCCTTTGGTTCTGTTTTAAATAAGATCTTAAGCAAATATGATCAACTGAGCAAAGTTTTATGCTGCTGTTAACGTGACTGTGTTTTCAGTCTTCATTCGACAGAAAGAAGCACTTTGATTGGTCAAACTTTAACACGCTGCATTTGCGTATCCGTGGAGACGGGAGGCCGTGGATGGTGAACATCTCAGCAGAGACTTACTTCTCTCACCAGAGAGATGACATGTACAGCTACTTCTTGTACACCCGAGGGGGTCCATACTGGCAGGACGTCAAGGTGCGAGTACCACGCACAAAAAAATAATTATATTAATTCCAGGTCATGCCAACTAAACAGATCAGCAGTCCTATTTAATAGTTATTTATCATAAAGTCTAATAAGAGATTTTTGTTGTGTTAGGTTTTACTTTCTTTATTTTCTTACTTTCACAGATCCCCTTTTCTAAATTTTTCCTCTCAAGCCGTGGGAGAGTACAGGACGACCAGCACGAACTCTGGCTAGACAAGGTCTGATAGTAACTCTGTTTTCAGTTTCATAATTCCTTTTGTGAATGTTTAATTCACACAAATTAATTTCAGTCCTACTCACTTTGTGTTTTGGGTTTCAGGTGAACACGATCGGCTTCACGCTGGGAGACAAAGCGGACGGACCGTTTCAGTTAGAGATCGACTTCATCGCTGTGTGTAACGACCGCGCTCACATTGAGCAGTTCGCTTATGAACTCTACAAGAGGAACCCGCAGGTTTAACAAAGATGGAGTTGTGACCCTGGGCTGGTTGGGAATGTGTTGTTTACACAAACTTTTGAACAGAAACACGCAGGGACACAGGAATTATAAAACACAATGTTTAACAGTTAAAGAAAACAGAGCTTAAGGGTCTACATCCCTCAACAACAAAATTCAGGGATATGTACAAATTATTGGGGGGTAAAGATTTTTTTTCTCATAAAAAAAGAGGAAAAAGCATCAAACATTGACAAAAAACAGACACAAGCTAAAAAAAGGTGCAAGTAGCTACAGTTTGAAAATCTTATTTTAAAAAAAGCAAGAGAAAGAGAGAGGGGAAAAGCAGGAATGTTAAGCCATGACTAGTCCACGTCTGGCACCGAGCATCTTCTCTTTCTTCTGCTTCCTGTCCTCTTTGTGCTTAACTCGCCGCTCGTCTCTGTTAGAGGGACGAAATCAAAGTGTTAATCTCTACACAACCATTCTGCACAACAAAGCAACAATCCCCAGCAACATGAAATGAAACAACCTTGGGTTTGAAAGTGAAGGTAGAGAACATTTTTATCCTTTTATAAAGAGAGAGGCTAACGATTATCATAAACCAGTAAAAAAAAAATGGTTCGTCAGGACAAATCATTCTTTGTACGGGTGTGTAAACTTTTGCATTCAGCTGGATTATTGACACAACTGTCTTTCATATTGTCAACCTTAATTTTTTTGTTCAAAATATTTATTTAGTACCTGATTTCCATCCTTAATAAATAATAAATGAACAAATGAGTTCTGTGTTTAATGGAGTGTGTGTTCTGCTCAGCATTAGTGTCTCACTGACCGCGTCTGCACTTCGTGCTGTTTGTAGTTTTTCTGGTGAGACGGAAGCGTTTGAGATTTGTTTAGTGCGGCGTTTTCCTGCGTCTGCGGTGCTCCGAAAGGCTTCAGCTTCCCTAAACAGATGGAGGACAAACAAAATAAATACAAATCTCAAAGAGATCTACAAAGAGGCGAATGAATTCCTGAAATAAATTCCTCACGCACCCTTATGCGGCTTGTAGCCGAGCGGCCGGGAAAGGCTCGCTTTCAGATCGAAAGCATTCTTCTTGTTTGTCCCTGGAGTACCAGAGGCGCCTCCGAACATGAACGGAGTCAATGCTGAGAAAGAAAACGATAAAAGCACAGATGTTTTACTCAAACGCCGGCTACACTGTGATTCTTTTTGTGTGTGTGTGTGGTTGTGTGTGTGCTATTCTGACCTGGGGTTTTGTTGACAGGAACGGCGTTCTTGTTCGTCTGCACTTCAGACTTCCTGCCCGGAGTAGGAGTGAGCGGAAACATAGGAGACATGCGGGCTGGAGTCTTTAGCAGAGAACGCTTGTACTCGTTATCCTGCGTCGTTTCGGAAAACCTTTAAATAAAAATAATAACGCCATGACATGGTTACTTTAACTCGCCTCATCTCGTCAGCGCACATTAACACTTAACACCAGAGCTCATGGCATGCTCCTGACCTGACGTTTATTTTGTTGGCTGAGAGAATGGATGGCCTGAAGGGGGCGCTGTCCTTCTTCGCCGGCTTACTGGCGGGAACCCGAGTGGCCCTGCGCGTCACCGCTCTCTTCTCCGACGCACTGGGGCTGAACAGTGCGGCTCGGCTGACCGCCGGCTTCTGCAAACATTAAGATGGTGATGATCTGCGGCTCAAATACGTTTGTATTTAAAGAGTGTGTGCTGAGGACAAGGAATAAACCGGACTCACGCCTTGAGGCTTAGCGTCCGCCGACTTCTTGATACTGTTTTCTGTCTGAGCCTGAGAAAAAAAACAGCAGCACACTTAGCAAGTAATACAAAGACTCCACGTTGTGCTGTCAGAGAATAGTAATCAGTGATGAAGTCTGCACAAATGAGTAAGAATAAAACCTTCAGATCCTTCACAGAGTTCCTGAACACCTCCATCTGCTTGTTCCTCCTCTGCACGTAGGAATCGATGGACTCCATCTTGTTGAAATGCGCCTCATGGAGTTTCTTGAAGTCTACAGATTTCGGAATAAGGAACAATATCACTACCTGTAGAACTTTTCCCCAGCAGATGTGTGTGCAATGTCAGCAAGCATCTGCACTCTTACAGCATAAAACAACAATAAGAATGTAAATGATATAATGTGACTTTACTTGGCGTGGTTGGCCTCAGAGCTGCTTTCTTCTTCATCAGACCCTCGTGACGGGGGATTTTTCCAGCCGTCTTCTTCACCACATCTGTTAGAAAAGGAAAGGGTTTGTTTAAATTGAGGTTAAAGGAAGATTGAGTGATTATTTCAGAAATTCTCTCATTATCGATCAGAACTGGACGGGGGCCCAGTGATATTTTTTCCTCTCATATCTTCTGTACGGATAGAATGAGGTTCACAGAGTTTTTAAATCTCCTCACGCTGCTTTTAACTATAGCTTAAAAACTTGTAATTCCCATCCTCCAACAAGGAGAAACTAAACCGATCCTTACGCTCAACTTGTGAATCAATCTTGACAATTTAAGTCACACAGATATCGGTTCTACCTAAAACACACCTTTATTGCTCCTCTTAGTGACTGTGATCTCATGAGCAGGTTCCGGAGCTGGAGTCCCCGTGTCCTTGCCTGAGGACACCTTCCTCCTCTTAGAGCTCCTTTTACCGCCGTCCTCTACCTCCTCCTCCTCTGCAGGTGCCTTGGCATCATCCTGGAAATATACACTTTTAAAGTTATTATAAATTTTTTACAAATCAAGCAACCAATGATGCTTCTCATCCTCTCACCCTTACCTGAACTGGGCTCTCTTCAGGTGCAGGATTAAGATCATCGTCGTGTCCACGTCCAGTGTGCTTTCTCTTGGTCTGCTGTTTTTTCCCACGGCGTGTGGTGACCAGCACATCGTTTGCGGGTTTGGCCTCAGCTGCCACATCCTCTGTGATCTGCGCTTCGTCTGCGGTGACGCTGTTTTCCTAGAGGGGTAATTTTCAAATTCAAATAATGCATATTTGAAGCTGAGCATTGTCTTGTTAACATTGAATAATTCACAGACACTTTTAACAAATCAATCCCATGCAACCTCATACTCCTTACTTACATTCTCTGAGCTTTCTTGCTGCTGAAAATGCTGCTTTAGCGCCTTTAGCAGCTTATCAGCCTGAAAAACAAACAACAACAAAAAACAGTACAGGATTATTACAGATTATTTCCAAGACAAGCATTTGCTGTGTGAATGTTTAATTATCACCATTATAAATCAAAATATTCTGTTTAAACACCGAACAAGGAGGAGAGCTGTTGCGCACACAGAAAACAAAACATGAAGTGCATGTTAAAACAAAAAGTATTCATTCTTATGTAAAATCTATTTCCAATGGCTATCCTGATGATTTCAAGCACATAAAGCATTCCTAATGTTTATGGATTATTGTTATATTATTTTTTCTTAATTGCTTGAAACATGTGTGACTTTCTTAAAACACATAAGACTCATCTTTCTAGCAAGAAAATGTTCACACATGTAGTATGCTTAATAAACTGTAATATTAAAAAAAACAGGCATTTTGGGGTGGCAAGGATGATTTCAAGAGTGGCAGAGGTCACCTGCTTTGCCACACTCTCTGCCAAGATCACACGTTCCCATGGAAACCATGCAGTGGAGCATAAACCCTTTGAACCCAGTTCTCTTTTCCTAAGTAAACATTCTTATTTTGCAATTAGATTAAAGTTATTGAAGCTTGCACTTACTGTTACTGTACTGTTTTATAATGGCGCACAATAATTAGTCCGTTTATTCACAAAGGCAAGATCTATATTTAAAGTTGTTTATTTTATTCAATGTCTTTTAGTCTGAAATATCAAGTGATATTTATTGCACTGGATTAGTGACAGTATTGTGAAGCTAGTTAACGTTAGTTGAGGTAAATTCTGGTTCTGTTTCTGGTTAACAGTTAAGATGTTTGGATCATAAAGCCTGTTGTAAAAAAAAAATACCACATACACGTAGACAATACACGTATTTCTTGCAGCATATGAAATATCCACCATAAATTAAACACCCACACGTCTCGACTATTATTTTGAAGCAAAGCTGAAACGAGCGTTAGCTCCAATTGCTAACAGGATCCGTTAACGTTCCTCGCCGTTAAACAACTTCATTATTAACCGTCTCACCTTCATGTTGGCTTTTAATCCAACGCTCTTAGCGAGCTGCCGCAAGTCCGCGTACTTCATTGAGTCTAAATCCATTTTCACACCCGATCCTGAGGGGGTTTGTACCGAGCACAAACAAACTCACAAACAGATATTAACCGTGTTTTTCAGCTGTTCACGCGCGCCTCAACTAACTGATTCCCTATCCACGCGCCCGATTGTTGCATATTTTCAAAAACCGCCACGCGCCCGTTTGATTGGCTGGCTTGCTCTCGGCGTCACACCTCGACGTTTGTTTCTCGCGCTGTGATTGGTGCGTGGTGGAAATGTGGGCGGTGATTAAGAGATCGCCCGAATCTCAAACGTTCTACCAGAGGAACTACGGAGGCTGTGAGGTGAGGGCGCGTGCACAGTTACTATAGCTACTAACGATAGTTTCCGAAGCCTGTAGAAGGAGTGTTTCTGTGTAGAAGAGTTTCACTGTGGAAGAAGAGTGTACGCTGAGAAAGATGTCAGGATTTCTGAGTGAATGCGACCCGTGTGACAGCAGCAGTAGCCAGAGCAGCATGATCTCCACTCAGCTGAGGGACATGCAGGCCGCGCAGGCGCAGTGTGTGCAGTACGAGACGTGCTCTGTATTTCACTGTGCCAATTCCAAGTGCAACCTGGTGCTGGGGGATTCGCTGGGAGTCTGCGGGGAGATCAAGTGGATCAAGGCGATCATTTGTCTCAGTAAGGACAATTCAATTCATAATTAAGAACTCATGAGCACTGCAGCGTCAACTCCAACAGACATGCACGTGATCTAATGTTACATCCCATAATATTGGCGTTTGTGCGTTAATTAAAGTGAACCAGAACATGAATGTGGTTGTTTGCAGAAATCAGTAAAGATGTCCGAGTGAGAGAAAAGCTTGAGATGAGCAACGAGGGTCCTCTTAAATTCTGGTAAAGTAACACAGTTGAAACTCCCTCCTGTTGTCAGGACTGCACTACAAAATCACTAATCATCCGACTGATTCAACAACATTGTTTCAAAAACAATGAAGGTAATGCAAAAATAAATTATTAGTGGTTAGCAAAAGTCGCCTCGCACCTCCAGGAACATCACCTGGGAGTTTGCATGTTCATCCCGTGCGTGGTGGGTTTCCTCCGGGTACTCCGGTTTCCTCCCACAGTCCAAACCATGCAGATTAGGCTAATTTCAATTTGGGTGTAGTATGAGATGGAGTGTGTGTGTGTGTGTGTACCCGGCTCCAGGCCTCCACAATCCTGTATACAGTCAAAGTTAACTTTATTGTCAATTCTGCTACATGTACAGTGCATACATATTGAAAATTTAAATCACGTTTCTCTCAATCCTCCTTACAAATAACACTTAAACACTTAAATAAGACAAACTATACAGGATAAAACTGTGTACAAGAGAGTCATCTGAACTGAAATTTGTATTACTGAAAAAGCTGCTGTTGCTAAGCAACATTCACATTACAGCAAGCTAGTTTGCATCATTATCAAAGTATTTCAGAATCAAACATCAACATAATGCGTATTAAATATAACCTGGCACAATTGTTTTTTTTATAGTGATTATACTCACTCTCAATCATATACTCACCCTGGACAGGGTGCCATTCCTTTGCTAACACACAACATTGAGCATTAAAATACCTAAATACACTCATGCAGACAACAGTAAATTTGTTGCAGCTTGGTTCTGTGATCCACGTAGCTCAGTCAGGATGATTAGCATTAGCTAGAGATCTCCTTTTGCATTCGTTTGTGTACAAGTTTATTGTTAACTATATATTTGTTACTATAGCACAATCTCAGATCATTCAGATTCAGATAATTATTTAATTGTGTTGCTATTTACGCTTGTCACGCAGCACTTACAAAGCCCTGGAATGTTCCGGATGTTGCCGGTTCGTCGGTTTGGTGCTCCACTCCACGCCGCAGCACTTGTCCTCTCTGAGAGGTCTCTTTCTCTTGCTGAAAGAAGCTGTGAATTGGTGAGAGTCTCAAAATTTATGTATTCTTTTAACTTTCAACATTTAATACTGTAAGACGGTTAATTGCTCGAACATCTTAACTGGTTTGTTAACTTAAATGTCATGACATAGCTGACTAACATTAACTTTTTGTATTATGCCAACTGAATATGGCGGAAAAACTGCATAAGACTTGGAATTTAAAAAAATAGGAGGGGTTTGTCGTTCATCCAAAGATGACAAGCCATAAAAAAATTCTATGGACTATTTTAATGGCTTGTCATCTTTGGATGAACGACAAATCCCTCCTATTTTTTAAAATTAGAAATCTATGAGGGGAAAACATGGTATTTTAATCTGTTTTTTTGTTCACCTTCAGCTACATGCTACTAAACTGCTCAGTTGTAAACGCTTCCAAAGTCAGCTTCGACCACAGACTGCTGGGAAGAAGCATCAATGAGGTGAGGAACGTGAGCTTTAGCGCTAACCAGAGGTGGAAAGAGTAATAAAATTTTGTATTCAAGTACAAGTACTGTTACTTCAGTGAAATTTTACTTAAGTACAAGTAAAGTTTCCATTACAAAAATCTACTCAAGTAAAAGTAAAAATAGCTCATTAAAAAATTTACTCAGAGTAAAAGTTACCGAGTTACTTTTTTATTTTTTTAACAGCGGGGGTGGGATGAGGCATTCTATCGTAGTTCAAAAAAGATGAGCAGATATAAATCTCAAACTAGTTGTTTTTAACTGAAGGAACACCTTTGCATAATAAAGCTGTTGTCTTTCTTGTGCTTGAAAATCAAAGTGGTCACTTAAATATGGTGTTACGTCCCAGTCTAGGGCCAAACAGCAAAAGAATGGTTCAGGGTTCTATTTTAAACTGTATGGAAATGGTGGAATATGGCAGAAAGAACTAGATCCAATCATTAACTGATGAAATAATGAGGTTTGTACACACACACACACACACACACACACACACACACACACACACACACACACACACACACAACAGGAGGAGGATCAGATTCAAGATGGACCCAGGCCAAAATAATAAACAAAATGGTATTTATATTTAGTAGCTAGATTACCTGCAAAAAAAAACACACAATCAAAAAAAATAAAAAAATACAGGTACCTTCCCGGACTCCCTAAACCAAAAACAATGAAATTATCTATAAATATATACAAAGACCAACCAAACCAAAGGGACAAAGCAATAATATCAAAGTCAATTGGAGGCAAAAAGTCAAAACCAGAATACACAACCAAATATCAAAATGCCAAAATCACAACCTCTTTCATCTTTCCCGCGTCTCGCTCTGGTTTATACATGGTTGTGCTAGTCGATGACGTCACTCTCAGGATGGAAGCGACCGTGTGGAAGGTCAGGAAGCTGCAGATGTGGGGACAGTCAGAAAGCCTGGAGTGGAGTCTGGAGCGGCGCAACGGAGCATTTATACAAAGCATAATATTTATATTATTTTAGCATTTTCATTCATTTATTTTTTACTCAGTAGCGAATATGATTTAAAATGTAGCGAATTACAATACTTCAAACAAAACGTACTTAAGTAAAAGTAAAATTACAGATTTTTAAAACTACTTTAAAAAGTAGAAATACACAAAAAAGCTACTCAATTACAGTAACGCGAGTAAATGTCATCCGTTACTTTCCACCTCTGGCGCTAACGTATGTCACACTTTATGCTCTGTGTAAACATGTAATCCGGATTATCTGCGCAGATGAAGCAGGACCTGAAAGCTCAGCTGAAGCAGTTGACCCTTCTGAAGGACATGTTGAACGAGAGCAGGCTGGGACACGGCCATCTTCCTCTGTCCTCCACCGTCTCTGATTAGCAACTCTGATTGCTCATCATAATCTGTTTCTGTAGCATAATGTGTTTTTGCTTTTTTTTTGTGTATAATAAGTTGTTTGTTTAGTTTTTTTAGGAAATAAGATACTTGTGTTGTATATTTTTCAGATTAAATAAAGTTCATATTTTTCAGTTAAATCTTCATGTTTTTGGACAAATCTGAAATAATTTCTCAAAATGTTCCATCGTTTTTGACATGTCTGCTGACTACACTGCCGTTACTGTTTACATACATATTGCATCATGTGGGCACACCATGGTCATTTCTGAGGGCGCCAGTCAGCCTGGGCACGGCCCTGTAGCAGGTCTGCAGCTACCCGGCCCCATTTGCAGCCCACTAACCCATTAAGTGTTCTGGCTCCTTTCTATCAGAGCCAACATTCACTCTGTCAGCACCTTGAGGTACAGAGGCTCTTCTATAGGATCAGACTACACTTCAGGCCAACCTTCGCTCCCCATGCACATCAGTGAGCTTTGGTAGCTCTAATAGGTAGATCGGTCTGCATGATTACATTATACTACTTTTTCTAGTTTCTTGTAATACAAGTTTGAGTCAGTGTTCCACTGTATAACAAACCTACTACAACCTACAAATGATAATGTCAAACATGGCACAACCCACCAATCTGGTCATAGAGAAGTGAGAGAAAAAGATGCAGAAGAGAGATAAAGGTAAAGGGTGACTGTATGCATGTAACTTTATGTATACTTGTAGAAGTAGTATACTGTATGTTTAACAGGGAGTGATAAGTTTTCATTGTGTCCCCTTCTTTAATTACACCAAGAACTGAGACCAGACTTCATAAAACCTCAATTGGTTATTAGCATTGGCAACTTAGAATTTAAAAGAAGTGATATATTAGTTTTACCCACACAGCCGAACAAGGCCTTGTCTGACCTTTAATGTGTTGTTAAATAATCCCTGCTGCTTCAGTAACCTTATGGAAGGATATGGACACTTTCTTATTCACCTAATCATGCATCATAAAAAAAGAGTGAACATGTTTACATTAAGGGTGCATTCAATGAACAAGCTTATAAAGTTAAAAAGTTTGCATGTACATCTATAGTGCAAGTATGCGGCCGGCAGAGAACAAGCATGGGTTCGGGGGTGATGTCTTTCTGGAACCCGGGACATAGAGGAAGCGCTTATTATTATTATTATTATTATTATTATTATATTATTATATCACAGGTGTTTCACTACGACATGAAGATTTTTCTCTTTCGACGTCTGATGTTCAGAAAAATAAAACAGGCAGCTTTAAGATTGGCACCATGCTGTTTTTATTGCTAAATTTTGTTATACGGGATTTTTTTTTTTAATTGTACAAAAAAAAAATCAAGAGGTTTATCTTAGCATGCTTAGCGCATCTGTAGTGCATAGATTTAACCAAACAGACTGTACAGCGTTCCCATCCTGTGACAAACATAAATACAATAAAAAAAAATATTAAAATCACAAATAGTGTGGAACAGGAAACAATATTAAATGGTTTAAAACTTTAAAAATCCTGATATGGCATTAAGTGGATTAAAATACAGATGAAAGTGACACATTAACCTCTTCAGCCACCTCTGTCTATTTTTGATGTGATCATGTGATCTGTCTAAAACACTTACTAAAGCACTGATCAGTTGTTATATACTGGACAACCAATTAGAAAAAAAAAAAATCTGAAAATTTTGACAAAGATGTATGTAAAAAATAAAGATAAGTAAAGTTTCATACAGAATTGGTTATAATAATGCAAGTGAAGATGACTATGTTTATATACTATATACTGTAGATATATAACTCTAGATATATAACTGAGGGAGAAATAAAACATCAATCAGTCCACTTGCTTGACTTCACATTCCTTTTGCATTATATTTTCTCCAAGCAAAAGCTTAATTATTGCATGCAGCACAACACGTGATACCCACTTTTACCATGCAGTAGCTAATTTATCCCCCCCTGCATTCCCGTAGACGAACACCGACAGGCTCACTCGCAGAACGGCGTCTGGCACGTGTGTTAAAAGCATTTGCGCCACTGTGACTCGTCGCTCCTATTGCTGCTTTGCGACTGCATAATGGAGATCTGTGCATGTTCTGCTGATGTACTGATACAAATCATGCAGTGTGCATAAAGAACAACTCCGCCAGGTTTTCGGCTCTCATGCCGACGTTCCCGTACGATGATTTTATTTACTTAGTTTTTGTTCGTTTGTTTATGAGCTCTGCTGAAAATCAGAGCTCCCAGTTTGCTCAAGTAAGAAACATTAACAGTAACGAACACCCACCCACACTACGGCTAGAAATATGCTACAGGTCAAAAAAGAAAGAAAAAAAAACACCATTCTGGCACTATTCTGTTCATGCATAATAAGATTATTGCTTCTAAATAATGATGGTCGATCCGTGCCAGTGGCGATGCTCCGGCAGCACGCGATGCTTAGCTATGCTGAAGGAGTGCAAATCAGACAAGGAGGCAAGGCGCTGCTAAAGACAGAGACCTAATATACTGGGCCAGCACTTCGTAATCCTCATAGAGTTTTAAGGGCCCATGGTCACTTAGGACCCTTGGAATCAGCTTTGCTTCGTCACACCTTTACTCCACCCCTGCCTGTAGGTAAGGTGAGAGACGCTATATTAAATCTTTTGTTCGTCTCTTCTTTTTTTTCCCCCCTCTCTCTCCAGGTAAAAATGACCTGGTGTAATGCGAGTACAAAGGGCGAAGCTAAGAAAAGCGTTTTGAGGTTGGTTTTGCTTTTCATCATTATTTCAGTTGTCCATAATGCACTGACTATCATGCAAAGATAACATGACTTGACTCAGTGTCGTGAGCTACAACAAGTGGAACAATAATGCAACCAAGTCCACAGCACTTTTTTACAAGGAATGTCAGCGTGTTCGTTACAAATCAGTTCAATGGTTAATTAAGTTAGTTCTGCCTAATCATGCTAGTAATACTATAACACAGTAACAATGACGTCACAATTATTTAACATTTACACAGAAGTGTTTTAAGTCTGCGTTGTTGAAAATTTCAGCTTGATATGTTCAGTTCGTTACAACATGCTTGGAAGTGCTAGCTTTGATGCGAACAAACTTCAGACCTCACATGCGATATTAACGGTCCGAGGAATCATTCAAGCAAAGCTCATGGAGATTATTACACAGAGACACTGGGGGTGACGGGGTTCACGTATCCTCTTGCTTCTGCTCTGGCTAAAGGTGGCACATACGAAGACCAACGCTGTACGTCCGGCTGAGTAAACACACCGACTAAATGACACGGAGTGGACATGTTCCTGGCTCGGATCGACCTTCACGTGGTTTAAATATTATAAACATGACGCGCAGTATGGCTTGCATATCTGTCAACATAATCCAAAAAAGAGTTTGCATTCCAGTCATTGAGGTATATAACTATCTACATCACCGTGTTTTGATCGTCTGTTACAGACGCTAGCTGACTAAACTAAACGTTAACGCAAACCTTTAATGTGTGCTACAATAAAGCTAGTCAAAGCTAACTCTCTGATGCATCCATAACCGTGTAGGAGACACAGTGCTACCTTAAAGGTCTAGTCTAGACTAAACTACAGTCTCTAGACTCTGCTCCTTCTTTCTTTTTTTTTCTTTTTTTTTAAATTAAAGGTCCTTCTACGCTAGCCCGAAAAAATACAAAATAAACTAGAGAAGTTGTTTAAATGATCATAAAAGCCACCGAGGTGTGATTTAGGCTCTGAATTCATCTGAAAGCCAGTGTATTAATTAATAGATCAAAAATATAAGATTGAAGAACAAAAAAACTATAAGAAAAAAAAAACGCTAACTATAATCTTTTTTTAAAACACCAAACACAAATACAGTAGGTAACATTTTTCCTATTTTTTTTTCTTCAGGAAAGAAATCTAAAGAAAATACAACAAAAACAAAGAATAGATAGAAATGAAAATAGAAAGGACTTTCTTTTCTTTTTTAAAGCGACACAGTGCTAATTCGCCTAACCGTCACCTGCGCGACTATTAGCTAATATGCATTAAAGCTAATCTACTGTATTTCACTACATCTACTCTGCAAGCACCGAGCCCGCTCATGCACGGCCACACACACAACATTGGCACGACAGATCCCGCTACCGAAACAAGCGGATGAAACTATACATCATTTAATGGAAGACATTGGTGATTTTGTTGTTTGTCGCACGAACAACTCGTCACTTGTTTGTACAATATACACGTTTATCTCAAAACGGTGTACACACACACACACACACACACACACACTCACACAAAAATAAAAGACGGGCAACTGTATTGCACATATCCCACGTCCATTCGAACTGCACAGATCCGCTTTCCTAAAAGCAACGAAATGTTAAGATCATGACAGAGAGAGAGAGAGAGAGAGAGAGAGAGAGAGAGAGAGAGAGAGAGTGTTCAATGAGATGCTCGCTCTACCATCATTGGTTTACAATGCTTTTTGAATTTTTTTTTACATAATTCAACCTTTTTTTTTTTTAATCGCTAAAGGTCAAACATGGGAAGAACCACTCTCACCACACACACACACACACACACACACACACACACCTCCCAACTACTTGGAAAAAGGATAATGTAATCAGTGTACATGATTGAACTTTTTTAGCCTAATAACCTGTTAACGATCCGACTGAGAGCTCATTTAGAACAGAATGAACTGCAATCAGCTTCAAATAAATTTATATGCAACTTTTAATAAATCCTGTATTTCTTTCTGAACTTATTCCTGAAAACCATCACCTTTGGTAAATGGTTACATAAGAGGAGGTCTGAAAGTATGAAAGTATTCCACATATGAATAATTCATGTACTCTATGTTATTTTCTTATTTTTCAAAACAACTGGAGCTCCTGAATCTCGGGCAGATGTGACATTCTGCGCGATGTTTAGTTTCACACACACTTTTCTCACTCCTTGAGACTCTGATAACGTTTCGATGAGACAGAAATCAGATAAACCTAGTTAACAACACGGGCAGCAGGATTAAAAATGGCACGCTTGTTTTCTTTAAGGAACATAAATGGAATAATCGAGGTGAACGCATTCAGACCAGTGAAAATATTCACGTTAATAAAGCCAGTGATCGAAGACTGACGGGGCCTTGACGATGTGCCTCTGTATTAAACAACGACTTAAAGCTGTTGTGATTAGTGCGTTTTCCAGATCCTGTGCAAGTTTTTACTTAACCGTGTGATGTAATATGTGTATAGAACAAAATGATTTCCTTATGAGGTCACCGAGCATCATGATGTATTTACGTCTATGTATATACAACTAACTGGATAAAGTTTGGGTAAAGTTATCATTTTAGCATTCTCCTAGAATTAACAAAAAATAAATAAATAAATAAAAAACGTTAGCGTGGATGAAGAAAGAGGAAATAAAAGCGGCCTCGATTCCACCGATGATGTCATCGTTCCGGATGGATGGACGGTGCATTAAATGCTACCCAGGCGTAATGTTTAGCAGATCTGAAGGAAGCACGCGCTGGACAGGCCTCGGCATGCTGCTGACCCACATCGCATCTGCACAATAAGAATACAGGCTGAAATGAAACTGAACCGTGTGATTAATCAGACCAGAGGGTGTCCTGGACTAAAGCTCACCTGTCAACACGTTCTCTGGCGGCTTATACTCATACATGCTGAGATCTTTGTCCTGGCAGGTGGCAGGGTGACTTCTGCAAAGACACAACAGTTAAAATCTCCCTCACACACACACACACACGCATGCTTGTGACTCACCAGAAGGTGTTGATTGGTTTTCTATGACAAAAGCTCTAAATAACATTAACATGCTTGGTCAAATACCTTATCAGCTCATTCACATGGAGAAGACATAAGAGAAGATTCCACATAAACTGTGTCTAATGGTTGATTTCTGACAACAGAAAGGTTCCAGGACAGAAGAGGTTTTTTTTTTTTTTGTCTTTAGCTGCAGTTTGTCTCAGTAACACGACAAACACTTCAAGAGGAAGGAAACGGAGGCTGGTGAGGGAACAAGTGTTTATAGCTGCTATAACTTATAAACAAGAACAAGACCTGAGACGTTTTTCAGCCTTCTTTAACACGAAACATAATTATAAACAATATTGAAATTTACAAACTTGCAAGTTTTAATTCTGTTTATAGTTATGTTTAGAAAACGGAAGGCGTGTGCATGTGAATAGGGTTGCAGTTTAAACCTAAAACTGAAAAGACAGTTCATGGCTATTTTACACCACAAGCAGGACTAAGCAACTCAAACATGTTTTCATGCATAAAAGCTTGGTGGGAAATTTACAGAAAAGGTTTCAGATGAACAGGAAAGTCTATATTTGTTAGCTGCGTTACTTCAAAAGTAAGAAACCCAAAGTGAAATGTCAAACTGATGGGTTTTTTTTTTTTCCTGAAGGACTTTACATTCTTCCACTAATGGTGCAGGTTCAGATCCCATTACTGCCTGTAAGCATGTGAGGGTGTTTGTTTTAAGGTTTTGTGATCAAAAGGTTGTGGGTTCGAATCCCAGGTTGTGGGTTCGAATCCCAGGTTGTGGGTTCGAATCCCAGGTTGTGGGTTCGAATCCCAGACCCTCAAACCTTGTCACATGACCAGAGTTTTTCTTTTTTTAAGAATAGAGATGTCTTTGCAGATCAGTAAAGGATTTACAGAAATGACGGAGTCTGCAGGAATGTGTTAGTAAAGTCACACAAAAACATCACTGCAGGATTATTACAGTGTGTAATACACACACACACACACACACACACACACACAGTGTTTATACACGTCCGGCTCGTAAACAAAGAGCATGCAGTCTGTCTGTAGATAAAGAGATAAAAGCACCGGATCAGCGCGGATCTGCTTGACTCGATGTTCAGTCTGGTGTTCAGGGTTCGGGGTTAATGTCCAGTTCTGCGCGGTTTCCGGAGGTCTGTCGGCTCCCCACGGGCCCGCTGTCCGCCGCTGCCGCTGCCGAGCTACGCCATTTCAGCTCCTGACAGTTACTAAGTTCCACTTCCGGAATGACCATCAGTGCGATAACGCCGCTCGCTGATTGAACGAGCATTCCATCAGTCATTCGCTAAGACCCGCCCTTTCAAACCGAGTTACACGAACGCCACGCCCACATTCCATTATACTCAAAGAGAAAATGTCTTACAGAGGCGCAATTCTACAAATATAGATCACAAAACAAAGAACATATTTTACGTTGCTATTAAATGTAAACATTTTTTTTGGTTATTTTAACTTCAGGAATATCTTTTAAATTGTATGATTTTTTTATTTATAGAGATGAAATAGTGAAATAGTAAAAACTAACAGAAATTACTGTGGAAGCTATTCTCAAGTTTACTGATAATAATAATAATAATAATAATAATAATAAAAACATTAATGTAACAGGGAACGCACAAGGAAAAGATAAGAGAAGTGAAGGTAAATAACACAAAATAAGTGTAAAGAAATAAACTAAAGATAAATATATAGATAATAATAAAAAGGTTCACATACTTATAATAAAATAATCTAATATTAAACAATAGAACAATATTAAATATACAGGGTGACACAGAATAACGGGAACTTTTGAATTTATTCGTACAGGAGGACACCATCTAAAGGACGTAATTTTAAAAAATGATAAATTCCATCAATGTTTCGTAAATGGCAAGTTTTAGGTTTCAATTACTATGAAGAAAATGTATTTCTTTTATCACTTCTAGTTTTATTGGATTGTAAAAAAAGTTCCCGTTTTTTTGTGTCACTCTGTATATAGATAGATAGATAGATAGATAGATAGATAGATAGATAGATAGATAGATAGATAGATAGATAGATAGATAGATAGATAGATAGATAGATAGATAGATAGATAGATAGATAGATAGATATTTATTTATTTATTTTTTACCAGGGTAGTCACATTGAGACAGGAGTCTCTTTTGCAAGTGAACCCTGGCCAAGAAAAGGCAGCACATCATTAACAATATACAATAAAACTACATAACAACAAAACACACAACATAACCACTAACAACATATAAAATAACAAAATAACACAGACAACAAATACCACAAAAACATATCTAAATACATACAACAATCACAAAAATGAACATTCATTCATTCATTCATTCATTTTCTATACCGCTTAATCCTGTGTTCAGGGTCGCGGGGGACCTGGAGCCTATCCCAGGAGACTTCGGGCACTAGGCGGGGTACACCCTGGACAGGGTGCCAATCCATCACAGGGCACACACACACATACACACACTCGCACACCCAATCACACACTACGGGCAATTTTGGGAACGTCAATTAGCCTAACCTGCATATCTTTGGACTGTGGGAGGAAACCGGAGTACCCGGAGGAAACCCACCAAGCACGGGGAGAACATGCAAACTCCATGCACACAGAGACGGGAATCGAGCCTGGCCGGGGAATCGAACCCAGACCCTGGAGGTGCAAGGCGGCAGTGCTAACCACTACACCACCGTGCCGCCTAAAATGAACATTAAAATAAAAAATTTGATAAACTACATAACATAAAAAACATACATACAATAAATATAGAATCAAAAGCCCATCACAAAAATAGACAAATTAAAAAGTAACCTAAAAACACTCACATTGATAATTTAGAATATCAGCAACGCGTAGCTTAAAATCAAAAAGTAGAATGAACATATTAAGTTTTAACTGTTTCTGAAGTTCATTCCGAGTTGAAGGAGCATTATAATGAAAAGCTATTTCACCAAATTTGGTTCTAACCATAGGCACATTAAAAAGAATGACACTATTTGACCTTAGATTATATCTATTATTGATAGACAATGAAAAAACAGATAATGATGTTAATAATGATGTATGATGTTAACAAACCAACAACTGCTTTGTAAATGAAAATGAACCAATGAAGCTGCCTGCGTACCGTCTATGGGTGCCAACCAGATAAGCTATACAGGTTACAAAGGTATGTAGAGTATTTAGCACCAGTTGTGAAACGTAGTGCAGAGTGATAAACAGAATCCAGTGAACACAGCACACATTTTGAAGAATGCAATAAAGAATATCACCATAGTCAAGAACAGATAAAAATGTGGCTGTAACCAGTCCTTTTCTTGCTTTAAGATTAAAACAAACCTTATTTCTAAAATAAAAACCTAATTTTACTTAAAATTTTACTCGGTATACACACACACACACACACACACACACACACACACACACACATATATATATATATATATATATATATATATATATATATATATATATATATATATATATATATATATATATATATAGCTGGACCGCAGAGTGAAGGCAAAGGGGCCAACAAGTGCTAAACACCTCTGGGAACTCCTTCAAGACTGTTGGAAACCATTTCAGGTGACGACTCTTGAAGCTCATCGAGAGAACGCCAAGAGTGTGCAAAGCAGTAATCAGAGCAAAGGGGGGCTATTTTGAAGAAACTAGAATATAAAACATGTTTTCAGTTATTTCACCTTTTTTTGTTAAGTACAAACTCCACATGTGTTCATTCATAGTTTTGATGCCTTCAGTGAGAATCTACCATGTAAATAAATGGTCATGAAAATAACGAAAACACATTGAATGAGTGAAGGTGTGTCCAAACGTTCGGCCTTTACTGTATACCTTTTGACCATATGTACACATTTTGTCATTTTGTTGTGAGTTTTCTTTTATTACATTTAAAATATTTAATATAAAAATTATTATTATTTTAATAATTATATATAATCTTTTTTTTTTTTTTAATATCTTGATAGATCAAGAACCAGTAGACACCCCAGTCCTTTGTGTTCATAGACAATGTTGTTTTTAAATAGGTTTACTCTGGGTTTATTACTCTTTTTGATCTGGGAGCAGTAATTATTTCATCTAATTTATCTTTTTTTCAAAACGCAAGCATGCAAATTTTCTAGATTTTTCACCTACGAAAGCATTTTCGCCATACGATCAGGCTGAACTGCGGCTGAACTGCGCGTACGTCTGGTAGCCATTCAAACCTTGTTTGCGTCAGTGGAAAGACAAGCCAAGCGAGTTTCAAACATTTTTGTCTTTTCTAAATGTTTGTATGCAAATATATTGAATTAGAGTGTTGAAAATTAGTAATATTTTTGGGTGGGCTGGACCGGATTATCTGCATTTAGATTACTCCCTATGGGAAAATGCTTTTCACGATATGAAATTTCACCTTAAGAACTCGGTCTCTCTGGAACAGATTAAATCCGTATGCCGAGGCAACGCTGTACTTTTCCTTTTCCTTTAAACTGCGCGCTGCTCCTTTAAGACACGCACGCCCCCGCCTCCCGCCTCCCGCGTGCACGCGCTTTCCTCGCCCCCGCGTTCAGCCTCAACCTGAACATCAACATCAACATGAACGCGTTTAGCACCAGAGAACCGCTTAGCGAGCAGAATTAACAAGACAACCGCAGAGATACCGGATTATAAATAAAGTCTAGACTTTCGGTAAGATTTGTGCTGCATCTTTTGGTTCATTGTATTTCTGATTTTGCCAAAAGAAAAAAAATATATATATATATAATAAATCAATAAAGTCTTGAAATTGAAATGCTAGCTCGAGCGGACGCGCGCGCACGCCAGGCCTTTGTGGCTGTTATCCTGGAAGTTAAGGATAAAGTGACTGACACGAGCGCGCGCACTGCACACTTTTATTCCTCCTGTCATCAATACCGCACGAGAGTCACGCTGATCATGCGCTTAGTCCCGTATCATGAAGTCCTGCACTGGAGCTCTGCGTGCTAGTTATGCTAATCATGCTAACACAAACTTCACCCTCACGGTTTCCCCAAATGCTCTGGATTTACAAGGATCGAGTTCTGCAGGCTGTAAAAAGCAAAACTGTCCATCTAAAGTAGGAGTTCACGAGTCAAGGGCGTGCCTTTGAGCTGCTGCACACTTGGGTAGCATTAGCCACTTAGCCAGCTAGCAGTGTTTAGCATTGACATGTTTAGGAAATTCATGATTTGGCAGAATTCACATACATCACCATGGAGATAAGTTAATCACCTCAGTGATGCAGGTGTCGAGGTTTGGACAGGGTTTTATTAGCATAAGGTGTAAAAATGTCAGCAGGTTTGTTTTTGGTCAACAACACAATCCTGCTTTTGTGTGAGAAATCAACAAACAGTAATCCCCATTAAAAAAAAAGTGTATTATTCCATAAAGGGTAAGAAGGTCTTCCTCAAAAAGTAGCTGGAAGCCACCAGATGATGTCACGGTCTGCGTTTGCATCTTCACTGTGTCCTTATTGCGTGTTCGAACACGCAGCGTGATGAAGCAAGGTTTTCTGAGGAAGTCCAGGCCCTGTCCGAGAGCACGCACATGGATTTCAAAACATTGTTACTGAATGTCTTATGAAGAGAAGAAAGCATGTCGGTGCTAGTCACGCTGTCAACTTTTCTTTCAGGCACATTTAGAGTACTCGGTGCTAAAATCTCTGTTCTTTTCTCATCCCCTGTTCGAGTTCTCATCATGGCAGGAAACTTTTAATTAGTCAAAAAAAAAAAAAGTTGCTCAATGTTAATAAGCTTGTTATTATCGCTCTTCGTTGGTGTTATGAAACATCCCACCGATCCGCTTTCTGAAAACATGACCAACGTACGCACAGAAAGGGAACATTTAGAAATGTTTGTTTAGGCTTCTAACATTGATTGAAATAAATAAATAAATAGATGAAAAAAATGGCCGTAATAATGGTAATAGTCAAGATCCTACAAGAGGCCTGAAAGTGTAACATGCAAACACAAATAAACGCTATCGTGCTTATTTATGTTAATTGACGAATCACAGTGGTGCATTAGATGAGATTGGAGCAAGTTTGGTCCTAGCGAGCCGCTGTCCTGCTGCTTCCTGTAGCCTTAGTAATCCTGAAGACCTTGATTAGCTTGTTCAGGTGTGTTTGATTAGGGTTGAACCTGAACTCTGCAGGATTGTGACTCTCTAGGACTGAACTTGCCTCTACCCCTGGACTGGTACCTGCAGCTCCGTCCGCATGCATATCCTGATGCGGAGTATGTGGTCAATTCAACGCCGCTCCTCACGCTGCTCCGACGTTTTGATGTTACTTCTGCCTGTCGTATGCACCATCACTGTCGATGCCCCACAGTCTGATCCGTGGGTGCAGTATCCCTGAGCTCGGCCTGAAGCACCCATTTTAACCGTACATAATGCTGCCTACTGTTATAGTCATGGGGTCGGTGAGGAACGCGCGTGACACGTTTCGCAGTATTACATAAAAGTTGATGATGACGCTGTTTGCTGTCTAATCCAGGGTGGAAGACCTGTGACAGAACTACATGTGCAAACACACGAACAGAATTTTTGTTTTATGTAGATTGGTCTTTTTTCCTAAAATTAGGTCAGTAACATATGCATGGTTTGGGCATTTGATCAATTCCTGCTTGTCTGCATGAAGCACCGCCCCTACAGGATCTATACAGTGGGCTATAAAATGACTGACAGGAGGCGAATCCTGATGTCTCTCAGAAGCTCAATAAACTTCTGCTGAATACATGGATTTCTCTGTAGCGTCATGATTTGCACTTCATGTTTTTTAAATTGATGCATCTGTGATGTTATGTGCTGATAATGTGCTTTGTCTTGGTTCAGTAAACACCTGAGGGAGAGGGAGAAGGTTGGAGTGTGTGGAATGGCAGGAGGTAGAAGAGGATCAGGCCGGGCGACGTACTGTCGTTCTCCGCTGGGCAGCGAGACGGGGTCCGTTAACAACGGTAACCACTCCACCAGCTCACCTGTGACAGGCGTGAGGTCACGGACCAGGTGAGGTCCCTGTCGAGTTATATGAATCTAATAAGTGTAATGTTCATGTTTGTGGTTTATAATGTATGTATGTGTGTGTGTGTGTGTCTTGTTTGTCAGAAACAGTTCAGGAACTGGGTTCACCAGCCCCCCACTCGCTGCTCAGACCGTGGTCCCGCTGAAGCACTGCAAGATCCCCGAGCTCGCTGTGGACCGCAACGTGATGTTCGAGCTGCACCTCCTTTTTTGCCACCTCATCGCCCTCTTCGTGCACTACGTCAACATCTACAAGACGGTGTGGTGGTACCCACCCTCACACCCCCCCTCACACACATCACTGGTGAGTCCCTCACACTGTAGGAGCAGAGCAGGTGTGTGTGTTCATCGGCCCTAGTGAAGGAGTTGGAGCTGGAAGAAAAGATAATACGTAACTATAATTACCCTGACTATAATTCATTTCCCTGTTCTCAGAACTTCCACCTGATTGACTATAACATGCTGGTGTTCACCGTCATCGTGTTGTCACGCCGACTCATCGCCGCCGTCGTCAAAGAGGTAACAAGCCGATCATAAAGTGTCAATCATAGCATCACTGTCTGTTCATAGCAGGTTTATAGCGTCTCATCATGGCTTCTTCATTTAAAGAGCAGCTCTAAAAATCGAGACTTAAGGGACAAATCTGAGTCATCGTTCTGTCTTTTGTTTTCCTTCTTCTGTCTCGCTCTCATTCTGTTTTTCTCATTCACTCTCTCGGTCACTCATCACTTGTTCTCATCCTCATTCATTTCCTTGCTCTATTTCTTTGCTTTCTTTTTCACTTTCTCTCTCACACACACACATTCTCACTGTCGTTCTCCTTTTCATGCTTTAATTTGTCTTCGGTACTCATTCATTCTTTTCTTTGTTTTTCATTCTCATTAAAATCCTCTCTCTCTCTCTCTCTCTCTCTCTCTCTCCCTCCCTCCCTCTTCCTGCAGGCGTCTCAGAGCGGGAAGTTCCCTCACTCCGTCTTCCTGGTGACGGCTCGCTTTGCCGTTTTGACGCTCACCGGCTGGAGTCTGTGCCGCTCGCTCATCCACCTCTTCAGGACGTACTCCGTCCTCAGCCTCCTGTTCCTCTGTTACCCGTGAGTGCTCATGTGACTGATGCTGCTAATACACAGCTATTACACAGCTATTACGTCCAGGGCTGCAACTAACGATTATTTTGATAATCGATTAGTTGGCCGATTATTTTTTCGATTAATCGGATAAAAGCTAGATGCTTTAATTTGATGCTTTGCTTAACTATATAAAACCATAAATCAGGTTATTATTTATGTATAAAAGTAAACTTTAAAAAAATGCAATAGCCACATAGAGTTTAATGATCTTTAATTTTGACATTTAAACCATATTTTATGTAAATCAACATTTTTGTTTTTAACAATAATTGCAGATGGCAAGTTGACACTGTGTGTGTGTGTGTGTGTGTGTATATATATATATATATACGGTGACACAGTAATTTAGAAAATACACTGACATATTCAGTTATTAAGAATGACCTCAATTTTAAATTCTCTTAAATTAATTCAACTTAAGAAGAATAATAGACTTCTAGATTATTATGATATTATTAGTATAAGTGTCGACGTAGGGAGAAAACAAATGGCCGCTACTGGGTTCCCTCTGTTTATTTTGCCCTTTTCCCGCATTTCCCTGTGTATAGCGTGTAGGATTATGGGATGTATTCGGTCCTCCGAAGTGTAAACTGAACATGAAGAAAACGCACTAGAAGTGTTTTCCGTGCGTTCGTTGGGATTTGAACGCCATAAAAAAAGCTGCATGCAACGTTTTTTTTTTTTTTTTTTTTTGACACCGTATAACCGCGCAGCCGGACAAACGCACGTCACCAAACCCCGTGTGAACTCTCTCACTGACTCTCATGTGTAGAAAACCCTCGGCACTTCATCCGCGCTCACCGGACACTACGAACGCCCGAATAAAAAAAAACGCTCGATTTTAACGCCCGATTAGAGGTGTTTAATGTAAACTGCTCCCATACATGAGAGGACTTGGTGCGCGCGCTTTTTCCTTCTGTAACCTCCATTGCGCGAGCGACTGTGTATCTGTGTGTGTATTTGTGCATCTTGTGGTCGCGCGCCTCAATAACGGGAGCAGCCCAACTAATCGATAACGGCATTCGTTCACAACGAATTTCATTATCGATAATTATCGATTTTATCGATTAGTTGTTGCAGCCCTAATTACGTCAACACACACACACACACACACACACACACACACACACACACACACACACACACACACACACACAAATACACAGGGTCATGGTCTTGCTGATTAACACATGTTCTGGAATCTTTCAGAGATAGAAGAGGTAGCCCTTAATAATACTGTATTATTATTATTATTATTATTATTATTATTATTTCTTATTAGCGTCGCTCTCTCTCTTCTCCAGGTTCGGGATGTATATCCCTATCCTCAGACCGAGCAGTGACATGCGCTTCTCCCCCATCGCCTCCGTCGGCTCCAAAGACACGGGGGCGGGTGTGTCCGTGTCCATGGGGAGGGACTACTTATCTGTCCTGAAGGAGACGTGGAAGCAGCACACCAGCCAGCTGTACGGCATCCAGCCCATGCCAACGCACGCCTGCTGCCTTTCGCCCGACCTCATTCGCAAAGAGGTCGAGTTCCTTAAGATGGACTTCAACAAGAGGATGAAGGAGGTGCTGGTCAGCTCCATGCTCAGCGCGTACTACGTCGCCTTTGTGCCCGTCTGGTTCGTCAAGGTGCGACTGCAGGGTTTCATACAGTCGTGTGCACAGTTATAACACACCATGTGGAGATTACCAGCAAAAAAAAAGGGCTCAAAGATCTGGAAACAGTTTAGAGATGTCTACTCGGCTACCTACGTAAACAGCTGGAGTTATTATGCACTGAGACGGGTTGGTGGATAGATGGAGTGATGGATAGAGGGTTAATCAGAGAGATTGTTGTATAGATGATTAGAAATGAATGTTTGTCCACCCACACTGTTAACCATTCTGTCTCTTTTGGCTGCGTGTGTGTGTTGTAGAGCACTCAGTACGTGGATAAGCGCTGGTCGTGCGAGCTCTTCATCCTCGTGTTCGTCAGCACGTCGGTGATCCTGATGCGCCACCTGCTGCCCCCTCGCTACTGTGACTTGCTACACAAAGCCGCCGCCCACCTCGGCTGCTGGCACAAAGTGGACCCCTCAGTCTGCTCAAACGTCCTCCAGCACACGTAGGTCTCACTCAGGACACACACACACACACGCGGGCCATCTCTCCATGAGCAGGATCTCGACAGCAGTGCTGTTCTGGTTCATAATTTTTGGTTAAACCAGTGATCGGGAAGATACGTGAATGTTTTTGTGCTGTTGTTTTTCTATGCGTTCAGGTGGACAGAAGAGTTCATGTGGCCACAGGGGGTGTTAGTGAAACACAATAAAAACGTCTATAAGGCTACGGGGCATTATAACGTAGCAGTGCCTTCAGACGTCTCGCATTATCGCTTCTATGTGAGTCGCATAAATTTTAGATTTCTTTTACTTTTTAGTTACTTTCTGAATCTCCTGTAACATGCTCCTCACTTTCTCTTCCTCTGTCTTTCCCACAGTTTTTCTTCAACAGGCCACTTCGAATATTAAACATCCTCATCATCCTGGAAGGAGCGATGATATTCTATCAGCTTTACTCGCTGATGTGTTCAGAAAAGTGGTATCAGACGATATCATTAGCGTTAATCCTCTTCAGTAACTACTACGCCTTCTTCAAACTGCTTAGAGACAGAATCGTGCTGGGAAAAGCGTACTCGTACTCGACCTCGTCAGACCACAAAGTCAGCTAGACGCTCATCTCTTCCTGTTACACCAGTGTCCGAAAACAAAGAAAAAGCATGCACCAGAGCATTTTATTTTTTCTAACTTTTTTTTTTTTTTTGTCGTCACTCTGTTTATGTTCTGATTTGTCACTGAATAAAAAAAGAAAATATTTTTGTATTCCTTCACTCGTCTGGGTCTCTGATTTTTGTGCCGCTTCTATAACAGATTAACGCTGAACTACGTTTTAATACCTCAGATGTGTAGATAATGCTGACCTCTGATGCTGCAGTAAAGTATGTGCACCCTTAAAACATACAGTATATACACCTTTTCTGAATGTGCTAAACATGCATGTACACTTTTTTTTTTTTTTGTTCAGTTTGGCTCTTTTTCACTTTATTGTGGCTATTTTGTAGATAAACTTTAAGACAACAATTTAAACTGTGAAAGATTCAAAGTGCATAGAGAAATACAAAGCAAACTATAGAATTGTAGACACCTTAATTTTTTTCTTAAGATGAAAAGGAAAGAAACAAATCTATTTATACAGTCTTGATCAAACGTTTTAAGTCCAGGTTGTTGAACTGCATAAGCGCAGGGTCTCTCACAGCGCGCCATCGCTGCTGAGGTGGGACGCAGTAAGACAGTCATTTGGAATTTCTTAAATGATCCTGAGGGTTAAAGATCAAAAAAGTCTTGTGGAAGACCTAAAAAAATTTCACCAGCACTGAGCCGGAGGATCCGATCGGCTGTCCGTCAAGACGCTGGACGATCCTCGACCCAAATGAAGGACGTTACTGGTGCTGACTGCAGCCCCATAACCATCAGACAGCATCTGAGACTGAAGGGCTTCAAAAACAAAAAACGTCTTCAAGGACCTCGTCTCCTTGAACGCCACAGAACTGCTCGTTCGGACTTTGCAAGAGACACCAAACATGGGACATTCTAAGGTGGAAGAAAGTTTTATTCTCTGATGAGAAAAAAATTGAACCTTGATGGTCCTGATGGTTTCTAACGTTACTGGCATGACGAGCAGATTCCACCTGAGATGTTTTCTACGTGCCACAGTGGAGGGGACGCCATAATGGAGCTTCAGGAAGTGCAGGAGCGTCAAACGGCCACTGGCTATGTCCAGATGTTGCAGAGAGCATTCCTCATGACCTCAGGGCCTCGTCTGTGTGGTAACGACTGGGTTTTTCAACAGGACGACGCTACAGTACACGATGTCCGCAGGACAAGGGACCTCTTCCAGGAGAATAACATCACTCTTTTGGCCCATCCTGCGTGTTCCCCTGATCTAAATCCAGTTGAGAACCTTTTGGGGATGGATGACAAATGAAGTTTACAAAAATTAACATCAGTTCCAGACACTAGATGCCCTTTGTGCTGCCGTCTTCACCACTTGGAGAAATGTTCCCACTCACCTCATGGAAACGCTTGCCTCAAGCATGCCGCAACGAATTTATGATCAACAATAACGGTGGAGCTACTCAGTATTGAGTTCATGTTTGGAAGTTTGATTTCTGTTTTGGGGGGGGGTTTATGTTTTTTTTTGGAGGTGTGGTCCTAAACTTTTGATCAGCTGTAAAACAGCCTGTTTCAGTTTAATCGTTGAATTAATTAAACTGAATGCTCAAAAATGTTGTCTCACTCCCATTTCTTCTTGCTGCATGTTGAAGCTCTACTTGGAACCTTGTTAAGATCCAACCATGCAAAATATGATTTTTTTGCCATTTTTCATTCATTCATTTTCTATACCGCTTAATCCTGTGTTCAGGGTCGCGGGGGACCTGGAGCCTATCCCAGGAGACTTCGGGCACTAGGCGGGGTACACCCTGGACAGGGTGCCAATCCATCGCAGGGCACACACACATACACACACTCACACACCCAATCACACACTACGGGCAATTAGCCTAATCTGCATATCTTTGGACTGTGGGAGGAAACCGGAGTACCCGGAGGAAACCCACCAAGCACGGGGAGAACATGCAAACTCCATGCACACAGAGACGGGAATCGAACCCAGACCCTGGAGGTGCAAGGCGACAGTGCTAACCACTACACCACCGTGCCGCCTCTGCCATTTTTCAAATGGTCTTAAACTTTTGATCGGGACTGTATTAATAGCATGCTGATGAGCTGGGTAGTGACTCTGGTTATAAAACTAACAAAATAACTAAAAATGAAAAAAAAAAAAAAACAACAACATCGGGTGCAGCTTTTGTATTTGGAAAGCACTGATACTGGAGACTCCTTCCATAAATGTTAAACCATCTTGAAATGTTCAGTGTCTCAAGGATGAGACAGTTTTAGTTACAACATCCCTGTGGATGATCAGTTACTATAGTAACCACGAAAGATTATAAGGAGTCCATTTAAATATCCTTGTGGATTGTGGATTGATCAAATTCCAGATTTTTTTTATTCAAGGCTTTTGACGGTAATGCCTCAGTTTTACTCATAAGAGATGATGATGATGATGATGATGCGCGTCACCGCGGAGTAAGAAAATGTGCCGCGGTTCCTTTAAGAGCCAAAGCGCGCTCCCGCCTGCGACCTCTTTCATGTTTATTGTTGCTCTGAGGCAGAGCGCGCGAGGAGTGGAAGAAGCCCAGCAGCTCGTATAGACACTATTATTATTATTACTGTTTATGTTCAGCGCGCGCTCTCCGGCACGCGGGTGAGTGATGTGCAGATCGCAGGGGTTCCGTGAGCGGGTGAGTCACGCGCTCTGTGCGCACCGCAGATCCCGCAGATCCTTTCCTCTGTGTCGGTGGATTATAAACCAAACAGAAGGGGAATAGCTCTCAAAGTACAGCTTATGTATAATATTAAATCTGTTCTAACCCACAATTCAGGATGGCAGTTGAACATATAAAGCGAGGTGGTGTAAAGAGGGGGCATTGAACTAACACTGTGTGTTTTAATGGTGAACTTGCATGTGCACTCAGTACTTGGTTTAGTACTCGTCCTAGCAGTGCTTTAATATAAGAAGGCAGATGCAGACAGGCCAGCCTAAACCCAAATGATGGAAAGTGTAGCTATGGATGATGATGATGATGATGATGATGATAATTGAGTTATAGAGACATAATGTATAATAAAAATGTGTGTGTGGTTTCCGTGTATGGTGGGTTTCCTCCTGGTCCCCTGGTTTCCTCCCACATTCCTGCAGATTGGGTTATTTGGTACTGTATTTCCAAAGTGCCTCTAGTGTTTGCATGTGAGTGTGTGTGTGTGTGGCCTGCGACGGATTGCCACCTCATCCAGGGTGTACCCCACCTCATGCCCTAAGTATCCTGATATAGGCTTCAGGCCCCCCATGACCCTATATATATATATATATGGCGGTGTAGACGACGATCAAATGATGCAACTACTGACATCTTTAGAGGAAACATAGTTCTACACATTGCTGCCATAATTCAATTTCAGTTTTAAACAAGGGTTTTCAAAAAGATACACCTGTTAAAGTGTGTATTCATTTTTGCGGCCCTAAAATACACTTTAGCCTGTTTTTTCTTCTTATGCAAACGCACACACATCTGCTGTATCCCAAGGAGAATGAGATGAGTGTTTCTGAAGGATGGAAAGCAGACACTCTATAGTCCCACAGAGACCTGGAGCATCTAAAAATACAGCACATTGTGACCCCGTGATGAGAGTTGGCCTTTAAAAATAGGACGAGGAATGAGGAACAAGTTCAAGCTTGCCTTCGAGCAAGTAAACAAGCATTAGGGGATCGATACCAGTGCTGTTTCCATCAATCAGGCTTTTCCATGATGGAATATGGATGTGGGATAATGATATTTTAATAGCCTGTAGTAGGCCCGGCTGAATGACGTGCGAGCGTGCAGCAGAACTTCGCTTCATGCGGAAAAAGTAAAATTGCATTAACGTGAAGGTCGATGATTCGCAGTCAAGCGCAGTCTGTCTGAGTGAAACTGGTTCGGTCCAGTCGGGGTGAGTATAATGCTCTACAGGAGAAGCTACGCATTAGTGTTGTGTGCTTGCAAAAAAAAATATCTCAGCGAAAACACAATTTGTTGCAATATTTGCTTCTTTAATTCTGAACTATGAGGCTAATAAAGCTAATGTAGCGCATGTAAAATTATTTAAAAATTAGCTTTCCAACTAAGGACTGCTGTTTTTGTGTGAGGAGGACACGGCAATTTTTTTTGTGAGTAGAAACAACTCATTGTCTTACATCTGGGTGTCCAAGATAGCTGCTTTCCACTGCTTAGCTACATCGTGAAGTTCATGTTCATAGACGAGAGCAACACACTCTGTATCCTAAACCTTAACAGCCAGAATACACACAGATATTTATGACAAAGATTTTGTGTGCATTGCATTTCTATTACTCGTTAACTTTATTAACATTTATGTAACTCTTATTAACTTTTAAGACACGATTAGTCTATGCTGACTTGTGTTTTGTCTCTCAGAGACGCAGTTAAGAAGACGTCCCATCTACAATCGTCTCTCAGACAGACATACCGGAGAAGAACAACCTGAATGATGGAGGACAAAAGGAAGAAGAGGAGTCCCAAAGTGTCTCTCCCACAACCTCCACCTCCGCCGGTGAATCCGCGCAAACTCTCCGTCCTCCCGGCCAGCAAGAGCGCCACCTTCTGTCTGGGTCTCCCACAGCCTCCGTCCCCTAAACCCAGGGGCAAGTACAAGAGATCCGTAGGGGCCATGGGGACGACTAAAGAAGTGCTCACTGTGCCCATGCTCCCACCCAGGGCCACGAGGTGTGTGTATGACCAGTATGCCACATATTCACCCACATGATTTCTTTTTTTTTTTTTTTTTATGTCTTCATTCCCCAGAAATTCCCGGTTTGACTTGAACACCCCTCATATTTTTTTCCACTTGGACGACCTATTTATTAGCAATACAGAGCAGTAATATTTAAGAGTTAAATGCAAATCATGTGCCAAATAATTCAAGTTAAACAGTTAATATACGTATATAATTTAACAGATATGATTATACGTATAAAAGTTACAACATCACAACTAGGAAAGTTTCTGTTCAGCTCTGGCTCTGATCCTGTAACGAGACTGACGTGTGATTGTGGTTCTGTCGGTGACAGCCGGCCACACAGAGAGAAACCCCGGGCGCCCCAGCCGGCCGGACCCAGCCGAATCGCACCGTCCTCCTCTCCCCTGCAGCACTCCTTCCTCACTGACGTCTCAGACGTGCGGGAGATGGAGGGAGGACTCCTCAACCTGCTTAATGACTTCCACTCAGGAAAACTCCAAGCCTTTGGTGACAAATACACACACACACACACAAACAGTCACAATGAGAACGTCAATCTACAATTTTACTGAGACCTCCTCTATGTAGGCCTCTACTCTGGAGTTCCTGTAGGGTTTGGTGTGTTTTGTTCATAGAAGAAGCACATTTGCATGTGTGTAAAGGTCGTTCTCTCTGTCTCTCGCCGTTCTCAGGTAAGGTGTGTTCATTCGAGCAGCTCGAGCACGTCCGGGAGATGCAGGAGAAACTGGCTCGCCTTCACTTCAGCCTGGACAGCCATGTGGAGGAGCTCTCGGAGGACCAGAGGAAAAGTGCTTCAGACCGTAACCTGGAGCACCTGCTCTCAAATGTAACACACACACACACACACACACACACCTGCAACACAATGAACAAACATGAACTGACTTCTTCCTCTAACAAACTGCTTTTGCATACATTTACATACAGTCAGCTCAGGTTATGTATTTGTAGTGCAGCTGGAGTCGCTTTACAGCGGGACGTAAAAAAAAAAAGAACATAGCGATGAAGAATGACATCAAATCAGCACTAATACTACGTATAATGGATGTTTTTAGAGACCCAGATTGCAGGGATGTTCAGTCACTATGGCAACAGCAGCATGGATATTCACACACACACACACACACACACACACATCTTTAGGATATTCTATTGTGAAGTCGTTTTCTCCCGTCTCTATCGAACAGTTAACCCTCCATAACAGTTAGTCTAAATACTCGTTCCTTCTTTTGTATTCTTTATTCTCATTCTCATTAACATTCTCTCTCTCTCTCCGTCTGTCTCTCTCTCTGTCTCTCTCTCTGTCTCTCTCTCTCTCTGTCTCTCTCTCCGTCTGTCTCTCTCTCTCTGTCTCTCTCTCCGTCTGTCTCTCTCTTCTCTCTCTCTCTGTCTCTCTCTCTCTGTCTCTCTCTCCGTCTGTCTCTCTCTCCGTCTCTCTCTCTGTCTCTCTCTCTCTCCGTCTGTCTCTCTCTCTGTCTGTCTCTCCGTCTGTCTCTCTCTCTCTCTGTCTCTCTCTCTCTCTCCGTCTGTCTCTCTCTCTCTGTCTGTCTCTCCGTCTGTCTCTCTCTCTGTCTCTCTCTCTCCGTCTGTCTCTCTCTCTCCGTCTGTCTCTCTCTGTCTGTCTCTCTCTCTGTCTGTCTCTCTCTCCGTCTGTCTCTCTCTCCGTCTCTCTCTCTCTCTGTCTCTCTCTCCGTCTGTCTCTCTCTCCGTCTGTCTCTCTCTCTGTCTCTCTCTCTCTGTCTCTCTCTCTGTCTGTCTCTCTCTCTCTCCATCTGTCTCTCTCTCTGTCTCTCTCTCTCTGTCTGTCTCTCTCTCCGTCTCTCTCTCTGTCTCTCTCTCTGTCTGTCTCTCTCTCTGTCTGTCTCTCTCTCTCTCCGTCTGTCTCTCTCTCCGTCTCTCTCTCTGTCTCTCTCTCTCTCTCTCTGTCTCTCTCTCTGTCTCTCTCTCTCTCTCTGTCTCTCTCTCTCTGTCTGTCTCTCTGTCTCTCTCTCTCTGTCTGTCTCTCTCTCTGTCTCTCTCTCTCCGTCTGTCTCTCTCTCTGTCTGTCTCTCTCTCCGTCTCTCTCTGTCTGTCTCTCTCTCTCTCCGTCTGTCTCTCTCTCTGTCTCTCTCTCTCTGTCCGTCTCTCTCTCCGTCTCTCTCTCTGTCTCTCTCTCTGTCTGTCTCTCTCTCTGTCTGTCTCTCTCTCTGTCTGTCTCTCTCTCCGTCTGTCTCTCTCTCTGTCTGTCTCTCTCTCCGTCTCTCTCTCTCTCTGTCTGTCTCTCTCTCCGTCTCTCTCTGTCTCTCTCTGTCTCCTCCACAGCTGGAAGAGCTCAGCAGCTCCATGTATCCTTTCTACAAACGTAATCACGATGTTTCACCACACTGCTTTTCTATCAGTCTAAACGTTTCCAGCTGCTTTAACAGATTTAACCCGGACCCCTGCCGCTCGATCGGACCTCCTTCTTCTAGGAGAATTAAAGATTGCTTTGGTGAAGGTTAGACGAAACTCAGACACACCTCCTCGTTCTGATTGGTTGTACATTAGTAGCAGGAATGAGGCTGGAATTTCTTCACGGAGCCCATATTTTATTTAAAAGTGACTACGTTTATAGTAATCATATAATATATGATTAAAACATAATTTCCCCCAAAAAAATCCACTTTAAATATCTTTGTGAAAAACAAAGAAACTAAATCTAAAAGGTTTAAGGAGAATCTAAAGCACTTTCAGCTATTAAGGGCGATTTAGAAGATGTGCCTTGTGATGTAGTTTGAAAGGTGAACGAGCTCCATTATGTCGATCCTTAATGCACTTTTTCCAGACAGAAATTACACCTGGCAGAGAATCAGGACTTACCCAAGGCATCTGATCCCTGAGACCGAGACGACGCATATCTGTTGGCATCACGGAGCTGCTGATGTCATCGCTACGGCTCCATCAGCTAAGCTAAAACCAAGGCAAAGAAGCGGCCCACGAACACGTCGCTGCTTACGGCACCGAGCACAAAAACCCGATAGCAAAGTAGACCTTCTGCTTTGCTTTTTAAAGGACTGTGACCTCTGAATATCTGCTTTGAATTTGGTACTTTGAGTTTCGAAAGAGTTATTGATTACGTTGAGTTTCCATGCTGAATATTCTGGGATGGCGCCTTCAAAAACAGAATTCTGTTGTTGTTTTTTTTCACATCATATGAAAATAATGTAAATAAATTTGCATGAATTTGGAGGGAGATTCCACTGCGGTGGTGATTGGGTATGCAGGGATTACATGGTTGTCTGTGTGCGTACTGTATATCTGTATCATTTATATTAGGTTTCATGTTTCTTGAGGTGGGTTGAAATAACCAGATAAGTGGCTTTCAGCAGGAACACGTTTTTATTTATTTATTTATTTATTTTTGGTCAAAGTGAGACAGGATCCAGACAAAGCTGTCGTTTAAACTCAACATTCTGCTGGCAAACACAGAACCTGTACTGTTAAGTTTGCATCGCTAAAGTTTCCGCTGCGCTTCATCGTCACCGCTAGCTGGAGATTCGCTCAGGACTATTAAAGATCAGTCAGTTCCTCATCAGTTTGTAGCATAAGCAAGAGGATTTTATTTTAAAAAATGGACTTAAAGAAATAGTTACATCCTAAAATTAATATCTCACGACCAAATTAGCAGAGACATGTTTGGTGCCTGGGGTATGCTAGTCGCATTTCTCTAGTTAGCAAAAACAACAAATCAAACTGTTATTAAACCCTTTCCTATACACTTAGATTAGCATGATGTGTGGCTTAGAACACAGCTTGAGGTCTAGAAAACATGAATAAAAAAAGTTTGCAAAGCCTGGGAATTTTCTCCCGCCACAGAGAAATGTGTTTTTGAAAGTCTGAAAATGTAGCAGACAATAACATAGCAGGTATTTTCAGGGGAAAAAAATAAGTCTTAAGATGGACTTCTATTGCTTTCCTTTTTTGCATTGTAGCTCTCAAACACCAAACATGACTTCATCTGGGTCATTATGTACATTAGCTTTGTGTGTGTGTGTGAGTTTGTTTCTAAAATATACACAAATGTTTAGACCATGAAATGAATATTAATAGCATGGAGTAGCTGAATGAGATTTAGGAAGTTAAACACTATTTTATTAATGTAGAGAAACAGAGCATTTTCATTAGTCAGCACTAAACTAGAAACACACACTACACACTAGAAAAGGGGGATTTTGTAACTGATTGATTCATAGAAAGTGTGGAAGCTTGTTATTCAGTTGAGGTTATTTGTGGCTAAGCTCTAGTAGTTCTGCCAAAGTTCTCCATTAGCCAAGAACATAGCTATGTTAGGTCATATTTATTTATTATTCATTATATTTTTAAAGCGGCACGGTGGTGTAGTGGTTAGCACTTTTGCCTTGCACCTCCAGGGTCTGGGTTCGATTCCCCGGCCAGGCTCGATTCCCGTCACTGTGTGCATGGAGTTTGCATGTTCTCCCCGTGCTTGGTGGGTTTCCTCCGGGTACTCCGGTTTCCTCCCACAGTCCAAAGATATGCAGGTTAGGCTAATTGGCGTTCCTAAATTGCCCGTAGTGTGTGATTGGGTGTGTGAGTGTGTGTATGTGTGTGTGCCCTGCGATGGATTGGCACCCTGTCCAGGGTGTACCCCACCTAGTGCCCGAAGTCTCCTGGGATAGGCTCCAGGTCCCCCGCGACCCTGAACACAGGATTAAGCGGTATAGAAAATGAATGAATGAATATATTTTTAAAAGTTTTTGGCACAGTATACAGTATCTTGAACCTACAACCCTCTGGTTGCTGGAAGAGAAGCCAAGCCGCTGTCAAATTCACACCTTGATTGTAGGTGTGTAGTTTTATGTTTTGCTAACTGTTAAACACTTTCGCTGTTGTCATCGCTATTACGCAAGGTGTGTGTATTTTTTATGGTTAGTTGTGAAGTAGTTTACATTTAAAAATTTTTAATAAATTTGACTTAATACACAAACTTGTGTGCTTTCACTTTAATATATGGAGGTTTCCTCTTTTGTGCTATCCAGGTGACTAGCTTTAGCTGTGAATATTATACAAAGTTGTGTCTAAACGTTTCGAGACTAGTTTTGTAACAGATGGCAGCACAAGGTCACAGGGAGCACCGACCCAGTGTGCCGAAAGACATCGTCCTGTGTACCGTACATTGGGAGCTGTGTACTGGTGCTGTTCTAACATGTATGGTGCGTTCCCACTTCACAGTGGAACATTCCATCATCTCCTCGCCCGAAAAAGGCGAAGCAGATCCACAGCTCGACCAACTGCACACTAAATGTCCTTTCCGACATCCGCTGCATTGTGCATTGAGAATTTGTCCTCAGGACCCAGAAAGTTAATATCGAATTCTACTGCAAGGTTTAAGGCATCGGATCAACTGGATCTGTGGCGAGCGAATCGCAAAACCTTTTCATACCACTTTGTAAACATTTCTTAACATTACTTTAAACAAACATTTTCTAACATATCTGAAACATTATAAGTTTGTAAGTGTGTGCGAGCTAGCAGGCAGAGTATAAAGCGCTTTACAATGATAAGCGTATCATAAAAGCTGATTCTATTGCAAACAGTAGTGATGTTAGCAAGTGCTTGATTTTTTGATGAGTCGCGATGACTCTCCAAACCTCTAGAGGGCGGAAAAACTACAAGGCCAGTTCGACAGTTGCATAAAGCGAAGAAACGAGTGGGTTCTTTTGTTGTTGTTACTACACAACTTTGAATTTTAAATAGTTAGAGCCCGCCTACTCAGGCGCACTAGTTAGGGTACACACGGACTGCTTCTGTAGGACATGAAATAGTACACTACGGCGATTATGGCGCTATTTGGGACCGAGCCTGGGGAACCGCGCATGACCGTACTGAGCGTTTAAAAACAGTGATGTTTTAGGTGTAAGTGCAAATGGGTCGACAAGAATGGATAAATATTATGATACACTTCCAGGTACGTTAATAGTTAAATAGCCTGGGGAAAAAAATAATTGCTAGTTAGGTATGTTTTAGCCAGGTTTATGTACACTATAGCTGTTGTAGCTAGCCAAAGTAAATTAGCTAAAGTATTTACTTCCGGTTCGCATCTTTAACCTAATGAATGATGATGACACGCTGGTGTGTGTGTGTGTGGTTTTCAGGCGCGGTGTCGCGGGTATTTGATGAGGACAGCGCTGAAGGGTGTTCAGGCTGAGTATGAGGACATAGTGAGGGACCTGGAGGGAGCAGTGGAGCACCTGAGCTGGAGAGGACACCTCATACCCAAACCTCACTTCACTGATCCTGTAAAGCTCATTACATATTATTTCCCTTATCTCAGTGTCAGAGGAGGCGTTTCTAAATTCCCATTTATGGTAAAAAGGGGCGGGGTAAACTGAAGTGGACAAAAAAGGAAACAGTGTCAATGTTTGACATCTCAGAGGCTCCTGTACTGTATCTTACTATTTGTTTAACAAAAAGGTCTCAGAGCTCCCAGTGATCCGGCTAAATGGCTCTCATACCCGTGATGGTTTTTCATCCCGCAAACATCCACTTTTCACTCCTTTTACACACATGTCATTTTATTCATTCATTCATTCATTCATCTTCTGTACCGCTTTATCCTCTATTCAGGGTCGCGGGGGACCTGGAGCCTATCCCAGGAGACTTCGGGCACTAGGCGGGGTACACCCTGGACAGGGTGCCAATCCATCGCAGGGCACACACACATACGCACATTCACACACTCATTCACACACTACGGTCAATTTGGGAACGCCAATTAGCCTAACCTGCATATCTTTGGACTGTGGGAGGAAACCGGAGTACCCGGAGGAAACCCACCAAGCACGGGGAGAACATGCAAACTCCATGCACACAGAGACGGGAATCGAGCCTGGCCGGGGAATCGAACCCAGACCCTGGAGGTGCAAGGCGACGGTGCTAACCACTACACCACCGTGCCGCCCATGTCATTTTAGTGTTTATGTAAATGAGTTCCTGTCAAGCCACAGTAACATTGACACTTTGACACTCTTTCTTCTTCTTCTTCTTCTTGATGTTTAAAGTTATTTATTCAAATTTGACAAGGCAGGATATTGCAGCACAAAACCCTGAAATGTGTCAAATATACACATACTTTAAAACAATCAGTTACTTAACTTAAAATAAAGTAAAATAAAAGAAATAACACACATACACAGAAAAGGCATCCTGATCGAGCACATGTAAATTATCTATGAAACAGTTTCATACAATTTTAAAGGAGAGTTCATGACATTTGGTTTTACTTCTTGGTATAGAGAATATCCTGTGCCGCCGAAGAGAATAAGTAGGTGTTGGAGCCATAGGCAGGAAAGGATAAACTGTCCCTGAGTATTTTAGTAAAAGTACGTATGGTGGCTTCATCACGCCTTTCACTCAATGTTTCATGATGGTTGGAATCCAGTATGTTACAATACCTGTAAATGTAGGTCTTATTCTCTCTGATCTTCCTGACCTCTTAAAGCCGATCAGCCAGACCAGCCTTCAAAGAACAGCAGAGCAAAGCAGAGGTCACCGTAGGTCATCGAAAAAGAAGAAGAACAGAGAGTGTCGAGGAAGAAAGAATTTGATGAGTTTGTTAAGGGAAACGGAACTAGAAAAAAAAAAAGGATTTATACTAAAAACACGGATGAGTGAGATCAAATCAGAACTAAAACACTATAGTGAACAACCACCAGTAAATACAAAGAACACAGGGCAAGACAATCAAGTTATTTTGTTTTTGTTTTTTTAAACCTTGGACAATACAAAAATTGATGTATGTCTAAAAGTGACTAAAAAACGAATTTTGTTATTATAGAGCTGCTTATATTATTTGTTAAATTGTTGTGAGCTTGTCCTCAACAGAATCTCTTTTATTAATAATGAAATTAAAATAACAAAAATAAATGAAGTACAAAGATTAAACATGGGAGTATTTTTCATTTTTATCTCATCAGGACTTGGACAGTGACTTTTCCAGATATCAGTGGCCAAAAGATGTTGAGGAAGCGCCTCACTCAAAAGTCCTGGTCCCCGAGAAGGACGAACCAAGCTATGGCTCAGAGAGAGACTGCAGGGACGTCAGTGGACCACCAGGGGGCGACACAGAGCGAGAGGGAGAGCAGAGGGACAGTGAATCTGCTGCATCGGCTCTACAGATGAGCAACAGTACACTACATCATGGTCAGTGTTAGTTTAACTGCACTCTTACACACTTAGACAAACTTAAACTGTGCAATGCACTAGCGCGCTATTTACTGTATCAGCACATACATAGTGTACTGGGACGTTTCTAATATTACTAATTTACATACACATGTACACAGCAGAAAAGTTGCATACCTTAACACTTGTACACTAAAATGTTAGTATAATACTTGTTATATTATCACCTTTCTTGTATCTTAAGACCCTTCAGTACTAACTTGCATACTACAAACCCACTTACATGCTTCCAGTCTGCTTACATACTGTACAGTACTAGCATATTACTTGCATACTAGCACACTGCTCAGTATACGAGCACACTGCATGCTGTATTAGCACACTGCACGGTATACCAGGACCTTAATACTGTTATACCTGCACGCTGCTTACTATACTAGTGCACTACCTGTTATACTAGCACACTGTTCAACATACTAGCAAACTGCTTGCAAATAAGCATCCTGTTTACATACTAACACAATACTTGCTATACTAGTAACATACAGTATTAGGCTATTAGCACACTGTTGGCTAGAAACCTACTTGCCATATTAGCAATCTTGTTTACTTTCACACTGTGCATCCTATTCTGTGTTAGACATACACATGTGAAATGCACACTTATTTATGGGACAATATCTGCTTGCATAAAATAAATAATGTGTGTGTGTGTGTGTGGTCATTTGTGACAGCTCCCCCGATGCGTATTCTGCTGAAAGATATAGCACACACTCCTGACGCTCTGAAGCAGCACAGAAACACTCTAGCCATGGAGCTGCTGTGGATCCAACAGGCCATCGCCAGCAGGAAGAAAGTACGCAGATGAATAAATGAGTTTTATTGCTGTTCTCATGATATTTCAGATTGATGGAATGAGATGTACTAAAGTGCTGCAGGATATAATAATAATAATAATAATAATAACAATAACGTCCATCTTGTAGTGAATGTGAACAGTTCTGGCCTCGTTTGATTTCTGCTCAAGTGTTTATAATTAAGAGCAGCACACATAATGGAACGTTTCTGTTCCACACAGTAGAGGAAGTCTAGCTCGGCAGTGTCGAGTGGTTTTCAGCAGGCCAACGGAGAACCTCCTCCTCCATATCCCCCGCCATTGACCTGAGAGAATCAGACGTGCTGTTAAGCGCTCGCTCGTCGGATCGTCAGCTTTTACACGGCTCTCGATCATTACGTATTGGAATATGATGAAACGTCACAGCTGCCCTTCGAGTACAGCGTGACCTTCTGCGTTCTGAGAAAGAAAGAAACACGTTTGGTTTTATACTCATGTTAGAACACAAAATATATCAGGGATTTTTATTCAATCAACTGCTTCATTCCTCTTAGATTCTGGATAACAAGACTTTTATTTATTAGATCGGTGCATTATTTTGTATCAGTTTTTCTTTTTTCTAAAAGACAAAAAAAGCTTGCCATGTTGACCTCTGACCGTTACAAAGCACCGACACGGGAGACTCTTCATCTAAAAGTTAAATAAACTTTTTCTTGAAGAAGAATCAATGAATTTCCTGCTGTTGTTGTTGTTATTTTTTTTTTTTTTTCATTTACTGTTTATTTGGATCATCTGTGAACAAGATGTTACTATAGAAACGATAAGCGCATTAATTAAGGATGGGAATCACCAGGGTCCAGTTGATACTATATCAGGATAAACAGATGCCGATTCGTTTCGTATTACGATTCTGATTTGCACTGAATTGCTGAGTTGCTTTTATAGAAAACTAATTAAAACCCAGCCCACTTTATTAATAATTAATCAACCAATCACAATCCAGAAGTGTACAAATGAGTTATTCAGTTATGTAGTATTAGTTATGGGCTAATAATCCGACATGAATGTTTTTTTTTTCTGTGTTATTGTTGTGCATCATGTTGTTCTTATCTCTTTTCTTTTGTCTGTGTTTTAATTGTAGTATCTGACCCTCAAGCAGAAGCTGGAAACGTCATAGCGAGTGAGGACCTCATGAAAAAATGGACGTTAGAGTGTTTCACCTTCACAAAGGTTTAACTGGACACGAATGCGACCTTCTATCTGACCTTCCCTCATCATCGTCGTCTTATTTCTGCTGTACTAAAGAAAAAGAAGAAGAAGAAGAAGAAGAATGATTGTAATAATGAATGTAAAGCCTGATGCTGTGCCTATTTATTTCTTATTGAATTTTATAAAGATAACATTTAATAAATGCTACTTATATTTGAACATGTGTATTTGTGTGTATTGAGAACATTAGTTGTCCATTAAAGGGATTATTTTGGAGTAAAGTTTGTGCCCCTGATGAAATTGTGCAGCTTTTTCGGTCACCTCGAACCGTCCGTCAGATTTACGTCAGTATGTCATGGTTTATTGTGAATAGTCACAGTTTCGTTCACGTCCTATGAAATAATGCGCGTTGTCTTTATTCTGGGGAAAGTGAGGGGTCGTTAGATTTATGTGCTTCCCCATGTCTCCTCTCTCTCTCTCTCTCTCTCTCTCTCCCTCCTTCTCTCCCCCTCTTTTGTTGTTACCAGTGATCACTGGCAATGCTGCCATAGCAACCAGGAAACACTCCAGTGTGTATGCATGTGTGTACGTGTGTTTGTGCGTGTGTGTGGGGTAGACACTAAACACCGAATGCTTGAGCTGGTCAGGAGCGCGGGACGCCGCCGCAGGAACGCCGCAGGAACAGAGGTACAGTCAGTTCCACATTGCTGCTGGTCAGGTTTCTGTGGATCATCTGATATTCTGTAATGATGAGAGAGACAGAGTTCATTATTGCTGTTCTCATGATATTTCAGATTGATGGAATGAGATGTACTAAAGTGCTGCAGGATATAATAATAATAATAATAACAATAACGTCCATCTTGTAGTGAATGTGAACAGTTCTGGCCTCGTTTGATTTCTGCTCCGTGCAAAAGTGTTTATAATTAAAAGCAGCACACGTATGTGACTGAAATTGTGTGTTGAGATTTCCTCAAGTCTATAGATGATGGTTGTGCGTGTGTGTGTGTGTGTTAGTGTTCGAGTGGGAAATCTGATTTTGCCCGGGTCAGTCGTGATGGCCTCCAGTGGAGTAACTGCCCTCCTGCCCCCTGTGAAGAGTGTGGTGGTGTACAAGAATGGAGATCCCTTCTTCTCAGGTCTGCTTTTTTTTCTGCTTCCTGTCTAACGATTAACGCTGAGCCTCATCACGTGTAGAGCAGCTCTCACAATCCTGAGTTTAGCATTTATTATTTATTTTTTAACCCCTGGATCTTTGTCCTGTGTCTCTCCGTGTGAGGCAGGTAGGAGGTTCATCGTGAACCAGAGGCAGGTCTCCACTATGGAGTCTTTCCTGAACGACGTGACTCTCAGCATCGGAGCGCCGCTGGCCGTGCGTACGCTCTACACGCCACGCTACGGGCACCGGGTACCCGATCTGGAGCACCTCCAACAGGGGGCGCAGTACGTGGCTGCGGGGTTCGAGAAGTTCAAGAAACTTGAGTGAGTATGGGGAATAAATATGAAAAATAAAAGTAGATGTCGTCATATTCAGTAATAGGGATGAGGTGATGCTTCTGTATTGCGATACATCGTGATGTATATATCAGAAAGACAAATCTACCTTTTTAGCTTTTTTTGTTTAAGTTGAACTCCACATTATTTTGATAATTTCAAAATCCGCCAGCTTTTTAACTATTTTTAAACTATATTTCAGTAGGGTTTCTTAGCATGTAGTTGCCTCCGGTCCTGACGCTTGCCCTGCACATATTAATGTTTTCTCGGCTCCCAGCACACCTGATTACGCTAATCAGCTAATTAACAGCCTTTGCGTAATTGCACTGGGTGTGATGGGGCAGGAAAAACACTAAAATAGCAGGTGTTCCTCCAGGAACTATTGTTTTAAAGCACTATTTAATACAAACAACAACCTTTACATTTGCATTTTCACCCTCGCTGTGTAGCTGAAAGCTGGAACGTACTGTAGCGTCTTGGAAATCCTGGATAACAGGAAGTGAGGAATACCGTGGCATCAGTCCGCCTCCTAGTTTTCAGTTGGATTTGTGTTACGTTATGAAGACTCGATATTCTATGAATGCGGAAAAGCTTGAAGTGATTCAGACGATAATTACGCTCTTAAATTTGATCCTTTTTAACCAAATTGGAGCACGTGTGTTAAGATTTTCGACAAACATTTAGAGTCAAATCTACATCATACGGAGCTTTATGACTGTACAATGATCCTTCATGCATCCACGACGCCCTCTGATTACATATAAACACAGACAGATCAGTCATAACAATAAAAAAAAAAAAAAATCACCTGCTCAATATTGTGTTGGTTTGGCAACAGAACAGCAACATCAAGGCCGGGACTCCACTAGACGTCTGTGCGGTCTGGTGTTAAGGTGTTAGCAGTAGATCCTCCTAAGTCCTGTAATTTCCAAGGTGAGACATTCATGAATCAGACTTTGCAAACTAGCTCATCCCGCAGACGTTCAGTCAGCTTGAGATCTCGGGAAGTAAGACGTGGAGTCGACACCTTGATCCCTAAATGATTTAGCAGTGTGTCGGGATGCGCTATCCTGCGGAAAGGGGCCACGGATATCACAATGTGGCCCTTAAAGTCTCTCACACACGTACGCTTGAGCATTTTCCTTGCTTGCAGCATCAAAAACTGTCTCTCTTGCTGCCGAAAATGTCCCTCTCACTGAGAGGTGTGAATATCAGGAGATAATCAGTGTTATTCATTCGACCTGTCAGTGCTTCTAAAGTTATGTCCGATGGGTGTGTATGCTCTGGAACACTCTATTCCTTCTCAAGCTGCCAAATATGTGCCACCGCCGAGCAGCAGGATGTCGTGACTTTACAGCTGCACATTATTCCCTGAATTCACTTTTTGGTGATAAAGTCAAAGGGCAGACCGTCTCCTTCAGCCACGGAGACGTCACAGCGGCTTCGTGCAAACAAGTCGTCAGGAGTCACAGAAACCAGGCCGTAAAGGAGCCCTTTTCTCCAGACATGACTGCAGCGGCGCTCGGGCCTTTCTGTGCCAGTGTTAATCCGTCCCTCTGCTTTTTATCGCTTTCTCACAGTTATCAGAGTCTGGGGATGAAGAGAGCTCCAGCGGCTCGGGTCGGAGACGGCATGCAGGTGAGTGAGATTCCGTATTCAGGTGACAAATCCCAAAGATTATACAGTCAATTTCTTTTTAAATTAAGTTTAGTTATCACGGCCGAAATTGTGTTACTGACTTTGAACGCAAATACACCCCAAACATGAGCGCGTTTAATTTCATTTTTTGTTCATTAAATTTCATTTCATTTTAATTTAATTTTCATTAATATAAGATTGAATTTTATTGATTTAGTTTTAGTTATGTAATTTAATACTAAAGATTTAATATTGACACTTTTCTTCTTTAAACCTTATTTATCCACTCTATTTCTTTATTCAACTTATGACCTTTTAAATGATTTTATTTAAAAATAAATGATCACTTTTTGGTTTCATTTATTAATCTTGTTTTTTTTCTCCAATTTAACTAATTCCTCTACTTTAATGTACAGTGTTAAATTAAGTATTAATTAATTAATTTTCTACATTTACACTGATCACCCTAAAGTTAATAATTTTCCCATAACAGCAGGGTTTACATCACATCAATTACTGAAAACACACACACACACACACACACACACACACTGCACGTAATACTTTTTACCAATTTCTCGATGCCATTAATGCCAGTTCCTGATCTTCTTTACATTATAACTGCCATAAACAATAACGAGCAACATTTCTCTAGACGCTTATATTTAGTTGTGCTTCATATGTTCTGTTGTTGTGTTGCTGTGGCTCTGATCGTGTGTGTGTGTGTGTGTGTGTATGTGTCATTATTGACCTGTCCGTCAGTCCAACAGACTCCCTGATATCGGGGCATTAAACCTGTCCGGGCATGTCGGAGGTGTGACGTATCCGGGTTTCAATCAAAATAAAACAATAAGTAGGAGTTTGTGGTGAAGCAGCACGGAGCGATACGGACGAGATATCGGCCTCCCGTGATGCTCGTGCATGTGACTGTGATACGTCTCATATTTTCGTTTATTAAAACTTGTTAAAATAGTAGTAAATATTTTTTATTCCATAATAATGACTTTTAAAAAGTTATTGCGTGTTTATAACAACAGGTTGTTTGGATCTTTAAATATATCCAAAATACAGACCCTTAAATATCTGACTGTCATTAAGCTTTTACCCTCCATGTACAGGGAAAGCTGTGATATTTTACCCACTTATTCTGGAATATTTTTAAATACATAACCGCATGCCACAATTACTTTACCGCAAAATACTTGTGTGATTGATATCAAAACAGTGAAGCCTTTCTTTGTTCTCCACCTGAAGTAGCCGGGAAATAAGACCATGTAATGTAGATTAGATCTGCAGAAGGTCAGATAAGCTAAAGCTACCTTTAACCTCTCTGGGGAACAATAACCCAATGATAAGATCAGTGCAGTTTGCAGGATCAGCACTTTAAATGGAGTTTGAAAAAGAAAAAAAAAAGTTTCCCCTAATGTTTGTGAGAACTGAGCTTTAAGGATTCTTAGTCAAGTCTATGTTTTGTCTCGTTTGTACGTCTCTTTCTGGATCCGTCTCATAGTGTAGCTTGTGGAAATTTTTATTAAAGTGCTAATGTTTTAGTGTAGTTTAGAGTTTTTTCTGCTTTGGGAGGGTAAGGGGGGGGCGGGGGGGGGGATCTCAATGACTATGACATTGTAATACTGATCGGAGGGTCACAGGTTCAAACCCCAGCACCGCCGAGCTACCCTTAAGCGCAGGGCCTTGAACCGTCAACTGCTCAAATGTACAGAGAGATAAATAGAAGTCGCTCTGGTTAAGGATGTCCATGTTCCATATGCCATACATCATTTAAATGATATATCTAATAGTTAAGTTTTTATTAACGTAGCTTTATGTGCTTGTTGCAGTGACGTTATCAGAAAAGTTGCTGAAAGTCTCATACAGTAATTCAGACAGACAGTATATTAGTTATTACACGGTAATCAGCTGTAACAGAAGGTCACGTACCACCTTAATCAACTTGAAGTTGTTGTTTTGTTTTCTTTTGTTTTCCTCCTGTGATCCCCGATTCAGAATTCAATACCAGCAGAGTAAAAAAATAAAGGCAGCTCAGACGTTCATTAGCCATGCAGCGCTGTTTAATCGGCCTCAGAGCCAACACGAGGTGTTGAGTTCCATTCACAGGAAGTCTTCAGACACACTGACAGGTTGGTCTTTTGTAGCTCTGATTGATTTGGAGCTACATGAGAGAGGAGCTGGGTGTTAGGCGAGCGTTAGACGCGTGGCGAGACGGCTTTTGTGTGAGACTCGTGATCCGTCCCAGGTTCCCGCTCAGCTTTACAACTTTGTGTTGCTCTCCGCAGGGTAAAGCGCTCAGCAGACCCAACGTGTCTGCCAAATGGAGGAAGGTTGTAACTCTGCCCTGTATTATACAGTGAGTAACATGGCCATCACACACACACACACACACACACACACACAGACGAGAACACTGACTGTATAGAGTGTAAAGGGTGCTTCCTGATGTTTTTATCCTTTGCCTTTTATATAATATGTAATTATACTTGTTAAATTATACACACCCTGCGTCTGTGCAGCGTCTTTAGGAATGGAGACGTCCTCAGTCCCGCCATGCGCTTCATCATCCCTCGGAGCCTTCTGAAGAACCTGGAGCAGATTCTCAGCCTGGTCTCGGAGAAAGCTATGCTGCGCACCGGCGCCGTACGCAGGTGAGGAAGTCTAACATTGTGTGTGTTTTTTTGTTTGTTTGTTTTTAAAGCTTCTATTTGACCTTTGATTGACCTCTCAGGCTGTGCACTCTGGATGGCGTGACGGTGACCTCGGCGGAGGAGCTGGAGAGCGGGCAGTGTTACATCGCCATCGGTGCCGAGCGCTTCAAAAAGCTACCGTACTTGGAGGTGCTGTTGAGCAAAGCGCCAGGAGGAAGTGCAGACAGGTGAGGAAGAGGAGAAGATGATGATGATGATGATGATGATGGTTTTGAAGATGCTGGTGAAGATTTCTTTTGATTTGTCGTTCTCTAGACATTACGTGGTGGACCGTGGTGTACACAGGAGGGCCGAGGTACAGCAGCACCATCTCCGGATCACATTAGTAGCTGCGCTGTGTGATGTAGAGCTAATCCTGTTTATTTTCACGATGTCTCACAGAACAGGAAGTTTCCTCAAGACAGTAACAGTGACTCCGCCCTCCTTCACTCACCCGAGGTGAGGTGGATCCCACGTGTCTCTAGGAAGTGAGCCAGGTATGTGTTTAGTTTTTAGCGTGTAGCTGACCCCTGTGTGTGTCTCAGAGGGACGGCAGGCGCGTCAAGTCCACAGGAGACGAGGCCGAGCCGGAGGGAGCGAATCTGTCTCAGCCGCTGCAGAGGAGGAGAGAAGGAGGAGCGGAACGGGAGGACGGCTCTGTGTTCTATGCCAATCCTGTCCGAGTGCGAAAACACAGACCCACTCTCAGAGCTGCCAGAAACACAGGTAGGAACATGAAGTACAGTGTTGTACAGTAGATGATCTCAATATTTAAATATTTGGGTTCATCATAGCAATAACCAGAGCGGCGTGTGTGGTGAGGGTTTGAAAAGAAAGAAGAATCTTGGTTGTGTGTGAGAGGAGAGAGGAAGCGCGCCCTAAGGAATCTTGTATGTACGTGTGTGTGTGTGTGTCCTGCAGGCCATGCGAGTGTGTTTAAGGGCGCAGGGAGGAGGAGAGAGGAGGTGCGAGGCGCTGAGGAGGTGGCTGAGGACAACAGTACGGCTGTGGAGCTTCCTGTGGATCAGGTGGGATCTTCACTCGCTCTATAGTGACATCATCAGCCAGTCAACTTCATTCTGTCCGCACGTAGAACATGAGCTAACGTCCAGAATACTGATGTCATGATGAATAAAGATCAACACTCAAGGCACTCAACGTCACGGGTGTCATCGAAAGTGCACAGTAAATTAATCAACTACTGTCCATGGTGCTGAATCCGCTGTTGTCATTTACAGTACGAGACCCTGTTTATCAGAACTGTTGTTTGTATTGTACTGGCCATTTTACTGAGGAAGTCTTACTAAATAAAAAAAAAATAGTCATAGATTAAAAACAGCTTACTATATGCTTAAGTTAAATTAGAGTGGTGGCACATTTTCCGCAGTGAGATCGATATCCAACAATCAGTATTTAGAAGGAGGTCTTTTATTTATATCTTCAAGGCCAGCTGGATCTGGCTGGGCAGAAAGAACGTCTGCAGCACAGAAATTTGCCAAAAAAGTTCACAAAGCATTTGAGGTTTCCTGAGTTATTATACGGCGTCCCAGGAGCACACGGGGTTGAGGTGAGATTTGAACCGCTGACTTTCTGATCAGTAACACAAAGCCGTAACACACACAATTAGCACAACGCTTCAGTCAGAACTAATGACATCACCTGTTTAGTGCACAGGAAATACTATAATATGCGTCTCATTAATACCTATTGGCTACTACATTATGAAAATTACAAATACAACGAAAAAACAATATATTATTTCCATCTAGTTTATGAAAAACAATCCACTCAGTCTGATAGATGTGTGTGAGAGACTTCACCGTATAAGCGGATTTCTAGTTTCTCATAGCAGATCGTATTATTGTTCCTAATATTGTAACGCCTATTTCCCAGAGAGTTGCTGAGATCGTTCAGGACGAGGAACTTGACCAGGGCCAACCAGAAACAGCGAATCACATGCATCAGGTGTGTGTCTGCGTATTTGCATGACATTGATTGCAGACCACAATCTTCAGCTCTAATTAGCCTTGCTGATGATTCGTCCCCTTGTCCTCACTCAGACAGGAGCACCTGAAGAGCGCATGACCTCTTCCACACACTCCAGTCCGTCTCCTAGCAACAGGGAGCACAACATGAAGGCGTACGGGCTGTATGATGGAGAGACCTCGTTACCGGGAAGGAGCTCCTCGCCGAACGGGGAGACGGAAGACGAGGACGAGGACCTGGAACACGAACGTGGCCGAGATGATAAAGTGGGTGGAGACGGACGCAGTAATTATGGCTGAAAATTTTTAAATAGCCCATCTATTGTGATTGTGTCACACTGATTTGAGGAGGTCAAGGAGGAAAATTATAATCAGAGGAGAAATAGTTGCATATTAGTGTTTTTTTTTTTTTTTTTTTTTCATTTAATTTGTCCACATCTCTACCACTCAGTAGTCCAGGTAAGATCTGGTGTAGACCCCTCCACTACTGTGACCAAATGAAAAGATATTCTCATTAATTGGATCAGGAATCGCGAGAGAGGAGAGAGTGTACCGTCTCTGAGACACGCCTCAAATGTGTGTGCGGTATTTGGGTATAAACAAAGTACCAAGTCAGCGATGATGGAAAGGGATTAAAGTTGAATAATTTATTTAGGGAAGCAAATTACTACACGACCAACACGCCAAGTTTCCAAAATGTTCTAAACCACAGAGCATGTGAGAGAGGACGGCATTAATGTCTGCGGCCTGCTGAGTCATTTGGTAGCTAAAGTCGAACCAAAAACCTCAGTTGAATCACTTTCAATTAAATAAAACCAAAACTAGAAAAACATCGCTATTAAAAACATGTGAAGGCTCCACCCTGACCTCTGAAAACACTCGAATATTCTTTCAAAGGAATTTTCTTTAAAAAAAAAAAGAGTTAATTTCCTCCAGTTTAATGATTGACAGGTTAGAGACCACACTGGGACGTTACAGCCGCATTTTTATAAAAGCACAGACTAATTAGAAAATTAGAAAAATGTGTGTGTGTGTGTGTGTTCCATTTCAGGATGGACGTCCTGAAGCAGCTGGCAGCCCGGAGATGCAGGACCACGCCCGTCCTCCCTCCTCAGTGTCACACCAGAGAGAGTGACACAGACGAAAGTATAAATCAGATACAGCCGTAAATAAATACCCCCCCCCTCCCTCCTGTACGATGTATAAGGTGTAGATCTCCTGAGCAGTGTTCTCCGGACTGTTCCTAACACCAAGCACGCTTGTGTGGTTCTCCAGCCTGTTCTCTTACCGATACATCATGTAGAGTGTACAGTTTGTGAAGGTTTTACATTTTTTTAATTAAATGTCTGTGACCCGTGTCATGTGATCATGTACGAGATACCGTTAGCCGCTACGGTGGATGATGAACTCTCTTACTAAAGAGACAAAAAACCCGACTCTAAATATTTTCACTCTCCGTTACGAAATTATGACGTGAACGTGTCAATCCGGATATCTGACTAGTAGGTTTGACAACGTGTGCTCCAAAATTATTGGCACCCTTTGATAGAATACACAGGAATAATTGTCGAGAGACTGTTTTTTTTTTTTTTTTTTTAATACAATGAGTATTATGTTAGAAAGTCGACTCCAAAAATATTGGCACCCCTTAAGAAAATGTTTTCACAGAAATGTGAAAAATTTCTGGTCCAAAAAAATAGGAACTTATTTTAATAAAAAGCATTTTCTGTCCAGACTTAGGGCAAAGTTTGTAAAAAATCCAAACAAATTATTTGTGTGAACAAATTATTTCTGGCTTTAAATATTTTTTATTTGACCAAATATCTAAGGGGGGAAAGAAAAACACATAGGTGGTAGAAAGAAGGAAACAATAAGGAATATAAAGAAAAAGGAAGAATTAAGGAAGTAAAGAAAAGGAAAACACCATGTTTGATTAGAGCAGTCAGCTGTAAAGTCATTATTCTTATTCCCCTGTAATCTTGCCACATTCTTGAGGGGGTTAAAAATGTGGTGAGATTACAACAACCTAAAATTATTAAAAATAAATCCAAATAATTTTCTTAAATACCGTTTTCCCTCTATTCACCGATATTGATGAGTTTTTGAACACTCGTGCTGCAAAATATAACAATATTGATTTGTCAGCCATGTTAACGTGTATAAAATGTACATTAACGATGTTACTCACACCTTCACCTTGTTACAATCCATAATATGGAGTCTGACGCTCTAATAACAAACTGCACTGACTTAAAGCTCGTGTTAGTTTTGCGAGGAGTCGGTAACACTGAGGTTACAGAGGTCGTGTTGATGTGAAGTCTGGAGGAGTGCGATATTTTAGTAAATGTACTTTAGTAATTGTTCAGAATCTGCTTGAGCCTTGAATAGATTGACTGTGAAAGTCTGTAGTGTGCACCAGTCTGAGTTTAACCCTTTACATTCCTCGGCTTCTTACCCCGTAACTGCAGTGAAAACGAGATGTGCATTGTCTGCTCAAGGAAGTTTACGGGGTTAATGTGAACTTGTGCTTTCATAAGGTTCCCAAACAAATTTTAAAAACATTGTGATTATATTTTCTTGGACTTGTAGATAAATGTGAAGTTCTTATTTTCTCTTATTTCATGTAACTAATATCGAGATCTTATAGTATTAACAATAAACCATGAAAAAGTATCAACAAAAATCCAGTTCAGTTTGCTTCACGGTGTAAATTAGACATCACACATCATGTCAAGTCTTTCAGTGAATTGTTCCTTATTTTTTTATAATACAGTATTTACAGTAATTAACTGAAAATCTTACAAATCGATACAAGAACTGATCAGAGCTGTTTGTTAGGACACCAATTCTGAGTGGTTTATGGATTTTGGGTAACTTGGCACACTTTGTTTTTTTTTGTTCATGAAGAAGGGACAAAGGTAACGCTGGGTAGTGAACAAAAAACAACATGGCATCCAGCTGTAACATATAAGAATCAACTACAGGATATTCAATTAAATTCTATTTATATAGCGCTTTTAACAATGGTCATTGTCTCAAAGCAGCTTCACAAAAATGAAAAGAAAATTTATGGAAGTGTGTATGAGGGAGAAAAATGTGTCTAGATAATAAAGAGATTGTCTCTGATGAACAAGCCAAGGGTGACGGCGACAGTGGCAAGGAAAAACTCCCTGAGATGGCAATAGGCAGAAACCTTGAGAGGAACCAGACTCAACCTCATTTAAGTGATAACAGATAGAAATGATATAACATCATGTGTGTTGTGCAGGTGAAAGTTCAATATGACAGAAGTTCTTTAGATTAACATGAAGACCAGTTCAGCATAGGGACGAGTCAGTAGGTGCAGAGGGCAGATGAGGTCTGGATCACTGGAAGCACAGGAGCAGCATGTGTAGCTCCAACCATCATAAAGCTGAATCCAGCTGGAGCTGGTCCTTCTCTGGATGCCTCAGGAACCTCGCAGGGTCGGCCTTTGTCTACTGAAGCTGGCAAAATCTCCCGATGCCTCGGGATGGGTAGAGAAATACAGAACAGATGGGGAGAATTAGCGTAGTTGCCATTCGGTATAGGTGTACTGGAGTATGAGTACTGGGATGAGTTATGTGTATGCCAGATTAAAAAGATGCGTCTTGAGTCTACTTTTGAACTGAGAAACCGTGTCTGCTCCCCGAACACTGTCTGGAAGGCTATTCCAAAGCTTTGGAGCTAAATATGAAAAAGCCCCGCCCCCTTTTGTAGATTTTGAAATTCTGGGAACTACCAGAAGTCCGGAGTTTTGTGATCTTAAGGCGCGTGGTGGATTGTAGCGTATCAGAAGACTGGTTAGGTATGTGGGAGCTAAACCATTTAAGGCCTTGTATGTAAGTAATACTATTTTGTAATTTATTCTAAACTGAACAGGTAGCCAGTGCAGGGATGATAATATTGGGGTTATATGATCATATTTTCTGGATCTAGTGAGAACCCTGGCAGCTGCATTTTGGATTAACTGAAGCTTGTTTATTGAGGATGCAGGACAACCACCTAGTAATGCATTACAATAGTCCAGTCTGGAGGTCATGAATGCATGAACTAGCTTTTCTGCATCAGATACGGATAAGATGTTCCTAAGTTTGGCAAAGTGTCTGTGGGAAGTGAACAAAATATTCTGGCCAGCTTGATAGTTTAAAAAAAAAAAGAAAGAAAAAACTAAAACACCATGTTATGATTGGATGTTGTGGATGAGAAGAGAGGAAAGCAAGCTGTTCCTACCAGCACGATGAGTGTCAGCTGTCCTGTCCAAAGTTCACAAAAAACAAAACATCTGTTTCCAGGACAAAATCTGTTTTGTTCCAAAATCGGGTTAAGGACAGTTTGTGCTTATTTTTTTACAAACAACTCCTTCTGATGGAGGCCAGAACCCTGCTCAACAAACCTTTTGAAAACTGAGGGAACAAACCATAAATATTATCTCATTAGAATGTCGACATGCTGTGATCGCTGCCTTGTTTAACAGATTGGAGTCATGCAGGTTCTGAGATCAAATCTCTAGCAGGGGTGTCTGAGCTTGAACAAGTTTTTTTTTGCTCTAACGGACAAACACGTCCATTGTGATATATGGGAGGCCAAGATCCTGGATCAACTCTGCGTTGTGAAGTGTGTCCCCTGGGTGTCTCTTATTCGTTTGAGCCAAAAGAGACAAAATAAAAACAGCATTATGAAAGAACTTCCATAAATAAATTTAGACTTGGTCATGGTAATATATCCTGCCTGGACAAAATTTTGCGTTTTTACAACTGGAGAAGTTTGTGGTGAATGATGACAACATGACAGCAATAACTGTTTAAATGGAATATCCATCCAGGAACTTGTCCATGTCAAGGGACAAAAAGATAGTTCTGGTAGAGCTTCATGATGCGACGTGGACTCCAGCACTGACTGGCTCTGAGACGGAGCTTAACACACACAGTGTCACGCCAGCTGTAATAAGCACCATCCCCAACACGGCACCTGGGGACGAGGGAGTGAGAGGTGAGGAAGGTTCCAAGCAGTATACTCTCCTCATGTGAAAACAGAGTGCTGAGGTAAGTAACACACGATATTGTGAGAAGAGAAAGGGTTAGGTGTTAAGACATGATCTGGAAAAAAAGAATTTCATCACTCCATATAGATTTATGTGCTTATATAATAATGATCATGTTCGCATCACTACCGCCTGTTTAAACAGACACACTGACTCACTTTTCCCTCCACATTCCTCCCCGAGCAGTCTCCCCGTGAACATGGTGAACACCAGGCTGAGCGAGTTGACCGTCGGTACAGCCAGAGACAAATCTGCAAGCACAGATCCCCCACAGTGCAATAAATCAATAAAGTCTCCTTCACTCACTCACACACAAGAAGTATTTGACCTGCTATTAATCAGTCATGATTATAAATCTGCATTTTTAAACTCCATGATTTAAAGGAGAGTGTCAGTGACCTGTTGTAGCGAGGGTGAAGTAGAAGACCAAAGAGCCGCTCTGGTTCAGCAGAAACGGTACCAGATACTGTACAGAAACAAGACGTGTTACATAGTATTCAGTTTAAAGATTGTGCAATATGATTAGATATTAAAAATATATATTTTAAAAGGAGTAAACTTCTGCATCCATGGACTACATACAGTACATAAACTACACAGTTCTATCCCTATGGATGCACTTCACTCTTTATATAGGACCGTGTCATGCACAGCACAGGGTGTAACATTTTACGGCATTTGGCAGACGCCTATACGACTTACTCATTCTACATCCGAGCAGTTATGTTTAGAAATACCTTAACCACTGTGTTCCCCCTGATCCTGTGTAAAGCTTTTATTGCTTCCATACTCGTATGAGAAGCAGAGAGCGATTTTGAAAAGTTCTACCTTGACATTGAGGAACAGGAACTTGACTTCTGCCAGAAACTGGGAGATCTTGTTGCCTTTTTTAACCTTCTCAATGCCCTCGGTTCCTTTCCTAAGGAAGGGGTTGGTGGCTCCCCATAAGGCAGAGACCAGGATGAGGGACACGACTTCCACTATACAGAAGGGGAAAAAAAACTAATCACTCATTACATCATCTAAAATCATTGTTAGGTTATATTCTGCATCACCACAACATACTTTTCTTTTTAGTGTTATAAAGTAAACGAGTCCCATCCGTTCAGCCGATCGGATCCTCCGGCTCAGTGCTGGTGAAATTCCACAAGACTTTTTTTTTCCATAACCCTCAGGATCATTTAAGAAATTCCAAATGACTGTCTTACTGCGTCCCACCTCAGCAGCGATGGCGCGCTGTGAGAGACCCTGAGTTTATGCAGTTCAACAACCCAACCACGTTCATCTTTGCACAGATTTGGTCTTTTAAAGGCATGTGGTCCTAAAATTTTTATCAGCTTTAAAACAGCCTGTTTCAGTTTAATTATTATTTTCATTTGATTGAATACTCAAAAAATGTTGTCTCACTCCCATTTCTTCTTGTTGCATGTTGAAGCTCTACGTGGAACCTTGTTAAGATCCAACCATGCAAAATATGATTTTTTTGCCATTTTTCAAGTGGTCTTAAACTTTTGATTGGGACTGTATCTAATTTCAGTTACGGAATCAGATGGTATTTAGGGTGTTAAATATTTTCGATAACTTTAGTAATTAATCTATATAAATTGAAGAAAGGTTTTGTCCATACATTGGTCAGAACTCCTGGTTTCAATTATATCTTTTATGTTTCATACATTGGAGTCTCAAACCAGTCTCATTTTAGTCTGTATGTGTGTGTCAAAGCATAAATACAATGTCACAGAGGTATAAAGCTAATGAGCCATACAATGAAGCTGTGGGAAAGTGTAGTGGAAGCTGGGTTAAGGGCAGAGGTGAGCATTTGTGAGCAGCAATATGGTTTCATGTCTAGAAAGAGTACATCAGATGCAGTATTTGCTGGTGGAGAAGTACAGAGAAGGTAATAAATAGTTGCATTGTGTCTTTGTAGATTTAGAGAAAGCGTACGACAGGGTGCCGAGAGAGGAACTGTGGTGTTGTATGAGGAAGTCTGGAGTGGCAGAGAAGTATGTTAAAGTGGTGCAGGACATGTATGAGAGTTGTAAGACAGTGGTGAGATGTGCTGTAGGTGTGACAGAAGAGTTCAAGGTGGAGGTGGGTCTGCATCAAGGATCGGCTCTGAGCCCCTTTTTGTTTGCTCTGGTGATGGACAGGATGACAGATGAGGTTGGACAGGAGTCTCCATGGACTATGATGTTTGCAGATGACATTGTGCTTTGTAGTGAGAGCAGGGAACAGGTGGAGGAAAATTTGGAGAGGTGGAGGTACGCTCTGGAAAGCAAAGGAATGAAGGTTAGCCGCAGCAAGACGGAATACATGTGTGTGTGAATGAGAGGAATCCAAGCTCAACGGTGAGGCTACAGGGAGCAGAGGTACAGAAGGTGCAGAATTTTAAGTACTTACAGTGGTTACAAAATTGGAACGGCGATCTCGCCGCGTATACCGCCGTTTAAAGGCAACAGCGGCCAAAATAAATCAGTTGCATTTCAAAGTCATTCGTAAAATGGCCGCCAGGTGGCGCAAAGTGACATTTTCATTCATTGCAGTAAATACAACAGTGATGGTAATTTCCACAACAAACATGAAAAATCTGAACCAGAGCTATTAATGTGTACTGTACAATAATGAGTAAAAAAAATTATAGTAGATTTATTAACTGAAATAAATGACCATATTTTTCAAGAGAATTTTCAAGCCCCACTCATCAAACAAAATTATAACGAAATCGGCCAAGTTTACTATTTATTTAAATATAAATTTCTAAACCAATAAGATCAAATAACACCAAGTTATTATTATAACAGGCTTACTTCGTCATTTATCAAAGAAGTACACTTGCTTTCAAAGAAGTCGAGTGGCTTATTAAGGTCTCTGGTGTGCATTGTCTCTAAGTGGCCGCTTGGTGTAGTGGTTAGAACACTCGACCAGTGATCTACAAAGCACTGTTTCGAATCCTGAGTGATGTTTTAAAATTGTTTTATTTTAAAACTAAATAAAATGTTTTAAGTGCGCTTAAGGTAGAGTCTTATAAAGGCTATGTAGACTTATATAGTTTTGTTATATATTTTTTGCACATTAATCTGAGTCCTCATCTGTTAGATCTGTTTAGTTTTTTTTTTCCTGCCGGGACGAATGCGCGGTTCCATCCCTTTCCCGCCTATTCAGGGAGCCTACGGAGTGAGCGATTAACCATAGTCGAATCGATTGGTGTGCGTCCAGCTCACGTTACTCGTGTGCTATTCTTGCCGGCTGGTGATAATTAACGTTAATATGATCTCGGGCTTGCTCACGATGCTCAACATCTATAAAAATAGCAAAGTATTGTGTATAGAGTGATAAAAAAAACTATCTAACGCATGTTAGAAAACATCATTTCCTGCATTTTTTGATGATTTGATTGATGTTTTAAATTTTTTTATTTTAATTATAGCAAAATTAAAATAAAAAAAATTGTTGTATTTTGATTTTGCTTCAGCATACTATAGAAAAAACAGCAAACTCGCACGCAACCAGTTTGTATTCTTTAAATTTAGGGGAGTGACGGCTCGGTCTGCTGCTGCTGCTGTGTGTGTGTGTGTGTGTGTGTGTCATTATACTGATGAAAAGTGCTGGCCATCTGCAGTACCGGGAGTTTTGATTTACGACAGCTGTTTACGGCAGTGTAGTCCAGTGCGGGAGATGCATTGTGGGTAATGAGGTCCGGTGTTACATCTGTTACATTTTTGATAACAATAGTTTTTTTTACAAACATTTCTAAACTAATAAGATCAAATGACACCAAGTTTAAAACAGATAAAATACACGTGCAAATAGTATAATTGTATAACAGGCTTAATTCGTTACTTATTTAACGCTTGCTTTCAAAGAAGTCGAGTGGCTTATTAACGTCACGGAGGTGTGTTGTCTCTTAGTGCCTGGTTAGTGTAGCGGTTAGAGCGCTCGGTCATGGATTTACAAAGCGTCGGTTCGAATCCTGGATGATGCTGTTTTAAAAAATTGTTCTATTTTAATTTTACTCAGCAAACAAACAGCAAACAAAAAATTTATTATTCAGAGCACGATATACAACCGTAATGAGTCCCTTAACCGGCTTATACAGCTGGCATGTGACCAACGTATTTAACCGTGATGAGTCCATAAAATCAGTAGCAGCTAATAATTATTAATTACTTTAGTTAATGCTGCTACTGATTTTATTCCAGTTTACCTGTTCAGGTTGATTGCGATTCTTTTTAAAATATTGTCTCAGTTTTATATGTTGTTCGTCTTGATTTTTGTCTTCTTTTCACTTGGCAACACTCAAATGCAAATTATTCACCGTGAATCAGCTGTTCTCACCTATCCATTCAGAGAAACTGAATGAGCTGAAATGAGCCTTTGTTTCACGACCGCGACACCCCTCTCTCTCACGCACATACAGTACAGAGTAGACCAAATCATTACAGTACATACTTTATCCAACGAACATGAAAAATATCCACATAATGATGAGTTAAGAAGCATTGCTTAATTTTCGTTTAGACAGACTGTTTGTATCTGATTATTGGAATTATTAAAGAACAGCAGCACAAACAACAACACAAGGGCTTGTACAGCAAAGAGTTAAATTTGTAACAGTAAAAGGCATCCGAATTTAAATATATAAATTACTAGAAACAAATTGAGCACACTATCAGAATAAAAAATAGAACAAATCAAATGTTTTTTACACATACACAAGGAGGATAATGATACCGAGTTTATATTAAAATATCAAATATTGTAATATTGTTTTTTGTGTTATTATAAATAATGAAATGCAGTAGGCTGTTATTGTCATCATCAAAAGAAAATATATTAAGTAACAGATAATATTAGGTTCATATTTCAAATTAGATAAAATGCTGATTTTCCAGCAGTAAAATTATTGTATCTCTACAGTTTACAAAACCTCCGCTGCGTGTATTCATTCACAGGCTGAAGAGAGAAGAGAGCTGTTCAGTTACTATAAAAAAAATAAAAAAATAAATATAAAAACATAATATGATCTTTTTGAGTTATGAGGTTTTTTTATTATACATAAGACAACATTTCAGTTTTGTAAATATTCTAGTTATAGTGTGTTAAGTTTTTCTTTAGGTTAAACGGTTTTGAGAATTAGACCATCCAGCTAAGATCAATATTATGTCGTTGATTGATAAAATCTGGATTAAGGATATTTTATTTTGTTTTATTTATTTAATTTGTATTTTTCATCTTCCCCCCCTGAGGGATTGCCACCTTATTGTGGTCAGGGGATTTGCGTGCCTCAGTGCTTGGATGTTTACCGAGGGCTCAAGGGAGGTGTGTCTGTGTGTGTGTGTGTGTGTCTGTGTGTGTGTGTGTGTGTGTGTGTGTCTGTGTGTGTGCGCGCGTGCGCTGTAGCCTGTGCTTTTTTCAGCGGATTTTTCCGCTACCGCAGATCAGTTTATCAACTTGTAATATATAAATTTTAGGAATATATTAACATGTGGAGACATCATTATATGCTGAATGGAACTTGTAAGCATTTGAATGGTGTTAAAAATACTTGCAAAACAAGTATTGCAGCCATACATTGGAGGGAACTTCTGAGGTGGTCAGTGATTGATGGCACGGTCGGTCGGAGGGGGTTGTGATCACACCTATAGATCTTTTGTTCTAGGCTATCGGTCAAATATCTCTCCACTTGGAAGCAAAAACATGCAAGGGATTTCAGCATCTCGACGCACATACTAAGCTGTTTATAAAGTAGACACTGTTTGTTTTTTCATTTTGTAATCTTTCCCGTGTTTACCGTGTACTGTACAATGTATATTCATTTTTTAATGAATTACTGTAAATAAACTACACATTCCGTTGATTTACCAGAAATGACTTTTCTGTTTTTTGTGTGTGCTAAACTAAACTTCAGGGTCAAAGTAATAGCGATTTTATTTGAAAAGTATTATATATTTACAATGCTGATAAGTTCAAGCTTAGATTCATATATAAACTGCTTCAAAGTCTTTCCGTGACCGCTGAAATCCGACAGACGCAGGGCTCAAGGGAGGTGTGTCTGTGTGTGTGTGTGTGTGTGTATGTGTGTGTGTGTGTGTGCGCTGCAGCCTGTCATTTTCAGCGGATTTTTCCGCTACCGCAGATCAGTTTATCAACTTGTAATATATACATTTTAGGAATATATTAACATGTGCAGACATTTAAGGGTGCGCTGCCCTCTCTTGCCCCTGCGTAGAGCCCACACACACACACACACACACACACATCTATCTATCTATCTATCTATTATATAAATACACATTTGGAATCTGCATCTACATTTTCTGTTACAAGTATAGAATTAGGTTCAGCTGAGACTCATGATCAATGGTGTTAGGGTACTTATGTAGTGATAATTAGTTTCAGCCAAATCATTAAAACTAACAATGGACTATGACCCTCTTGTTTTACACACATTGTTTTAGCGATAGTTTCACGGAAGCGAGTTCAGAACTAATCTAACCAAACCAAGAAAAAAACAAACATCCGAAGCTTCAAATAGAATGAACGAACTAATGAAATTGATATATATGTAATTGATATACTGTATATACAGACGTGTGTGTGTCATTTTAATTCAAATGAACATTTTAATGCTTTCTGATACACTTATCAACTTATCCACATAAACTTATCAACACAAACTCTCCGTGCACGCACACACACAATCTCTAAAAAATTAATATTAATAACATACATATACAAATAAACAAAAATATAAACGTCTATATTGAAGTCTACGGTGAACGCAGAGTCGGCTAAGCACACGTGATGACGCGCGCGCCCTCACCTCTGTTACGGCTGCCTACAGTATTTGGCCAAAAGAATTATAATAATTGAACGATATGCCTGGTCCTGGAAAGAGACATCAACAGTCCGGCGCTGAGAAACGAAAGAACCGAAAGAAAAAAAAGCCTAAGATGAAGCCCGTGCATCAATTCCAGAAATAAAACTTTACTTTATTCTGTCGACGTTAATAATGTAATAACGTAACATTAACGTAAAATAACGCAAATTTCATTTAACAGCAGGGGGGACAATAAATATATATTTTTATAAATTTATTGCATTGTTTATGTTGTTTACAGTCAAGCCATCAACATACAATAAAATGTAAACATGAGATCTAAACTAAAAACTGTGCTCCCTGTGCTGGTGCTGGCAATATCATCTCTTTGTTCTGCTGTCTCCGGCTCCCTCCCTGGTCCTGAATCTGCCCCTTCCTCTACCCTCACTGTCTCAGAACAGACTGACTCCTGAAGCAGAAAAAAAATGCAGGAAATTATGTTTTCTAACATGCGTTAGATAGTTTTTTTTATCACTCTATACACAATACTTTGCTATTTTTATAGATGTTGAGCATCGTGAGCAAGCCCGAGATCATATTAACGTTAATTATCACCAGCCGGCATTAATAGCACACGAGTAACGTGAGTTGGACGCACACCAATCGATTCGACTATGGTTAATCGCTCACTCCGTAGGCTCCCTGAATAGGCGGGAAAGGGATGGAACCGCGCATTCGTCCCGGCAGGAAAAAAAAAACTAAACAAATCTAACAGATGAGGACTCAGATTAATGTGCAAAAAATATATAACAAAACTATATAAGTCTACATAGCCTTTATAAGACTCTACCTTAAGCGCACTTAAAACATTTTATTTAGTTTTAAAATAAAACAATTTTAAAACATCACTCGGGATTCGAAACAGTGCTTTATAGATCACTGGCCGAGTGTTCTACCCGCTACACCAAGCGGCCACTTAGAGACAATGCACACCAGAGACCTTAATAAGCCACTCGACTTCTTTGAAAGCAAGTGTACTTCTTTGATAAGTGACGAAGTAAGCCTGTTATAATAATAACTTGGTGTTATTTGATCTTATTGGTTTAGAAATTTATATTTAAATAAAACCCTACACACTTCTTTTCTAATTACACGTGATAAAATCTAAAGGCTCACTGTGTTAATATTTATTGTGCTTAAATTTGATCTTAATAAGATTTGATTTAATTTGAATTCTACATTTGTACTGTAATTATAGTACTGTGATTATGAATTCGGTCAACTACAGTGTTTCACTTGATGTTATCGGCTATTACAGTACGTGTATTATTGAGGCAGAGAATGAACTAAGGCATGAGGCGTCAGTCTGTAGTTATATAGCGCCACTCAGTGGTAAAAGCCAGCAAATGCACAGCAAATGCACATCCCGTAATGCGGCGGCGACGTTACATACGACGCTCCGATTTTGTAACCACTGTAGGGTCACCGGTCCAGAGCAACGGAGAGTGTTCAAAGGAGGTGAAGAGACGAGTACAGGCAGGTTGGAATGGGTGGAGAAAAGTGTCAGGTGTGTTGTGTGATGAAAGAGTATCAGCGAGAATGAAAGGAAAGGTGTAAGTGGTAGCAGAGCTGAAGATGTTGAGGTTCTCTTTGGGAGTGACAAGGATGGATCGGATCAAGAATGAGTTCATCAGAGGGACAACCCATGTTAGATGTTTTGGAGATAAAGTCAGAGAGGCCAGATTGAGGTGGTTTGGACATGTTCAGAGGAGAGAGTGTGAATATATCGGTAGAAGGATGCTGAGGTTGGAACTGCCAGGCAGGAGGTCTAGAGGAAGACCAAAGAGGAGATTTATGGATGCAGTGAGAGAGGACATGAAGTTAGTTGGTGTGAGAGAAGAGGATGCAGAGGATAGGGTTAGGTGGTGGTAGATGATTTGCTGTAGCGACCCCTGAAAGGGAACAGCCGAAAGACAAAGAAGATGATGTGTGTTACAGCATCATGCAAAACTGGCTGGACAGAATTTTATGAAACTTCAGTTGCAGTTCTTTTTTATTTAATGAAAGTTTGGCGGTACCAAAATACACTAGTATGACTTATTGGATGTCATACATACAGTGTTTGTTTCACTTCAGACATTTCTGAGATAGGGAGGCAATTGTACTGAGGTGATGGACACACCTCATTTAGTGTTTTCCATGTAATGGTCTCATTGTGTACAGGTGTGCCTTATATTGGGACCAATCCCAAAAGACAACCTTTTTCAATGTGGCATCAATTTTAACATTCTGTTAGTATAAAAAGCTGATATCATCAGTAAGTCATTCCAAGTTCATCATTCAAACAGCCATGAACACACAACGTCACTTAACGGACTTGTAGCGCCACCTGGCCATGGCGCACCTTCGGGTCGGTGGCAGGCAGTCAGATGTTGCTCGTGAACTTGGTGTGTCTCAAAGTGTCATCAGCAGACTTGCATCAAGACACAGAACTACTGGCAGCGTTCATGACAGACCCAGGAGTGGAGCCCCACCAGTGACAGACCGCAACAATGACCAGTACCTAAGGACCTACGCACTCGGACATCGTTATCCAACTGCCACACAGCTGCAGGCCCGTTTACGAGATGCGAGGGGTACTAGGGTATTAGACAAACCATTCGCAACCGACTCCACTGCTTTGGCTTGAATGCCAGACGACCGTTGCAGGCGACTCCACGGACACCAAGACCGTGAACGTTTGCAATGGGCACAAGCCCATGTGACCTGGACAATGCAGCAGTGGTCTACCGTCCTGTTCACTGATGAGTGTCGGGCAGAGAAGGCGAGGTGAGCGATATGCTGAGGTCAACATGGTCCCCAGGGTTTGCTTTGGTGGAGGAGGTGCAACTGTCTGGTCAGGCATCACCAGTCAGCGCAAAACAGATTTGGTTATCGTACATGGCTCAGTCACTGCATGTTCTTACCTCAGAGACATCATAGAATCAGAATCAGAATCAGAAAGAGTTTTATTGCCAAGTACGCTTGCACGTACAAGGAATTTGTTTTAGTGACGGAGCTTCCAGAACAAAAAATACAAATGACAAGACAAAAACAGCATGACGCAAAAAAAAAAAAGAATTTTTTTTTAAATGGTTGATATCAAATGGAGTACGATGTGAGATACTTTTAAATAATTTACATCAATATCTGAAGTCTGTGGTATTATACAGTATATTGCACAGTGGTGTTGTACACAATATTGCACATATATTTATTGACCGTTTGAATGATGTTTATCTGTTAAGGAGGTAGATTGCCTGGGGAAAAACTGTTCTTATGCCTGACTGTCCTGGTGTTCGGTGCTCTGTAGCGTCGACCCGATGGCAAAAGTTCAAAAAGAAGGTGGCTTGGGTGTGAGGGGTCCAAAGTGATATTCCGTGCCCTTTTCTTCACTCTGGATATATACAGTTCTTGCAGCGTGGGCAGGGGAGTGCCAATAATTCTTTCAGCAGTCCGAACCGTCCTTTGTAGTCTTCTGATGTCTGCTTTCGTAGCTGAGCCAAACCAGACAGTTATTGAAGTGCACAGGACGGATTCAATGACGGCTGAGTAGAACTGTGTGAGCAGCTCCTGTGGCAGGTTGAATTTCTTCAGCTGGCGAAGGAAATACAACCTCTGGTGGGCCTTTTTAACAATGGAGTCAATGTGAATGTCCCACTTCAGGTCCTGAGAGATGGTCGTGCCCAGGAACCGGAATGACTCCACTGCCGTCACAGTGCTGTTCATGATGGTGAGTGGGGGAAGTGCAGGTGGGTTTCTCCTGAAGTCCACGATCATCTCCACTGTTTTGAGCGTGTTTAGCTCCAGGTTGTTGTGACTGCACCAGACAGCCAACTGCTTGACCTCCCTTCTGTATGCAGACTCGTCACCGTCCTGGATGAGGCCGATGATTGTAGTGTCATCTGCAAATTTCAGGAGCTTGACAGTGGGGTCTGTGGAGGTGCAGTCGTTGGTGTAGATGGAGAAGAGCAGTGGGGAGAGAACGCAACCCTGAGGGGCTCCAGTATTGGTGGTGTGACTGTTGGACATGAATTTTCCCAGTTTCACTAGCTGCTGCCTGTCTGTCAGAAAGCTGGTGATCCAGTGACAGATAGAGCTAGGAACAGAGAGCTGGTTTAATTTGGTCTGAAGCAGTGCTGGGATGATCGTATTAAAAGCTGATGAAAAGTCTATAATCAAGACCCTTGCATAAGCCCCTGGTTTGTCCAGATGTTGAAGGATGAAGTGCAGTCCCATATTAACTGCATCATCAACAGACCTGTTTGCTCTATAAGCAAACTGCAGGGGGTCCAGTAAGGGTCCTGTGATGTCCCTCAGATAGGCCAACACCAGTCTTTCAAATGACTTCATGACCACAGATGTTAGGGCAACTGGTCTGTAGTCATTAAGTCCTGTGATTTTAGTTTTTTTTTGGAATGGGGATGATTGTGGAACGTTTAAAGCACAAAGGCACTTCACATTGTTCCAGTGATCTGTTGAAGATCTGTGTGAAAATGGGCGCCAGCTGGTCAGCACAGGATTTCAGACAGGCTGGTGTCACGCCGTCTGGGCCTGGAGCTTTCCTTCTCTTTTGTTTCAGAAAGATCTGGCGAACATCCTTTTCACAGACCTGGAGTGCAGGGGGGGAAGAGAGGGTGGTTGTCAGAGGTGATAATGGTGGTGTAGAAAGAGGGTTAGGACAGGAGTGTGGTGTGAGACTGGGAGTTTCAAATCTACAATAGAACTCATTCAGGTCATCAACCAGTTGTTGATTCCCTACAGAGTTGGGGGATGGCGTCTTGTAGTTAGTGATGGTTTTCAGGCCTTTCCACACTGAAGCAGGGTCGTTTGCCGAAAACTGGTTTTCCAGTTTTTTAGAGTAGCTCCTCTTAGCTGCTCTGATCGCCCTTGTTAGTGTGTTCCTGGCCTGGTTGTACAAGATCCTGTCCCCACTCCTGTAGGCATCCTCTTTGGCCTGACGAAGCTGTCTGAGCTTTGCTGTAAACCATGGTTTGTCATTGTTATATGTTAAAAGTGTCCTGGTAGGGATGCACATGTCCTCACAGAAACTGATGTAGGATGTTACAGAATCTGTGAGCTCGTCCAGATTGGTGGCAGCAGCTTCAAAAACACTCCAATCAGTGCAATCAAAACAGGCCTGTAACTCCTGTTCTGCTTCACTGGTCCATCTCTTTACTGTCCTTACTACAGGCTTAGCAGATTTAAGTTTTTGCCTATAGGTTGGGAGAAGATGAACCAGGCAGTGGTCAGAAAGTCCTAAAGCTGCTCTGGGGACGGAGCGATATGCATCCTTTATTGTGGTGTAGCAGTGATCCAAAGTATTTTTGTCTCTGGTGGGGCATGTGATGTGCTGTTTGTATTTAGGCAGTTCACGTTTGAGGTTTGCTTTGTTAAAATCCCCAAGTATAATTATAAGAGAGTCCGGGTGTTGTTGCTCCGTGTCTGTGATCTGAGCAGCCAGCTGTTGCAATGCTGCGTTCACACACGCTTGTGGAGGGATGTACACACTCACAAGAATGAACGAGGTGAACTCGCGCGGCGAATAGAAAGGCTTGCAGTTGATGAAATATGACTCTAGATCAGGACAGCACATCTTCTTCAATGGTGTCACATTTGTACACCAACTTTCGTTGATGTAAAAGCATGTCCCGCCGCCTCGCGATTTCCCCGTTGATTCTGTGTCGCGATCCGCTCTGAACAGCTGGAAGCCCGGCAGGTGTAGCGCGTTGTCCGGGATGGCTTCATTCAGCCAGGTTTCCGTGAAACACAGCGCGGCAGAGTTTGAAAAGTCCTTATTTTTCCTGGAGAGCAGGAAAAGTTCGTCCATTTTGTTGGGTAGAGAGCGGAGATTCGCCAGATGTATACTCGGCAGCGCAGTTCTAAAGCCGCGCTGTCGGAGCTTGACGAGCGCACCGGCTCTCTTCCCCCGCCTGCGCTTCTTAAAGCATTTAAACAGCGCAGCTGCTCCGCCGGTTACAATGTTCAGTAAAACGTTTGAAAAATCAAAAAGTGGTTGAAAATTGTGTGATGTGTCCTGCTGAACGTTCAGCAGTTCATCCCTGGTATAAGTTATTACGTTTGAGAAACAAAAAACAGGACAAACTAACAAAAACAGTAAGACTAATGGAGAGCTCCACACTGAGGCAGCCATCCGCGGCGCCATCCTGAGAGAATGACCCATAATAGAACCCATAATCATCCCCCAATTCCGCCAGCACACCCCCAACTTTCTGTTCATGGATGATAATGCTCCACCACATCGTGGCAGAATTCTCACAGCTCGACTTCAGGAAGTTGGAGAGCTTCATATGGTCTGGTCATCAGTGTCCCCTGACCTGAACCCCATAGAGCACGACTTAAATCGATCGCAGTTTTAATGAAACTTTTGCAGCACTTGGATATCTGCCTGAAGTTTAACCTGCACCAAGGTTAAAAGTTAAAAGGTTAACCTTTCATCTATTTATAGCTATATTTATTTTTTGTGGCAGTCATTGAGGACAGCAAAGAAGAGTTTCCTTGTATGGGGGAAATTCTCAGGACGGCGCCGCGGATGTGTTTGTCTTACTGTTTTTATTACTTTGTCTTGTTTTTTGTTTCTCAAATGTAATCACTCACATCACAGGGATGAACTGCTGAACCTTCAGCAGGACACATCACACAATTTTCAATCTGTCTTCGATTCTTCAAACGTTTTACTGAACATTTGGGGGAAGAGAGCCGGCGGGCTCGTCAAGCTCCGACAGCGCGGCTTTAGAACTGCGCTGCCGAGTATACATCTGGCGAATCTCAGATCTCTACCCAACAAAATGGACGAACTTTTCCTGCTCTCCAGGAAAAATAAGAACTTTTCAAACTCTGCTGCGCTGTGTTTCACGGAAACCTGGCTGAATGAAGCCATCCCGGACAACGCGCTACACCTGCCGGGCTTCCAGCTGTTCAGAGCGGATCGCGACACAAAATCAACGGGGAAATCGCGAGGCGGAGGGACATGCTTTTACATCAATGAACGTTGGTGTACAAATGTGACACCATTGAAGGTGATGTGCTGTCCTCTGGCATATTTCATCAACTGCAAGCCTTTCTATTCGCCGCGGGAGAATAGAACTTCATTCTTGTGAGTGTGTACATCCCTCCACAAGCGTGTGTGAACGCAGCATTGCAACAGCTGGCTGCTCAGATCACAGACACGGAGCAACAACACCTGGACTCTGTTATAATTATACTTGGGGATTTTAACAAAGCAAACTTCAAACGTGAGCTGCCTAAATACAAACAGCACATTACATGCCCCACCAGAGACAAAAATACTCTGCATCACTGCTACACCACAATAAAGGACGCATATCGCTCCGTCACCAGAGCAGCTTTAGGACTTTCTGCCTGATTCATCTTCTCCTGACCTATAGGCAAAAACTTAAATCTGCTAAGCCTGTAGTAAGGACAGTAAAGAGATGGACCAGTGAAGCAGAACAGGAATTACAGGCCTGTTTTGACTGCACTGATTGGAGTGTTTTTGAAGCTGCTGCCACCAATCTGGACGAGCTCACAGATTCTGTAACATCCTACATCAGTTTCTGTGAGGACATGTGCATCCCTACCAGGACATTTTTTACATATAACAATGAGAAACCATGGTTTACAGCAAAACTCAGACAGCTTCGTCAGGCCAAAGAGGATGCCTACAGGAGTGGGGACAGGATCTTGTACAACCAGGCCAGGAACACACTAACAAGGACGATAAGAGGAGCTACTCTGAAAAACTGGAAAATCAGTTTTCTGCAAATGACCCTGCTTCAGTGTGGAAAGGCCTGAAAACCATCACTAACTACAAGACACCATCCCCCAACTCTGTAGGGAATCAACTAGGGCTGCAACAACTAATAGATAAAATCGATAATTATCGATAATGAAATTCGTTGTCAACGAATGGCGTTATCGATTAGTTGGGCTGCTCACGTTATTGAGGGGCGCGACCACAAGATGCACAAATACACACACAGATACACAGTCGCTCGCGCAATGGAGTTTACAGAAGCGTTTGCAGGAAAAAGCGCGAGCCCCAAGTCCTCCAAGGTACGGGAGCAATTTACATTAAACACCTCTAATCGGGCGTTAAAATTGAGAGGTTTTCTGCCATTCGTAGTGTCCGGATGAAGCGCCGAGGGTTTTCTACACATAGGAGTCAGTAAGAGAGTTCACACGGGCTTTGGTGACGTGCGTTTGTCCGGCTGCGCGGTTATACAGCGTCAAAAAAAAAAAACCGTTGCATGCAGCTTTTTCATGACGTTCAAATCCCAACGAACGCAAGGAAAACTCTTCTAGTGCGTTTTCTTCATGTTCATGTTACACTTCGGAGTAGCGGCGATTTGTTTTCTCTCCCTACGTCGCCGTATTACGAGAATGTCTAGTATAGCAAAATGGTCTATTTATATATATATATATATATATATATATATATATATATATATATATATATATATATATATATATATATATATATATATTTTTTTTTTTTTTTTTTTTTAAATGCTATTGCATTTTTTTAAGTTTACTTTTATACATAAATAATACCCTGATTTATGGTTTCATATAGTTAAGCAAAACATCAAATTAAAGCTTCTAGCTTTTATCCAATTTATATATATATATATATATATATATATATATATATATATATATATATACCTATATACCTATATAAAAATAAATAAATAAATAAATAGTCAACTTGCCATCTGCAATTATTGTTAAAAACAAAACAAATGTTGGTATGGTTTTATATATAATTATAAGCAAAACATCAAATCAAAGAAGCGTTCAGCTTTTATCCGATTAATCGAAACAATATTCGGCAAACTAATCGATTATCAAAATAATCGTTAGTTGCAGCCCTAGAATCAACAACTGGTTGATGACCTGAATGAGTTCTATTGTAGATTTGAAACTCCCAGTCTCACACCACACTCCTGTCCTGACCCTCTTTCTACACCACCATTAACACCTCTGACAATCACCCTCTCTTCCCCCCCTGCACTCCAGGTCTGTGAAAAGGATGTTCGCCAGAACTTTCTGAAACAAAAGAGAAGGAAAGCTCCAGGCCCAGACGGCGTGACACCAGCCTGTCTGAAATCTTGTGCTGACCAACTGGTGCCCATCTTCACACAGATCTTCAACAGATCACTGGAACAATGTGAAGTGCTTTAAACGTTCCACAATCATCCCCATTCCAAAAAAAACTAAAATCACAGGACTTGATGACTACAGACCAGTCGCCCTAACATCTGTGGTCATGAAGTCATTTGAAAGACTGGTGTTGGCCTATCTGAGGGACATCACAAGACCCTTACTGGACCCCCTGCAGAACAGGTCTGTTGATGATGCAGTTAATATGGGACTGCACTTCATCCTTCAACATCTGGACAAAACAGGGGCTTATGCAAGGCTCTTGTTTAAAGACTTTTCATCAGCTTTTAATACGATCATCCCAGCACTGCTTCAGACCAAATTAACCCAGCTCTCTGTTCCTCGCTCTGTCACTGGAGCACCAGCTTTCTGACAGACAGGCAGCAGCTAGTGAGACTGGGAAAATTCATGTCCAACAGCCACACCACCAATACTGGAGCCCCTCAGGGATGCGTTCTCTCCCCACTGCTCTTCTCCATCTACACCAACGACTGCACCTCCACAGACCCCACTGTCAAGCTCCTGAAATTTGCAGATGACGCTACAATCATTGGCCTCATCCAGGACGGTGACGAGTCTGCATACAGAAGGGAGGTCGAGCAGCTGGCTGTCTGGTGCAGTCACAACAACCTGGAGCTGAACACGCTCAAAACAGTGGAGATGATCGTGGACTTCAGGAGAAACCCACCTGCACTTCCCCCACTCACCATCATGAACAGCACTATGACGGCAGTGGAGTCATTCCGGTTCCTGGGCACGACCATCTCTCAGGACCTGAAGTGGGACATTCACATTGACTCCATTGTTATTGGAGTCAATTGTTGCCATTGTTGTTTTTGATTCATACACCTTCACATTCCATACGAACTTAAATAATTCTTTTGATTGTGTAAAGCTGCTTTGAGACAATGTCAATTGTTAAAAGCGCTATACAAATAAAATTGAATTGAATTAAAAAGGCCCACCAGAGGTTGTATTTCCTTCGCCAGCTGAAGAAATTCAACCTGCCACAGGAGCTGCTCACACAGTTCTACTCAGCCGTCATTGAATCCGTCCTGTGCACTTCAATAACTGTCTGGTTTGGTTCAGCTACCAAAGCAGACATCAGAAGACTACAAAGGCCGGTTCGGACTGCTGGAAGAATTATTGGCACCCCCCTGCCCAAACTGCAAGAACTGTACATATCCAGAGTGAAGAAAAGGGCACAGAATATCACTTTGGACCCCTCACACCCAAGACACCTTTTATTTGAACTTTTGCCATCGGGTCGACGCTACAGAGCATCGAACACCAGGACAGTCAGGCACAAGAACAGTTTTTCCCCAGGCAATCTCATCTCATGAACTGCTAAACATCATTCTAACTGTCAATAAATATATGTGCAATATACTGTATAATACCACAGATTTCAGATATTTAAAACTTGAAAATTTTACCTTTAAACTTCTAATTCGTTTCATGTGTATCAAGTGTATATTCATACCTATTTGTGTAAAATATATAATAGTAGGCACTTGTATAAATGAGATATCCTCTATCACAAACAGAAAACATCCCCCTTGACCCCCCCCCCCCACAACATGTATAATCTGTTACCATGGAAACGACACACAAACCCAGTTACAGTTTTTAACTCTAATTACACGGGTTTTCTCACGGTTTAACTTTGATATTTATAGTTACAGCGTAATTAAATAGTTATCATGTCCATGGACTATCTTACACGCGCATGTTTTATATTTGTTTCGCAGAACTATTTCTTTAACGCTGGTGTTTACGGAAGTAGCGCTACATGCTAAGCTTTCTTCTAAACAGTGCACGCGAACAAACATTATTATTTAATTTCAGTCATTATTTTTGCTAAGACGTTTCGAGGAAACTATTATTTAGAATTTCATTAAAGACATTAAAAATGTCAAATAATGCATTTGTGTTGAAACTTTGAAACACTCACCCGGTGAAACCATTTCTTCTAGTGCCTTCGGCTCAGACGGCGGAAGGTCACAGCGACACCCAGCGGCTCGGAGGTGAATGTATATATATATATTTTTTTTACTCGTTTCTATTTAAATGGATCCACGTGGTCTCCTTTTGACACAGGAGGTGACTGACTTCTGGATTATTGCTCTGCATGTTTTTGTGTCACCCACAGCAGAGTATATATACACTACCGTTCAAAAGTTTGGGGTCACTTTCTAACTCCATGATGGTTCCTGATGTTTATTTCTTTCTACATTGTAAAGTTTTGCTGAAGGCGTCCAAAAACTGCATGAATCTCCTTTGAACAGTTGATATTGAGATGTTTCTGCTACTTCTGCTCTGTAAAGACTTCATAACGCCTCTAATCTGAGCTGCTGTTAAGTGGACATTTTTCAGGCTGATAACTCTAAATGAACTTCTGGTCTGCAGCAGAGGGAGGTTTTGGTCTCGTCCTCCTGGGACGGCCTTCATGAGAGACAGTTTCATTATGGTGATGGACGGATTTTGCAAATGCACTTGACACAATACTGTTCTTGCAGGAACTATTACAGAAAGGCCGACCTCTGTGTCTTACAATAACAACTAACTGGTGTTTTTCTTGTTGTTGCGTAATTACCTAATTCCATATGTGTTATTTTATAGTTTTGAAATCCCCAGTATTATTGTAGAATGTAGAAAATAAATCACTAAACAAAAGCAAAGAAATTTGCAAGTGACCCCAAACTTTTGAATGGTAATGTATATACACACTCAGCAAAAAAAGAAACGTCCTCTGACTTTCAGCTGTTTTTACTTTCAGTAAACTTAATGTGTAAATATTTGTATCAACACTAAAAGAGTCGACACCATAAAACAAAAGTAAAAATGTTTCCCAATGTGTCCCTGAATGAAGAGAAGCTCAAAATCAGTCAGTACCAGTCAGTATCTGGTGGCCACCAGCTGCTTGAAGTACTGCAGTGCATCTCCTCCTCATGGACTGGACCAGATTTGTCAGTTCTTGCTGTGAGATGGAGGGATTGTGTGTTCCTGGTGTGACTCGGGCAGTTCTTGTGGCCATCCTGTACCTGTCACGCAGGTGTGATATTCGGATGTACCCATCCTGTGCAGGTGTTGTTACACGTGGTCTTCCACTGCGAGGATGATCAGCTGTCCTTCCTTTCTCCCTGTAGCGCCGTCTTAGGCGTCTCACAGTGCGGACATGGCGATTTATTGCCCTATAGCCACATCAGCAGTCCTCATGTCCCCCTGCAGCATGCCTAATGCACGTTCACGCAGATGAGCAGCGACCCTGGGCATCTTTCTTTGGGTGTTTTTCCACAGTCGGTAGACGAGTCTCTTTAGTGTCCTGCGTTTTTACAACTGTGACCTTAAATGCCTACTTTCTGTAAGCTGTTAAGGTCTTAACGACCATTCCACAGGTGCATGTTAATATACTGTATATATATATAGAATTCCACGTGAAAGACCAATACAAAGTGTTGTACACGTGAGAAGTGGAACAAAAATCATACATGATTCCAAACATTTTTTACAAATAAATAACTGCAAAGTGGGGTGTGCGTAATTATTCAGCCCCCTTTGGTGTGAGTGCAGTCAGTTGCCCATAGACATTGCCTGATGAGTAGTAATGACTAAATAGAGTGCACCTGTGTGTAATCTAATGTCAGTACAAATACAGCTGCTCTGTGACGGCCTCAGAGGTTGTCTAAGAGAATATTGGGAGCAACAACACCATGACATCCAAACAACACACCAGACAGGTCAGGGATAAAGTTATTGAGAAATTTAAAGCAGGCTTAGGCTACAAAAAGATTTCCAAAGCCTTGAACATCCCACGGAGCCACTGTTCAAGCGATCATTCAGAAATGGAAGGAGTATGGCACAACTGTAAACTTACCAAGACAAGGCCGTCCACCTAAACTCACAGGCCGAACAAGGAGAGCGCTGATCAGAAATGCAGCCGAGAGGCCCATGGTGACTCTGGACGAGCTGCAGAGATCTACAGCTCAGGTGGGGGAATCTGTCCATAGGACAACTATTAGTCGTGCACTGCACAAAGTTGGCCTTTATGGAAGAGTGGCAAGAAGAAAGCCATTGTTAACAGAAAACTATAAGAAGTCCCATTTGCAGTTTGCCACAAGCCATGTGGGCGACACAGCAAACATGTGGAAGAAGGTGCTCTGGTCAGATGAGACCAAAATGGAACTTTTTGGCCAAAATGCAAAACGCTATGTGTGGCGTAAAACTAACACTGCACATCACTCTGAACACTCCATCCCCACTGTCAAATATGGTGGTGGCAGCATCATGCTCTGGGGTGCTTCTCTTCAGCAGGGACAGGGAAGCTGGTCAGAGTTGATGGGAAGATGGATGGAGCCAAATACAGGGCAATCTTGGAAGAAAACCTCTTGGAGTCTGCAAAAGACTTGAGACTGGGGCGGAGGTTCACCTTCCAGCAGGACAACGACCCTAAACATAAAGCCAGGGCAACAATGGGATGGTTTAAAACAAAACATATCCATGTTAGAATGGCCCAGTCAAAGTCCAGATCTAAATCCAATCGAGAATCTGTGGCAAGATCTGAAACTGCTGTTAACAAACGCTGTCCGTCTAATCTGACTGAGCTGGAGCTGTTTTGCAAAGAAGAATGGGCGAGGATTTCAGTCTCTAGATGTGCAAAGCTGGTAGAGACATACGCTAAAAGACTGGCAGCTGTAACTGCAGCAAAAGGTGGTTCTACAAAGTATTGACTCAGGGGGCTGAATAATTACGCACACCCCACTTTGCAGTTATTTATTTGTAAAAAATGTTTGGAATCATGTATGATTTTCGTTCCACTTCTCGCGTGTACACCACTTTGTATTGGTCTTTCACGTGGAATTCCAATAAAATTTATTCATGTTTGTGGCTGTAATGTGACAAAATGTGGAAAAGTTCAAGGGGGCCGAATACTTTTGCAAGCCACTGTATATATATATATATATATATATATATATATATATATATATATATATATATATATAAAACAATTTTACAAACTAAGTATCACAGCTTTATATTCTGACCAGTTGGTCACATCAGCTTGTGCGTGTGTGTGTGTGTGTGTGTGTGTGTGTGTGTGTGTGTGTGTGTGTGAAGCAACAAGCAGCAGTGCAGAATAATTTGCTGGGGGGAAACACAGTAAATGAGTTTCACAATGCATTCATTTCACAGAAAATATTATAAATCTGAGGATTGAGGAAAAAATTGCCCTGAAACATGTTAGATCCCAGTGTTTCCCACAGGTCTGAGATCTAACCAGCTATTACATACAACAAACAAATCAAATACATATGACCCTTAAGACAATGTTTAGATTTCTTTGATGCTTATATTCATTTCACATTTCAGAGAATTCCAACCCACTAACCCGCTCCTCCATCTACTAGTATGTGACGAGTTTGATGAAGTAAATGGCACACAGCACGTAGCCCTACAAAGACCAGTTTTTTTTTTTTTTTACACATTATTATGTTTTCATAAATATACACCATAACATTATGACCACCTGCTCAATATGGAGTTGGACTCCCTTTTTTCTCCCACCAAAACAGTAATGACCTGCGTGTTCTGACACTTTCTAAAGAAACCAGCATTAACCTTTTCAGCAGTTAGACTACAGCAGCTCGTACTGTACTGTATATCGGATCAGACTACCCCGGCTAGGCTTCACTCCCCACGTGCATCAGTGAGCCTTCGCCACACATGACCCTGTTGCCGGTTTACCACTTTTCTTTTCATGGATTACTTTTGGTATGTCCTGATTACTGCAGACCGGATGCATTCCACAGGACCTGCAGTTCTGGAGTTGATCTGACCCAGTCATCTAGTCATCTTGTCTAAGTAGGTAAGATAACAGATAAATTCTCATGCCAATGGCACCTGGAAGGGGGTGGGTGGGGGGGTGGGGTGGTAAGTGAACGTTTTGTCCCTGAAGTTGGACAAACGTAAGGAATTGAGTGACTTTGAGATACAGTATACATGCAATATAGTGTGACATATTATTTTTTTCCAGTACAACCTAGGAAATATGATGAACTGACTTTTTCTTTCATTTTAACCAACTATATAAACATGATTGGGGAAAAAAGGGGCCTCATAAGCAAAGAAATAGCACAAATTCTTCTTCGTTTTCTTCATTGTTTAATGGTGGTTGGAATCCAGAGGTAACATTACCGCCAGCGGGCCTGCCAAGTCACATTCTCCCTGATCTTCCCAGCCTCTCAGAGCTGGGGGGTGTGTCTTCGTACGTCGCTATAACTCAGTTAGCTGGATTTGATTGTTGTGGATTTGTCCTGATCTTGGATTGTTTCGTTCTTCGATGCTCATCTCGCACTTGTTGTCATAGCAACATGTCCGTAAGCTTGAACCTGCTCGGTAGCAGGTTTATTTCATGTAAACAGGATTAAGGTTATGATTGGTTGAAATGGTGAGGTCACATCTGATTGGTTAAAGTGCACGACTGACGTGGACTGACTCACGTGGGGAAAGAAGAGTATCTTGCATGCATATATACGGCTTGCCATAATATATATATAGGTATATATATATATATATATATATATATATATATAAAATTTATATCAAATATTATATTAGAACATAAATTCGTAGGTTTTCTATTATTATAATAAACTCTAGGCACGAGACCCTCAAGACCATTAATTCAAATTCTTGTATAATGTTTATTTTGTAACACATTTATTTTTCAGGGGTTCGTTATAAATATGCAAATATATATATATATATATATATATATATATATATATATATATATATATATATGATATATATATAGATAGATAGATAGATAGATATGTATAATAAAAATAATTTTTTTATAATGAAAAATTGGACAAAACTAATTTTATTAAACAATATAAAAGTATACATGTTTTTTTTTTAAATATTCATATTTCTATTTTTCCATATACAACATATTTATTTTCATATTTCATATTTTATTTTATTGTCTCATGTAATTTGTAAAACATATGTGCATATTATGTTCTAATATAATATTTGATAGCGATTATGTGTGTGTGGTGGGGATCCATGGCAGGGAAGCATTTCAGCGCATAACAGGTGTTACAAAAAAAATTGAGCTTGTTCTTTTGTCATTTCGTCAACCAATCAAAGGGCTTGTGATCAGTGTTTCTACTGTCGATGCATATCGCCTTTTAAACCAACGCACGCACGCGCAATAATCCTAGACAACTCAATCCGGCCAAACTAATCATCAACAAGTCCGTATATTGCATCAATGCCACATATCGATCTCTTTCCCTCACCTACTGTACCTGAGCCGACTGTCCAGTCCAGTCTTCCGTAAAAACTACATTAAATGCTTCTTTACCTCATCGGTGACTCTTCATTCTAAAAGACTACTTTTATTGCTTTCTACTCTCCCTAGTTCTTGGAGATGTGCTACTACTTATCTACAAGTGCCCTTGTCTGCTTATGTTTCCTGCACAAGACCATAACATGTTTAACAGTTTCAATTTAGTGGCATTCCTCACCGAGTCCCATTGGATGTGTACCTACTATAAATAGAGCGCTATTCAGGGTACTTTTCCCAATTCTCGGTCTGCAAATTAATACTATAGATGTTTTCGATTTCCCCCTCCTTACCACATCTACTTTGTCCTTTTGTGGTGGCTTCTGGCTATATCTGTACTAATGGTGTAAGTGCTGCTACTAAGTCACTACAAATTACTACATTTCGGTTACTAAAATTCTCAGCCCATTCTAAAGCCTTCAGTAATGCATTCAGCTCCACAATAGACAATAGACAATAGGCATTCAGCTGCACTCAGACAATCAGACGTTCTCTTGTTACTCTCTAATTTGTAACCAGGGAAAGTAACTGCTGCTCCAGTTTTCTCTGATTCCTGGTGCTTTAACCCATCTGTGAAGACCTGGACCCTTTCTTTATATTTTTGCTCAGTATATATCTATCTATTACTATTCTCTAACCAGGTCAACATGCTCGATCATTAATAATATCAAATCAACATGTGGTGCTTCTAATACTCTCATACACACCTACAGTATCTCTATTGCCTGCTGATCTCATTTCCAATCAAAGCTTTCCTTCTGAGCCCTCTCCTTCTCCTAACACTCCTCCAGCACTCTTTCATTGGGTTGATTTCTCCATGGCCTCTTAGATTGATCCAGTGATTAACCACTAGATGTTTTCTCCATAGTCACAATTGCATTTCACCTGTTTCAACTGGAAGAGCTTGGGACACACTTGAGAGGTTATAACTACTCCTAAACACACTCTTAAAGCCTGAGCTTGCACTATATCTAGGTGTGACAACACAAACTTAGCTGCTGATTCATATACTATATTGCCATAATCCATTTTCGTTGTTATAAGGGTGGTATACTGTATATACTGTATATAGTACGGTGGCCCTGAAGTGCAAAACAAATGAACAAAACTGAAAACAAAATAACAAAACCCAAAACAAAAGAACAAATTCAAAAACTAATTAGATTTTTTGTTTTGGGTTTTGTTTTTGTTATTTTGTTTTCGGATTTGTTAATTTGGTTTGGAATTTGTTAATTTGTTTTCCGTTTTGTTAATTTGTATCACACGTCTCGGCCAGTCAGATACAAACCGGAAAAGGTCGGTATAGTTTGCGAATGGAATTCTTACCACTGATTGGACGTGACATCTGTCACTCAAGATATACAGGAAGTACTGTAGTAGCGGTAAATTCGTGTGTGTATGAACATTATTGGCAAATATGGCGTTCTTACGGTGGCCCTGGAGTCAGTTTTGTTAATTTGTTTTGTACTTAACGGCCATCATAGTTTAAAGAGAAGCAGAACGCACAAGAAACAAGTTCCTACTTCCTGTATATGTTGAGTGACAGATGTCTCATCCAATCAGTGGTAAGAATTACATTCGCAAACTATATCGACCTTTTCCGGTTTGTATCTGATTGGCCGAGAAGTGCAACACAAATTAACAAAACGGAAAACAAATTAACAAAAACAAAACAACAACAATTAGTTTTGGGTTTTGTTATTTTGTTTTGGGTTTTGATATTTTGTTTTTGAATTCGTTATTTTGTTCTCCGTTTTTATTGTTTTGTTTTTGTTATTTCGTATTCTAATTTATTTTGTTTTCAGTTTTGTTCATTTGTTTTGCACTTCACGGCCGCTGTAAAATCCCCATTTTATTCCCCATTTTCAACTTCATTTATTCCACTTTGCAGTTTCTGCAGTAGGTGTGTAACATTTCTTCCCTGTTTCCATAAAGTTGCATCATCAGCAAAAAGCAGTTTCCATAGATGTGCTAAAATATTTCCAAAAATTTACTTATTTGTAATAGAGAACTTAACATGCTCCCCTGGGGAATCCCATTGTTTACACTAGGCTTGATACCTCTGAGCCTATTTTCATCTGAATGGTTCTTCTTCATCTAACAATTCTTTATCCCAATTAAACAATTCCCATGTGCATTTTGATCAGCAGTCCCTCTTTCCTCAACTTATCGTAGGCTTTTGTGTTCCATGGTTTTCCTCCCTTTTCTGAATCCACTCCAATAAGTAGCGGTCAAACCTTTTTTTTGACATGATTGGTCTGTAAATTCCTGGAACAATGATCTTCTTCTTTCTTGGTTTTCCTATTGGTTTAATTATAACTTCCTTCCGATTTTCTGACAATCCTTCCTCCACCCATATTCTATTCTATAACAACAGCCTTCCCCAACATTGCTTTATTAAGTCCTCTATCATACAATAACAGATTTCATTTTTACCAGCTGAAGACTTTTGTACACTAGTAAATGTGTTACTCAGCATCGTTTTTAATTCTCCCAGTGTATATGAGAAATCGAGCTTTCTACCTGCATCTCCTTCTCACTCAGGGCCTCCATATTCCCTCAATATGTTTAATCTCTGCCTCATTTCTTCTTTTTTTTCAGATTGCTGAAACTATTCACATTAACATCTTTGATCAGCATTTCACCTTTTCCTTGGTCGTTACTGCAATCCTATCCCCGTCCACCAGAACATGGTAGCTGCACTTTTTCTTTATCCACTCCCATCCTCTTTATCATCCTCCAGAACTCCTCTACCTGGGTAGAAAACCCAATTTTATCACAAAACTCCCTCCAATATGTCCATTAGTCTGCCTTTTTGTACTTTATCAAACGCTGATCATTCCACTATGGTACTGCTTTCACAGTGTTATTGCCTTTGCTTTCATGGATGGACTTTAATGCACTTTAATACTTTAATATGCTCGTTTCCCCATAATGTTTCGCCCAATGGTTTGTATTGCATGACAAACCCCCGCAAAATAAATGTGTCCAAAAACAATATTGCATGCCTTTATGGTCTCGATGGCCGTCACATGACTAGGGCACATTATAATAGGAATATAATATTTGATTATAATAAAGATGTAAAATTATGCAGTAATATAAGTTCTGTAGTGATTATGTCGGGGGGGAGGGGCCAATCCGTGGCTGTGTTTTTTTGCAGAGCATGTGCGACTGTCAGTACTCCCTTCTGATTCTTTTTTTCTTTCTTTATCTTTTCACGGTATCACAATAAACGGGTGGATTAGACCTGGTGGTGGATCGGCAAATATACTTGTACCGTATGGCGCCAACATACTTTGCCGGCCCAACCAAATATACTGTATTTGTAGGAAAACCTGAATACGTCTGTATCATGACTTTAGTGATTCTGGACTGCGGTGGTGAGACTCAGCTTGGTGGATCTACATGAACAAGATGCTGTTGACGGTGGAATTACAGTAAGGGTTATAGTTTTGGAATCTAGTCTGTTTGAGTGTACAGATAAGGAGGTGAGAGAAGCTAGAATGAGACCCTAGACTAAACACTAAAGCTCCGCTGCATCGCTCTCTTTGGAGATGAAGCCAAAAAAAAAGCTTAACGTCCTAACTTCCTAAGTATTTGATGACATCAAATTCATTAATTCATTCATTTTCTATACCGCTTAGTCCTGTGTTCAGGGTCGCGGGGACCTGGAGCCTATCCCAGGAGACTTCGGGCACTAGGCGGGGTACACCCTGGACAGGGTGCCAATCCATCGCAGGGCACACACACATACACACACTCACACACCCAATCACACACTACGGGCAATTTAGGAACGCCAATTAGCCTATCCTGCATGTCTTTGGACTGTGGGAGGAAACCGGAGAACCCGGAGGAAACCCACCAAGCACGGGGAGAACATGCAAACTCCATGCACACAGAGACGGGAATCGAGCCTGGCCGGGGAATCGAACCCAGACCCTGGAGGTGCAAGGCGACAGTGCTAACCACTACACCACCGCGCCGCCGACATCAAATTATAAATGTTTATAATTTATAAGGCAAGTCATCACCAGTCATTTATCCTGATTCATCTTTTGTCTCACTGCGGTGCAGTTTTCTCAACATGAGAAATAAAAGAAAGGTGCCAGATTATGATTCAGATCGTCACGGATGATCACATTTCTATCTGAATCATCTGAAACCAGGAAATATTTCTTTGTGCGTGTTTTATGCCAAAACCTCGTCCCCCACATATATGGTAAAGTATGCAGAAGGAGAGAGAGAGAGAGAGAGACCTTGTTTTAACATTGTTATGCTCGATCATGCCTGTTTTTTCCACCTGTATGATGACATCACAGAAGCAGGAGACGCAAAATTCCTTTATCATTAGTTTTATTATTATTATTATTATTATTATGAATAATCAATACCAACAACCAGCGCTTATCACAGGTCTTGTATTTATAAAAAGTAAAGGTAGTACAAAAAAAGACATAAAACCAGTAAAGTTCTACAAACAGTCAGGCTGTACACTGATCCATGGATGACACTTTATTATTATTATTATTATTAATAATAATAACTAGACCAGGTTTAATTGCAGTGTAATAAACACAGTGCTCTTGGATTCCGCTTGGGCAGATACACTGTTATTATACTAATTATACTTATTAAACTCATGAGAGAATGAAAGAGGCGAGAACAGAAGTGAGAACATGCGGTGATTTATACCACAAATTGATGATAAATGGAATGAGTGTGTGATCATTCTTTAATAAACATAACAAATCTAATGCCATCCAGTACTCAGCTTCATCACACCACTGTGTTGTTGATGATTTTCTCTAACGGCACTACACACAGAGAACATGCACATGAAATGCTTTGATTTTGTTGAATAGTCTGTGATAAAGTCAGTCTTGAACAAGTTGACAGCAGATCCTTTAGTCGGACTGAAACAAACAATCTAGTATAAAAAAAAACAACAGTTTCAGTTAACAGAAAAGTGACTCAGTTGCTCAGTGTGAACACAGATGCTCCAGTTAGGGAAAAAAAAACAAAACCTATGTGTGTCACCTTGTTCATAGCAGGTACGACTTGTTCTGTATGTATTTTTTTTGCCTGACAGTTTGAAAATGATCACACACACAAAAGAGTGTAATTTACGGGTGAACGAGTGTTTCATGTTCTGTAGGTTTTTTTTCATTCTCTCCTCCTCAGCTCCCGTGAGAAAGAAGCGTTCCCCTGTAGGGGTGCAAACACCACCCCGTTTCCTCTCTGTATACTGTACTGTACATCGCAAACCACTGCAGAAAACATCATCTCATCCCATGACATTCTGCTCAGAGCAATGTGTCAGAAAAATACAGTTACATTTAAAAAGCACTCACTATAAATGTTCAATAAATATAACACTTCACCTAATAAGCGACTACACACCTTTATAAACGCGTCCCTTCACTACTGCCTAAGCTTATCTAATCATCTGCATGTCCGTCACACCGCCTTGGTCTTCCTACTTTCTGTTTTTATCCACCTCGCAGTGGCGTTCGCAGTGAACGCCAGTGTTGGATCACCGTCGATTTTAATACATTCTAGAGCTGCACGATATTAGGAAAATATGCGATATTGTTGTTGAATACTGCGATAACGATATTTCTTGCGATATAACATTTCCCTAAAGAAATGCATTTTTTTATTATTATTATTGCCTATTTTTTATTATTATTTATTTATATGTAATGATGATACTAAAATAAACAGGTAATAGATATTCATCTGATGTAATTAAATCTAATTCAGGCTAAAAAGAAACTATATGTCAAGGAAGTTGCAAATATTTAGACTTCAAAACACTATGAATGACTTAAACCCCTCAGCAGATATTCTGACTTCTGGTTTGCTGTTACTATAAACCTGCCAACACAATATGAATTACTTTCAAACATTACTGTTTATTTACATGTAACCGTGTAACACTCATCAATAGTGTCTTAAAACAAGAGCATCTTTTAAACTAAATATTCTCTTTGGCTTCCTCCGGGTACTCCGGTTTCCTCCCACAGTCCAAAGACATGCAGGATAGGCTAATTGGCGTTCCTAAATTGCCCGTAGTGTGTGATTGGGTGTGTGAGTGTGTGTATGTGTGTGTGCCCTGCGATGGATTGGCACCCTGTCCAGGGTGTACCCCGCCTAGTGCCCGAAGTCTCCTGGGATAGGCTCCAGGTCCCCCGCGACCCTGAACACAGGATTAAGCGGTATAGAAAATGAATGAATGAATTCTCTTTGGCTTGCCTGTTTAAAAAAAAAAAAAAAAAATATTATTAAACAAAAATTTAATGAAAAAAATACCATTTGTCACACACACACACACACACGCACGCACGCGCGCACACGCACACGCACACACGCTCCGCGACCGGCACTAGGACCCGGAAGTAATGCGGGCGCGAACCCGGAAGTATAAGAGGAGTAAACAAACCACCACATACAGCTTAGTCACTGAGTTCGCCATGTCGGTTCAGATTGTTTACTTTCTGATTCGAGTGTGTGTTTATAGGACGCGGGTTAAATGTGTGTTTTTCCCTTGCTCCCCTTCTGTGAGAGTCCTTAAACTAATTCGCGTGGTTATCCTGCCTACTCGCTTGCTTCCGCGTTTGGGTTTACCGTCTATAAAGGGCTAACGGCTAATCGCGGCTAACGGCTAATCGCGGCTAACGGCTAATCGCTAAATCTTCTGATCATCTGGGGTTAGTTCGAAACAGAATGAAGTATAAAGATATAAATAATATATATTATATAATAAGATATAAGCGGGTATAAACATAGTAAGGGCTTATCTGATTGGTCAAATTTGGACACACAAATGCTTGGCAAATGAAGTATTTATCGCAACTCCTTGCGATATGGTTATCGCGCATGCCATTATCGCGATAACGATATTTTTTCGATATATCGTGCAGCCCTAATACGTTCACATAATTCTTTTGTTTTAAATCAAAGGCCATTGTTATTAGTTATTAGTATGTCTTATTAATTAAAAGTTCGACATGCATTAGTGTCCAACTCACTATTCGTAGTTTGTAATTTGTAGTTCCAGTCACATACTGTAGTGCAAGGCATCATGGGATTAATTTACATTTACATTTAGGCATTTGGCAGATCCTGTTATTCAACACCGCTTACAAAAGTGTTTTGTAGTTTTCGTCATTAGTTAGATCCTAATGACACTGGGTTACGAACTAATTACCGTCAGTCAAACACAGTTCGAACACTTTTTTTTGTCGTTGTTTTAGGGAAGAGAGCCCAAGTACTGTGCATCTGTGCTTCAGCATAGTATTCTGCTATACATATATCTGTATATCTGTATAAGCATTTACATCCAGCACACATTCCACCTCTCTCTCTCTCTCTCTCTCTCATCACAACCCAAAAGCTGGTCTCGCTATCTTATAAAGTAAAGAAATAAACAGCTACGTTAATCTAAGCTAAGCTGGATAGCATGTTTTCCGTTCGCAGAGCCGTTGGATGTGGGTGGAGGATCACGCCGAGCTCTTCTCGCTTTTCTCCTCAACATTATCACCAGAGCTACTATGCCAAAAACCAGCAGGAAGCAGCACAGCACGATAAGTACGGTGATGGTTTTTGTCTTCGATCCGCAGCAGTCGTCCGCTGCATCTAAACAGAGAAACAAAGAGAGAAAACACAGAGTGTTAGTTAAACGATGTCGGTGGACACGGAGAGCTCAGCATCACACTATAAACCTGGGGATACTGTAGCCTCAGCGCTAACGGGCATCTCATGGCCAAACTGCATCAGGTGCCAGGCTGCGTTGCCACATGTAGATCAGAGCGCAGTTTCCCCTAAACCACCGTTTCAGCGATTATAACAGAGACCGTTGACCAGACACGTACAGACATATATTATCCAGATAGTTAAAGAGCAATTAAAATAATTGCACAGACACTGACAGAACATTAGGATAATGGTGTAGGTGAGATTTGTGTGTTGGATGATGATAAGAGTGTACAAAATACTCCATAATACAGGATGTAGATATTGAATGAGTAATACTTTACGGTCTATATCAGTGCACTCGTAATAGTTACGTAATAATACTTTATATAGCAACAGCTCTTTCACATGGATGTGTAAACACTGCCGATTTTAGAACTTACATGATATGAAATAATCATTTCTATAAAATCCTTGCCCTTGCTCTGCCCCGCTTGTGACAACCCTACACTCAGAAAACATTACCCAGTATGGGCACAGTTGGAAAGAGGCGTGTTTCCATAAACATTCCCTGTTCCCACCACCAAGCTGCCCACCAAGTCTCACATTTCCACCGGAATACTGACCAGACTGCAAGTCATACACTAAACACTAGAAAGGTAAAGCAAATCACAGGGGTCCATAGCAAAGCTCATAGAGGCAGTAACGGAAAACTCGTGAAATCAAAGAGCTGGTGCAGCGGAAGAGCGACGAGGGACACGAGGGAAACTTTACCCCATTACATTATTCTGCATGCACAGATATGAGGAAAAAAGATCCTTTTCAAACCTTTTCACCTTGTGTACTCAGGGTGTAAGTGACACGGTTAGTGTGTGCACCTTCAGTGTGTGTACTGTAAGTGCAGGGTGTAACCACAAAGCTTCACATGATCATTGTTGTGTGTGTGATGATACTCGGGTTACTCATGCCAAGTTAGGGTTGAGAATAGTGTTATTAGACACATTGGTTAAAAGAGACTATGTTAGTAAATCTGGCCTAAATGCTCATCTGTACTGTACATGCACAGCCCGGCATCCAGGAAGACTTCACTTTCATTCTTAAGAACATTATGAAAATCTCCTCGCAGCAGGGACGTGCGTCCAGTGAAATAGAAACTATATCGCCTGGAGCTGAGAGCGAATTCTCAAAAGTGTCGAGCCCTTCCAGAAACGCAAAAACCTCACAAGGCCAGACGTGTACATCATTGTATACTAGTTATCATCAGAGCAGATTGTGTTTGTGTTTGTGAAGCACTCCCACACATGCTTTGCAATGAGGCATCGACTTTCTTTCTTCTACTTCGCCTTCTACAGTAATTAAAGTTCTCAGATAGCATGTTATCTTAACACATATGTGCCACCAAAAAGGCAATGAACTGTTCTGTATCTGGGACACACAATCCCATCCACACCCAAAACATGTGTGCCCTGTTTCAGCACACTTCTGTAGCCACTTTCCTGGAAATGGCATCAAAACATCGTTAGCTGAAGTCTGCTGGAATTAGACTTAGGAAGTTAGCTGGAATTCACATTTGCTTTGGTGGAATAGTTTATCTTACGCTTGAAACTAAAAGCGAATAAACACATGTAAAAATGTCAGGGAACAAATATAACACCATAGTCTTCTACATACAGCCTCGAGGCAACAAGCATGCATGGATACTGAGATCCCAGATAACAAGAAGGCCAAGAAGGTAAACACACGTAAAGATAATTCAATTAAGACAGACTGATGCTGCACATACTGTACATCTGATTAGGAATAAAACTCAGTAGTGAGAATGAAGATATACAGTACAGTATGTGCCTCCACGTTCACATGTAGTTTGAGACAATACAGTAAAAGTATATGAAACAGAGCAGTGATCTTTTTTTTTGTTGCACATTTAAAATTTTTTTTTTTTGCATATTTGTCACACTATTTGCCTAGCAAGGAGGGCAATTACTTTTTCATACAGGGACAGGTAGTTTAAAATCTAATCTAAAAACTGCATTTTGTATTTACTCGGTTTATCTTTGTGTAATACAGTGAAACCTCGGATTACGAGTAACGCGGTTTACGAGTGTTCTGCAAGACGAGCAGATTTTTTAATAAATTTTGACTTGAAAAAAGAACAAGTCTTGGTTTACGAGTATCACGTTTCACGCATGCGCTTCTTGTTTTGACGCCGAGCGTCACGTGATCACGACTGAGCCAACGGTTTTTCTCTCTCTTGCGCTGCGGAATTGTGGGTAATCGTCTTCCCTGCTGGGTCTTAGTGCTTGTCTCTTACTGGTATAATCAACATCCGTGCACGCGTGTACTGTTTACTATAACACTGTGACCACGTGTGTGTGTGTGTGTAAAACATATTTCATTTTGTGTTTGTATGCGTGTTTGTATGTGTGTTTGTATGCGTGTGTACAGCGCGTGTGTACTTTTCTTATAACACACGTGTGTGCGCGTGTAAAGCAAAAGCAAGTCTCATTAGAGAGGTTAAAGATCCATTTTCTCTCTTTGCTCAAGGCTCAGCCTGCTTTTTGTGTCTGTGTGCACGCGTGTCATTGGACACTCTACACCATACACGCACACAGACCCCTCCTACTTTCGCCTTCACAGACACACAGACACACCCTTTTAAAAGGTAAAGTGCAGGTTAATTTGTTTTATTTTTACTTTACAGCAGTGATTCCGTTAGTGTGTTACTCAATCGAGTGTCATTAGAGAGATTTCTTGTTTATTTTTCCGTTAAAACAGTGTTTCCGTTGTGTGTGCCTGTGTGTGTGAAAGGAGTGGAGGAAGGGTAACTTCCAAATAAAAAATTAATCAGGGAGGGGTAAACATCAGGGAGGGTTTTTCTTCACAACACTGTATGCTGAATTGAGTAGGTCCCCCCTTTTGTCCCCAAAACAGTGATGCATTGTCTGTTCTGACACAATTCTATGGGAACCAACCTTTCCAGCAATATAATGTAGCTCTTCTATTCAGGCGAAAGAAAAAAAAAAACCGCCTGGCACTTACATAGCATGCCTGCGTTCTCATCACCTTTGTAATGGGTTTCGTCTCAGTTACAAAGTCTAACATGAAACTCGAGATACAGATAAAAGGCCATATTCATTATTATAGGACCATAACTTTGTGAGCATAATGTTTCTAGGCAACCGTGGAACACGAGCAACAGGCATAACCAATGTGAGGACTAGATTCGACGAATCAGATAGCTAGCACGAAGCAGATAAAATATTTCACGCGGATAAATAAAAGATACGGTGACGTTAGAAGTAAGACAAAACCATCAAAATGTTGCTCAAATGTTTTGAGACTCGACAAAGATAAAAGTCACGTTCTAACTGCAGGTCTCCAGGTAACAGACAGCGTGGTTAGAATGTTCACCATATAGTTCCCAGGAGTTAGGACAAGATCAGTTCCCCCATAGTGTTATAAAAACATTTGCTGGAGTGACTGACTTACACTGACATAACTTGGCACTAGATTTGACCAAGAAAAAAATCTGGCTTGAATAGCAGTTGACTCCCAGTGTGGTGTAACACACTCGCATACTATACACACTGACTGTTCCCCAAATTAGATTAAGACAAAAACTGGGATTATGTGGGATTACGTTTCTAAATTCTAAAGTAGTGCTTATCTTATAAGTCTCTTTCTGAACCAGCACTGAGGTTGTGTTGTGGCAGTTTTGGGCCCTGGTGGTTTTTCATAGCAACAAAATAATAATAATTAAAAAAAACCTCATGCTATATAAAAAACAAATAGGATGAGTCTCACACATGTTCATTCTTTAATGCAAGTAACAGGAAAAGACCAACTGTTTAAAGGAAACGGACATCAGCATACAGATTCTAAATTCAGATACACAGTATTCAGTATATGCAGTGGTCTGAATTCCTGTGGAAGTGGGAGGATTCCTTTCGGTCAGAGTCTGAGTAGGCAGAGCTGGTTCAGAAATGTGCAGAGGTGGGTACAAAATTGTACTCAAGCCTTCGAGTGGTGCAGTGCTAAATCGCTCGCCCTATCATCCAGAGATCGCTGGTTCGAACCCCGGGTGATGCTGTTTTCCTCTCACAGCCGGAGGTCTAGAGAGAGCTGATTGGCCGAGCTCTCTCAGGGGGGAGGGATGAGGGGAACTTGTGCGCCCACATTAATCATGGCTCTACAGCCAATCAGGGGCGTCTGTGAGCTCGCGCATGCGGAAGGAGAGGATAGCGCTTTCCTGCGAGTGTGTTACTCCACCCCTAATGGTGCATGAGCAAGCAGTTCGAAAAGATGCGGTCGGCTGGCGTCACGCGGTTCGGAGGAAACACGTGATAGTCTTCGCCCTCCCGACTGAGTGGTAGTGGTAGCCTTAATGTGGAGCCCCCTAGTGACGGGGAGGAATTGGACACGACTAAATTGGAGAGAAAATTGGAAATACCCCCCAAAATTATAATAAATAAATAAATAAATTGTATTCAAGTAAGAGTAGCTATACTTCAAAGTAATATTGCTCAAGTAGAAGTAAAAAGTAATCATACAGAATATTACTCAAGTAAGTGTAAAAAAGTATTCGGTGAAAAGATACATTGTAATGTCTGATTTTGTTAAATTTTTTTTTTTAATTATGTAAGCAGCTAGACAAAATGATGAAATAATGTACAAATTCTGACATTTTCAAATCATGAAATTATTGAAATAAATGTAATAAAATAAATGAATAAAATATAAATCTTTACAGAAGAGCAAATTAAGGAATAGGAAACACAAATTTCCTAATCTCACTATTAGTGTAAACTATTTCCAGTGTAAGATATACTGTAATTTATAATTTTTAGCCTCTAACTTATATATTATATATTATATATTTTAACATTGCAACATTAAATAAAACAGATAAACTAACTGCGACATGTTTCCTTCATCTGATTGGTGGAACACAGTCATGTGGTTCTGTAGATCCACCGGCTGCATTTCTTTGGCAAAAATAAAGAATATCTAATGTGTAGAATAAACGGTTATAAAAGTTGAGTGTAGCCGAATGTAGAGCGTTTCTTCTTCACAAATCTACTCGAGTAAAAGTAAAAAGTATGGTGCAGTAAAACTACTCATAGGGGAATACATAAATTTTTTTTAAAAAAGCCTCTGGAAAAGTGTCCTAGTTTTCCGAATAACTTTGGGAAAACATGCGAGTGGAAACCAAATGAAGTGTCCATCACACTCCAAGATGTTTTACTTGACTTCACTTGACTTCTAATCGTTTCCTGTTAAATATCACAGTCAGAAAAATGTCAGGGAACTGGTTGTAGTACTGTACGTATTCTACAGTAATCGTCCAGCCTGTTTCAGGACGATGTTGTAATCTCAGCAGTCAGTGTAACTTCCCTGAAGCTCAGTTTTATATCTCCAGCTTTCAATTTCCACATTATGTTGTCGCTAATGTTTTATTCATTACTTTGTTCGGAAGCTAAGCAGATGTCTTTGTAGGAGTGCTGATGATTTCTCAAGCCTGTGAATTCCGCTTTATTAGCTCTCACTAGATGAGACATTTCCTTGGAAATCTCGTTCTAATGAAATAGATTATCTGTAAGAATCGGCACGTACACAACATTCCAATATTATACACACCCCACCCTCCTGATACTTGTCAAGGAAAGGTGTGTTTGTGTAAACAGTCTTTCAGGTATCTCAGTTTCTGTGTGAAATGAATGAGTAACACACACACACACACACACACACACATGTCATATTTCATCGTTTCCCCCTTGATTAGCTTCCTGCTTCCTGTTTCCTGTTTGATTACATACCTAATCTGAGCTTTATCGCTTACGGTTTGTTCATTATCGGAGTGTACATCCCAACTAGCGCTAATGCTAAGGAAGCGCTATGGGAACTGTATACAAAGATCAGTGAACTGCAAAATACACACCCGGATGGAACATCTCAAGTCAGTGCTTCCTAGATTCCATCAGTAAGTGGACTTTGCAACGAGAGGGGATAACACGCTGGATCTTGTTTACACAAACATTCCCGGCGCATATCGGGCAGAGCCCCGCCCCCACCTCGGCTACTCAGACCACATCTCTGTTATGCTAATTCCAGCATACAGACCACTCGTCAGGCGTTCAAAACCGGTTCTGAAACAGCTGAAAACCTGGCCAGCAGGAGCCATCTCTGCTCTTCAGGACTGTTTCGAGAGCACTGACTGGAATATGTTTAGGGAGGCTGCAACTTACGGCGACTACACTGACTTTGAGGAGTACACGTCATCAGTGACCAGCTACATCAACAAGTGCACCGATGACGTCACTGTCTCCAAGAGCATCATGTCACGACCCAACCAGAAACCGTGGATTACTGCGGAAGTGCGTGCACTTCTGAGGACCCGAGACTCTGCCTTCAAAGCGGGAGACAAGGTGGCGCTTAGAAGAGCAAGGGCTGAACTTTCTCGGGCCATCAGAGAGGCAAAGCGCGCACACGCCCAGAGAATCCACAATCACTTCATAGACATCGGCGACACACGGCGCATGTGGCAGGGCTTACAAGCCATCACTAACTACAGGACGACATCACCTGCCTGTGACGGTGACGGCTCCCTCCCAGATGCGCTGAACAACTTCTACGCTCGGTTCGACAGGCAGAACGACGTGGCGGCGAGGAAGACCACCCCTCCTCCGAACGACCAAGTGCTGTGTCTCACTACAGCTGAGGTGAGGAAAACTCTACGCAGAGTCAACCCACGTAAAGCTGCTGGACCAGACAACATCCCAGGCAGAGTGCTCAGAGAATGTGCAGAACAGCTGACAGATGTTCTCACCGACATCTTCAACATCTCTCTGAGCAGCGCCGTCGTTCCCACGTGCTTCAAGGCCACCACCATCGTACCTGTGCCCAAGAAGTCGTCTGTGTCCTGTCTCAATGACTACCGTCCTGTTGCACTAACACCCACCATCTTGAAGTGCTTCGAGCGGCTCGTCATGAGACTCGTCATGCTGCCCCCCTCACTGGACCCACTGCAATTTGCGTACCATCCTAACCGCTCAACGGACGATGCCATCTCCACTGCACTCCATCTTGCCCTCACACACTTGGACAAGAAGGACACATACGTTTGAATGCTGTACATACTGTAGATTTCAGTTCAGCATTCAACACAATCATCCCCCAACAACTGATCGGAAAGCTGAGCCTGTTGGGCCTGAACACCTCCCTCTGCAACTGGATCCTGGACTTTCTGACCGGAAGGCCTCAGTCAGTACGGATCGGGAACTGCACCTCCATCACCACCACACTGAGCACTGGGGCCCCACAAGGCTGTGTGCTCAGTCCCCTGCTGTTCACACTGCTGACTCACGACTGTGTAGCAACACACAGTTCAAATCACATCATTAAGTTCGCTGATGACACGACCGTGGTGGGTCTCATTAGTAAGAACGACGAGTCAGCGTACAGAGAGGAAGTGCAGAGGCTAACGGACTGGTGTAAAGACAACAACCTGTCTCTGAATGTTGACAAAACAAAGGAGATGGTTGTTGACTTTAGGAGGACACGAGGCGACCATTCTCCGTTGAGCATCAATGGCTCCTCCGTGGAGATCGTCGGCAGCACCAAAGTTTTGCTGCTACACTAAGGAATGTTTATTGTTTCTCCACGACCTCAATTCATCACCACAAAACCTTATTATTATGTTACGTTGTGTTTTTGTCGCACTGGCACTTTGTCTGCTGTCTGATAAAAAAAAAAAAAAAACCCTGTAGATAAAAAGTCTTAGTTAGATAGTTAGTTTTTGTTAACTTATGTTGTAATTTATGTTAGGTCAGTCTGTCTTGTCTCCGCTAGCCAGCTAACTAGGCCTCTTAGTTAGCTAGTTTAGTGTTTTCTGTTAATCTATGTTGTAAATCTATGTTGCATGTGGCACCTTGGTCCTGGAGGAACGTTGTTTCGTTTCACTGTGTACTAACTGTATATGGTTGAAGTGACAATAAAGCGAACTTGAACTTGCTAATTGCTTAACATGCTAGCTAATTAGCATGCTAGTTGATTGAAAGTATTCTTGTTTTTGCTTTGAAATGACAAAGGTTTAGCTACGCTCCATTTTCAGTAACTGTTGGCAAAATGCTTCAGCAATGTTTTTCCCTGTAATTTTCTTTCGTAACATTTTCCCTGGAAAGGTGTGTGTGGTGATCCTTAAGGTCTTTTTACATTGAGAAAGATACACACTAAAGGGACAAACAGTGTACCCCAGAACAGCGTGCGTCCTGAGTTGAGTTACTTTAGTAAATCTAAAAGGAATGTTGGACGAATCTCGCGAATCTCTCCAGTCTGGAATGGCTGGAAAATGCTGGATATGTGACAGACACGACTCATTTTTTTTTGTTTAAATGAAATATGAGCGGTGTTCAATAACAAAACACAGTTATAAGAGTAAGTAAAGAACTCCTTTTATTTCTCTCTATGATCCCCTGCTACAGTAATTCACTTATCCCAGTTTCTCACTAGTGCTTGGACACCACCAAGGCAGAAAGTTTTCTCAGTACGCCGAAGCCATGATAAGCCTGGGAACGCCGGCCTCCCAGGAATTCCATTAATGACCCAGACATGTAGAAATGGCTTGTCGGCGATTTCAGGACTGTACACGGGATGAGTAACGTGTAATGTCCATGTCATGAAATGTCAACAAGTGGTGTTGGTGATTGACAGGCTGTACAATTCCTACAGACAAGTTTGTGACAAGTTTCTGTCAAATCTGTCAATTTTTCAAGGATCAGACATTTCACTCGCTAAATATTTACAGGAAAGACTGCAGTGGCTCCGAACGTCATTCACGGACGTATGGCCTTTAAAACACTGAGTTGTGTAAATGCTTGTGTTCTGAATGTGTTCTGTCAATATGTGATCTGTACGATATTATGCACTAGGCTGCAATTATGAAAGCAGCTGATTTCTAATGCTATAACAGGTCCTGGAATGTACTTTAAAGTTCATACATCCACAACATTACGTATGCATGTGTTCATGCCAACCAGGAACATCATACTTCCCAGCTCAGAGCATTAGTGCAATGAGATCAGAAAGCCAAACAGATTCTTGTTTCTTTTCTTTTCTCTGAAAGCTATTCGGATATCCAAAGAACGGACTCAATGTGTTCTTTCCAGCACATTGAATATATTAAAAGCATGTGTGATAGTTTACTTGTGTTATTTCTTAGTTTCACTTTGAATGCTGGAAACAAGTCACGTCACTTTTCTCCAGTCAACTTGAAAAAGGTTCTTCAAAAGCAGGCTGCTGCAAGATGCAGCCTGAAAACTTCAGCAAGGCATCTATACCTTATAGACAGCAATACCTACCGTCTATCTACCGTACATGTCTATCGGCTCAGCGCCTAACAGCTGTCGGCACTGCAAGTTTATCATGTGTGCTGTGTCTGAATAAGATGTTTCACACATTGGGTTTTTTTCCACAGTATTTGGAATTAAAATAGCAAGATAAATGTTGAATTTTGTAAATATATATGTAACATAAATATGAAACTGCATCCCCAAGAGTCAGAGTCTTTACTTGTTGGAAAACATCTTTTTTTTTTCCAACAAAAATTTCAACATCTGGGCAGAACTCTGAGAAATTGTAGTTCAGTGAAGTCGGTTGCCAGAGTGAAAATAACTGGATCATTCTTTCCCCTGCATTCAGGTGCTACAGTTTAACAAAACAATCAGATTTTTTGATAGAAAACAGGACTTTTACGTTTTTTTTTGTTTTTGGCATTTTTACTCTTTTTGTTGGCATCTTTTCCTCCTGACCACAGCACACACTCCCTCACACACACAGCCTTACTGTATGTTCTGTATAATTACCGTAAGTGATGCGGACGGGTCGGAGCAGATGCTGATTGAGGAGCTGGTTCTTTAGTGTGAAGGTGACGTTCAGGGAAGAACTCGGAGATACGTAGCTGCTCTTTAGATAATACAATCGAACGGGTCCACCTGGTCCATCCGTGTCCTCTCTGAGCTCGGTTTGGCCACTGAGGTCCTCGCCGTGTTCCCCAAACCACCTGATCTCCGGCTTCGGGAACCCATCGGTCTCATAACGCAGCGTGACGCCGGAGCAGTTCGCGTTTATGCTCAGCTGTGGTTCTTTATAGAAGGCTAATGTAAGCATAGAAGCACACACACGCACACACACGCGCACACACACACATACAGTATATACACACAGATATTTTGCATCACTTTTGTGAAACATATCACAGAGTTCAGTTAAACAAAGCTACCTGATAATGTGTGACTTTTGACTGGTAACGTTCAGGTTGATGGGAATCATTTCCAACAAGATACATATTAAATATGTCTTATTATTATTATTATTATTATTATTTATTGTACCTCACAACAACAGTTCTGGTCAAAAAAGGCAACACACACATTTTATCCACAATGTCTTTGCTCAATATTTTTTTGGTAAATGCTGGAGCAGCCTTATGCTATCAAACTGGTCCACAAGATGTGTGTGTGTGTGTGTGTGAGACACAAACTTGAATAATGACAGTTGGACAAAGTTGTGTGTTAGAAGCCAGTATATTCCTACTGCGTGAGCAAGAATGAGTCTTTATACCTCCATATTCGAGCTGCACCTGGGCTTTGTCTGTGCCCTTGGAGTTGCTCACGGTGCACAGGTACCCCCCCACATCTCTCGGCCCCACCGGCTGGATCCTGAGCGACGCGTTGCCTTTCTGCAGCTCGGACACGAACAGCGACGTACGGTCACGGTAATCCACGCTCTGTACACCCAGCTGATCCACTTTGTAATAGAAGCTGTGGACCACACGGGAATCCTCCACCCGCTGCCAGGTGACAACCAGAGGTTCAAGGTCAGGCGTGGAGTCAGGCGGGAACTCGCAGCCCAGGACGGCAGGCTGACCGCGGACAGCGACCACGCGACCTGCGGGTGCGTTCACCTTAAAGCCTGCAGAGACACATGTGTGTGTGGGGTGGGGGGGTGGGGGGGGGTGTAATGGGAAAATAATCAGTGATGTGGTGATGTGGAGATGTGCTTTCATAATCAAGTAGTCTATTAAAACAACACCCAATGTGAGCCAGAAGACTTGGGTACACCTTGGACAGGGTGCCAAACAGGCCCAATTCCTGGTCCAATCCCAAAAATCTGGTCCAATCCCACAGGAAACCCAATGCAGCACAAACTGCTGAACTAAACGCTGCATTGCTGTATATGGGGCTTAACAGGGAAAGGGAAAGTTGCTATGGTGGTTGATGTTGATCCAGCCTTCAAATTCTGCAGAACAAGCATCCATGGAATGTGGTGGAAAAACACAGGAAACCTTCATGCGCCACAGCACATATCAGAGCCCCTGCAGACAGAGGGGCGGTGTTAGTCTAGTCCCGCCTAGAGTCCCGAACCGCCAGGGCAGCACTTACGTCTAACGTTTAAAATTATTCAAATCCATTTGCTAAAATAGCATTAGAATATTAATACGAGTTGTGTTGAAGTGTTTTAATGAACAGCGGGAGACTTCCATCTACAGCCATGAAATTAAGGTTTTCTGAAGCCAAAGCTTGCAAGATCAGATATTAGTATTCTGACCTACAGTATTCACTATTCTAACTGTACAAAAAAATCATTGTTTGTGAAAAGATTTTAAAGTTAACGCATCAATTAGCCTGTTAATGTTTTATTTTTTCCTTCTACGGGGCTGTTCTACACATCTGGATAACAGCTGTCTCTTTATTCTCTTTGCATGATTAGTAAATAAAGTAAATAAGGACTCTTAACTGTTATAAATAAAAACATATAACTGGAACATGGATGTGGTCTGAATATCTGCAGCTCGGCCGGTCGTCAGTGTGCAGTTTGTTCATCCATGCCGAGTCTCTCATACCGTCTAGTTTCAATGTTCTTATTTAATTTCCTTATGTATAAAGAGAATAAATGGATAGGGATTTATAAAACCTAATATTAAGTATTGTGTCTCGGCACATTGCCAGTGTCCCTCACTCTTATCCTGTACACACCGTGTCTTTGTGCCTCATGGCCTGCCTTTGTGCCCCTGTTGTTGATGTGATCCGTACGCTTGCCAGTTTTGCCTCCACATGTCCTCGTACTCGGCGTACTTCAAAACAGCCTCAGAAACCAGAGCTGCTCCGTTATGCATTTTGTTAAACATTAACATCATGTTGGTGAAATGTTTTCCTGCCCCACATCCAGTTAACTTCCCTCAGTTTCAGACTCCCACAGGATTAACCAGACTGCATATTCACCTCCTAGGACAAGCTGACCTGACCTGACCTGACCTGACCTGACCTGACCTGACCTGACACAACCTCCTTCTTGTTATAGATTTTGTGTCAATACTTCTTTAATAAAATAGACGTTTTTGCATTTGTATGGGGAAAGACGCTTGTGTCATATCTCCTAGCGGCCGGCGCAGCTCACACACCTGTAATCACATGCACTTGTTTTGAGTTTAGATCTTTAAGTTCCAGGTTTGCATCACATCTTAGTCTTCTAATTGTCTTTGTGCTTAGCGCATGTAATCATAGTTTATCATAAGGATAGGAATTATAGGTCTTTTTTTGGTGTGTGCTCACTTTTATCATTAGTATTGGTGGTTTCACCAATTAAAAAAACGATTTGCACCTGTGTCTGGCTTCATCTCACATGTCTGGCGTCTCCTGAACAGATTTGTTCATGCTTTAGGGACGTTCGTGCTGCCATGAAAAGACTCCACTTTATTTTCTCAACAAGCTAAATTATATATGTACTAAGGTAAACACAAAGCAAACACCTTTTATTACCATAAATGAAGTCACCAAAGTGGAGATCTTAAATTACTGCCTGCAGTTGGGTCTTTTCTTCATTGGTTTCGCCACATCCTGAGGTTTTGATAACTCTTGCCGGTTCTTTTACTTCCAGTAAGTGTTGCCAGATTTAGGCTTGTGGTCCATGTCTCTAGGTATGAGTGTCCCTGGTTTCGATGTTTTCCACGCCAGGGTCCTCGCAACTCCATTACCCCATTCCTCTAACACTGTTAAAGGTCTTTTGTTATGTATGTATGTACAGGTGGTAGCCTTTACTACAATACTGGTCTTTATTCGTCTGACTCGAAGAGCTGAGTTCTAGGAAATAAAAGGCCCCACAGGAAATGTTTGGGTTTTAAGCAAATATGTGGCTTTTACTGGTAGGGACTTTCCCCAATTTCTCCCACTCCACCCCATTTCTCCTCCACATCAAGCTGCCCACGTCAAATTCAAAACCCTGATGCTTGCCTACAGAGCTAAAAACGGATCAACACCCGCCTACTTGTCAGCTCTAATTACCCCCCCGAACCACGCCACGTTCCCCTGGTTCTCCAGTACTGCAGAAGACAGTAGCACCTACTGTAGGTGGTGGAATGAACTCCCCCCCCCAAAAACAAACTAAAAAAAACGAAACAAATAAACAAAATCCCAACTGTGTTTGACTGGTACTTGGTTAATAACCTCGAACCCGGTGTAAGGATCAATCCAATGCCTGAATGTAAATGAGTTGAGGTGGAAGTCGAGCGCGTTTCAGTGTGAGCCAGGTTCCGAACCCTCAATAGCCAAGCGGCCCTTTAGACACCCAAACCAAAGTTTCCCTTTATATTGTAAGTGAAAAGAGTCTTTTCAGAGGTAAATTAATGCCAGAACAGCACTGGAACAGTTCTGGAACAGGCACTGGAAGATGCGTGCCAAAGCCGAACCTAGTGCCGGAGGGTAACGAAACAGCCCACGAGTCAAAGCTTGAACCCAATTTACATTTGAATGATAATCATATAGTTTTATTATGATTTGGGTATTGATTTGCTTTTCTGTAAATGCAACCTGATCTTATTTTGCTATTGTTTGAAGTTTTGTGTATAAAATATTTTATCTATTAATCTTTTCAGATTAACTTTTGAGATGAAATTTAAGCTACTTTGTTAAAGAAACAAATGTTTAGAGAAATGAGGTTAAAGCATCACTCTTGAGGAGTGTTTTTTGTATTTTTTTTTTTTGGTCCGTTTACATGCACATCAGGTGATGGACACGCCCCATCCTACAGATGTATATGTTGCAGTTTCTCTTATTCACTTAACCTGCACGTGGGAGGAAACCGGAGTACCCAGAGGAAACCCACCAAGCGTGAGGAATCGACCCTGGACCCTTCAGGTATAAGGCCTCAGTGCTCGTCATTATGCCACAGTGCTGCCAACTAATTGTATAGGAGTGTTTTATTTGAAATCCGGTGCTAATGAAAGGGATGTAACCTGGAAATAAGTAAAACCTGACCAGAAATAGACAAAATGAACATGATGTTGTTTTTAATAAATAAAAATGTGCTCCTTTTTTATTTCACCGTTTTCTTGTTCTGATTATTGCAGTGATGTGTTTCCCGTTAGAGATCTAGGTGCGTTTCTGTTTGGCTTGTTGACTCTTGTTGGCTTATGACTACCCTGACAGACATACTGTAAGAACAGTGGTGTCAAAAGTATTCACCTCCATTACTTGAGTAGAAGTATAGATACTAGGGTTTAAAAAGACTTCTTTAGAAGTTGAAGTATCAACTCGAGCTTTTTACTCAAGTAAAAGTGTAAAAGTACTGGTTTCAAAACTACTTAAAGTATAAAAGTAAAAGTAACGTGAGGGGGAAAAAGCATTAAGGATAAAAGCTTAGGCTGTGCCACGGGCCTGTATACTACTGTACACTAACACCTCATATACTACTGTACACTAACACCTCATAAAAAGAAAAGAAGAATGTGTTGTTGTTTTTTTGTTGTATTTATTAACAGCCATAGTGATTTGGGATTCTGTATATGACAGTTGAAAAAGAATGCATTTTAGTACAATGCAAATACATTAAAGAGCCATATATGTGTACTACTGAGCATTAACATGTTTTATGGAGAAGAAGATATGATAACTAGTTGCCTATAAGTATTTTAATGGTGCATAAAGTCAAACTTCAGAGGCGTGTCATCAGTAACCTTTATTGGAATGTAAATGTACATCCGAGCTTAGCTGCAGGAATCTGTGAGCAACATACAAGAAAATTAGTGACCCAGGGCAGGCTTAGTAACAATTACCCTTGTATGGTTGTCTACAATAAACATTAGTGCTGTCAGAATGAAGGATTCATCCAAGTGATTAATCAAAAAATATATATAAATTATATACAGTATATATATATATACCTCTTCGCTGGTGTTTGGTTGTGACATTTCGCTCGAATCTTGGGTCTCTGTCATGGACATCTTCGTCTACTTATCACAACGTTGTCAACCGAAAATTTATTCAAACGTACTTGCTGGAGTTTGTGACATAACGTCATGTGCAGGTGCGATGGATCGTGTACCAACCAATAGGGTGTCGGACTGGTATGTTTATACTTCTCATCCAACCACAATCAAATTCACTCCATCCGGATGGCGCCATTTATCCGCATGTTTGTTTTTTTTTGGTTTGTTTGTTTGTTTTTTGAAGGACAAGCTGAAATAAAATAGGAGTAACGAGGCTATTTTTAAAAAGTAAGGAGTAGAAAGTACAGATAATTGTGTGAAAATGTAAGGAGTAGAAGTAAAAAGTCGGCTGAAAAATAATTACTCCAGTAAAGTATAGATACCCAAAATATCTACTTAAGTAATGTAACGAAGTATTTGTACTTCACTACTCGACACCTCTGTGTAAGAAGAACAAACAAACAAACAAACCAAAATTTACACAACAGACTGAAAGATGGGAAGTTTGGTTTTGTGTGTGGGTTTTTTTTTTGTGTGCTGTGTTTCTTTTTTCAGGTTCTTTCTGTTTGAAAATAAATAAATAAAAAACTTTGAACAGTAGTTCATGTATCTGTATGAGGGGTCTGTCGACTCAAATCAGCATGTGTGTAAGAAAAACACGTCTGTTTACTTTCCTTTCTCTTCTTCTTCTTATTCATTTTGAAAGTTTATTCTTGGACAACTGAAGTCAGTCCTGTACCTAATTATCTGACGCAGTCATTACGTGTCCAATCCAAGGAGACTTTAGACAGTCATTTAGTGTGAGGTTACTCATACTGAAGTCTTTCCCGAATCTTTTATGTCTCCATAGTTTTACGGCACCATGTGCCAAATTAACATCTGAAAATCTTCTGCGGCCCGAACAAACCAGATGATGCAAAGCTCATCACTTCCTTCTCTCCCTGACACACTCATATTTCTTCTTTTATCTCAGCACATTTAGCAGAAGCCTCAGCAGAAATGTGTTTCCACTTCTGTCCAGTCCGATCCTTTAAGTGATTCATCCTCTTTTATCATATGATCTCACCTTCAGTCACTTCAGCCTTTTGTTAACCCGACACGTCACTTTCTTTTCCACAACATGACAAAGGATTGGTCCACACAGATGCTTGTTCAGTCCCTTGTTATTTCAGGACTGGACAAGTCTAGTTGGTCCAAATGCAGCTGAATGTCTCTAGATTCTTCCACATCACTCCCATTATTTCTTCCCCTCCTCAATCTGCCCGCATTAGATTAAAACAACTGATGCTTTCCTCCATCTTAAAGCCCTTATCAGTAACCTGATCATCCAGTATAAGGATGTACTTAATGCGAACGATTTCAAAGCACGATTTCTGTAAGTCGTGGATCTCTGGAGAAGGATGTCTGCAAAAAGCATCCAGATGCAAACAGCACACAGGACGAAGATAAAATAAAGAAGAACAACTCGAATCAACTCGAATGGATTTATTATTTCTGATTTATTTTGTGATTACAACATTGTCTGAGCCCCATTTGAAGTGAGATCAAATTCACAGAGATCAACAGAGCAAAAAAACCCACCCGTGATAAACTGTGAACAACATGGAAATGGCGTCCTGGGCAGAAAGAAACCCGTCTGTGGGGTAAACACTGTAGACTGGCTCAGGCTTTAAAGAAACATGCAATCTAGATATGTTTGATGAGCGTCCCGGTAGCTTATACCAAATAAATCCTTCAGACAGGAAAAACATCCGATCAAACAGCTCTCTCGGATCCACTTGTAATCAAACTGCCAGTATTGTGTTACAGTATCTCAGACGCTTATTAGAATCAAATGTGGCTTTGTGTTTGTGCCATGTAGCCGTCTGTTTGTTAACAGACAAAACATTTTGTTAGTTTTTCATCATCTATTTACTATAGCTTGCTTGTTCCAGAGTCCCGGAGTTCCTCATTTTAGCTTCAACCACACGATAAGAATTTCGATATATACTGTAGAAAAGCCGAAGTCTGTTTTGAAATAACCCACATGGTAACATTCCCTTACCAACACTCAGCTGGATAGTACAGCAAAGACAAAGCTAGGTAGCTGGCTAACACACACCTGTAACCAACTACATTAGCAAACAGCACAATCCGCACATGAGCATCAACACAGAACCTAGAACCTAGAACGTTAACACTTTCAGAGTTTATTGGTGTCAACACTCTGGGTATCTTTTACCACCTGTCTAAAACTCCTGCTAATGGTTTTAACTGCTGATGTTCTCGTCTGTGCAATAGAGTGCTGGGGAGAAGCATCATCTCACAAGCAGTGACTTCCAGGAGGCAGCACGTGAAAAAAATGTGCTGTCCACTATGGCCAACCACCACCACCCACTACACAGAGCTTACGGCAAAGGCAGGGGTGTTTTACCTTAAGTGGATGACTCCTGTCACAAAGCTGATTAACTGACAGGTTCAGCAAATCTTTTGTCCGCGGATTGATTTGGCTTTTAAACACCTCTCTATGGGGCATGGATTGTGGAAACGATGCTACCCGCATAACTTTCTTATCTTTTAGCCTCAGGTTGTGCTTGTTTACTCTTAGGTTTACATAATTACACCATTATGCGTAGACCTGGTCACTTTCATGATCTTTTTTTTCCTTCCAGATCTTCTCTCACATTTAGTCATATCTAATTTCCCAGCGGACATTACGGCACTCCAACATTAACATCTAACATCATGTGTTTCAGCCAATCGCATCTTTTCCAATCGCTCACTCACGCACCACCGGGAACGGTGTAACCCACTCAGAGGTCAACGTTATCCGTTTCTTCCACTTGCATGAGTCACAGACGCACCTCTAATCCCGTCCCTCTGAGAGAGCTCGGCCAACTCGCTCTCTCTAGAACCCCAGGCTGTGAGAGGCTACGGGAATTTAACTCGGAAGATCGAGCATTTTACCGCTGCACCATCTTGTGGTTTTGCACTGCACTACTCATTTTTATCGTCTCTCACATGCATGTCATGTTTGCTGACTATACAGTACATAAGCTCCACAGTGAGCATTGGTGGCTCAGTTGTCTGCTGTGGTGACTCCTTGACTACGCAAACTGTTCATCATGCTGTTCATGTTCATGCTGTTGGACTACCATGTATTGGTCTACCATATTAACTGGGTTATGCAAAACCAGTGTTTTTCAGCAACCAAGAAAAAAAAAGAAGAAGAAAAACAGAAACGGGATTGATTTAGATTTACAGTTACCGCTCTCCACAATCCACACCTGCTGTTCTTCAGTCGGAATCGTATCCAGGTTGACCTCCCTGTTATTTTATAAGCCTGCTTCAAAGCCCAATGTTTGCTTTTTCCCGTTGCTATAGTATTCCTAAAGGTGCGTCTGAACACAGCACGGCATTCCTTTGTAAAGACAGTATGAACATTCTGTTTATAGGAACCTCCAGCATGAGAGAAGCTAATGCCTGAAGCTGTTCATGTACAGTAGGCTTCTGAACAGTTTACACACACATTAACAGTAACCGGGGAAACAAATGAATAACCGCATTAAGAATATCAATGTTTACTTTAGAATCCAAAAAAGGCTCAGCATAAGCTAAAAGTCTACAGTACAGTACAGTAACACGTAGCACTGAGCGCTAACATCACTTACCTGGCTTCAGTCATAACTGGGAAATCAATAAGCAGCATAAAACCAGAAAACATGGGCTCTTTATTTAAAGGCAAACAACACTGAAGGGGTGAAGATGAAGATGAAACTGAGTGCTATGGTACTGAAACAGATGGTGTACAGTAGGGGGTGCTGTACATTCATAAGGACTGAATAAACCTTTTATTTTATTTTATACAAAAAAATATTATAATGAAAATACCTTATTTATACACTGTCTGAGACTCTACATCAGGATTAGGTCAGAAGTTGGGAGGCGACAATGAAGGTTTATTTAGGGCGTGACTTCAAATGAAAGTCCATCAATCCACGCTTTGATTTTTCTAGAGGTCACTCGGCTCCGAAGACATGCAATTAACAAGGAAAATAAATAAACCTGCTGGTAGAAACTGAAGTAAAAAAAAAAGAGCTGATGCACCATTGTGGCTACACAAATCCAGACACCCAAGTAGAGCTAATGGTTCTCCACCCAGGAGCAGTCCAGACCTGCTGCTTTTACATGGATGATGTAATGTTGCTAAGCAGAGGCTTTAAAAATGTAAACAACATTTCTAGCTTTCAATCAGGATCATGGTATACATACATCTCGATATTAACAATTTTATAAAATCACAATTTCATGAAATACTCTAGTTGGGATTTTAAGAAATAACCAAGCTACAATGGAGGTGTTTGTTTTAGCTATTCTCATGTCTGTCTGTGGGAAATCTATAGCGACACCTAGTGCACACATGGAATTTGTGCAATGACGTTCAGGTCTATTAGTCAGTGAAATGAAAAATCATCTGACCAGAGTTTTGTATTGCACAATAAATCAATACTTCCTTTGTAGCATAACGTTTCTGTGTCAATCAAACACCCACAACCGCTAAGAACAAGGCATTCTTTTGTGCGATAAAACTTAAGATATGTGTAACAGTCAGGTCAAACAGGTCCAACGTGAACTTCTTATATATACACTACCGTTCAAAAGTTTTAGATCACTTTCTAACTCCATGATGGTTCCTGATGTTTATTTCTTTCTACATTGTAAAGTTTTGCTGAAGGCGTCCAAAAAATGCATTAATCTCCTTTGAACAATTGATATTGAGATGTTTGTGCTACTTCTGCTCTGTAAAGACTTCATAATGCCTCTAATCTGAAGTCTTCACTTATATGTTCCTGCTTGAAAAATCTACAATGATGAATTTACAGTCACAAGTGAATAATGGTGTGTGAATTGAATGGACTCTGCACACCTTTTTTCTCAAACAAAAGACTTCACTCGGTCTTAACTAATCTTCCAGTCATAAATGAGAACTCTCTGAAATTTTATGAAAGCTGATAAATGTGTGTGCCAATACATTTTCAATACGTAGGTTGCCAATAAAGGTAAATATTTAATAAAGGTAATGTTTAACTTGCAGATTTATGCTCTGTGATGAACTTTTGCCAAAAGTATAGCACTTCTGTTGTTCACTTCACAAGTTTCTCTAAATTCAAATAATTTATAAACTGTATATATGTATATACATATACTGTATATAAGTATATACTGTATAATAAAAATACAGATCTGATTTGAAATTAAAACCCAGGTTAATGCTTTATGTTCCTATGTTCTTAAGTTCTTATATATACAGAATCAGCCAAAAAATATATATAGGCACAATTCCAGAAAAGAAAACAGTATGATGTATATTCAATTACATTAATAATATTATAATATATCAAAATATAACATATAACAATAAATTTTGTATTTTTATATATATATATATATATATATATATATATATATATAGATCTTGACTCTGTATAATACTCTCTCTCTCTCTCTCTCTCTCTCTATATATATATATATATATATATATATATATATATATATATATATAGATGTACATGTCTGTCTGTCTGTACAGCAGAAATCTAACACTCTGTCTAACACAAATAAATCACATTTTACGTTAAGTTGTACTTCTTTTTTTAATCCGACACAGAACTGCTCATAACTTTTATTTATAGTGCAGGTTTAACTTCTAAACTTTTGCGTGCTGTTGTGACAAAATCTGGCTAGACAGACACACAGACAGATTTGTTTTCTTCTTCTTTTTCTGAGACTGGTCTCCTGTCAATCTCCTCCCCAATTGTCCTCTCTTCTATTTATATATGATATTCACACTTTCCCTGGCTCCTGGCAGTACTGTACTGTACAACTCTACATGTGAGGGGGAAATGGTCAATCCAGTTATCTACTGTACTTCCTGCAATACATTATATTTATAACTTGGAGAAAAATGTTAAAATATGTATTGAAGCCAACAGATTCCTGGACTTTCCCGCTTCTCTTTTCTCACAGACAGTTTGGGAGAAATATTTACAACACAGTTTGCATGGCTGTTTTTTTTTTTTTTTCCTCTTCACATTAAATGTTTTTGAGGTTTCTGCAAATTATGTCACCGCAGCGCGCGCGTTATGTAAGACGGTGCGCAGACGCGCGCGCATTCCTCAGTTCTGGCTATTATATTGTTTACTTTAAACCAGTCTGTCATTTCCATAGTGCGGGTCACTTATACTGTATTAAATAGTTGTTAAGACGCAGTGCAGACTGCAGGAAGCGAGGAGGAAACTTGTCTTACCTGCACACGTGGTGAGGAGAGACAGGAGCAGTACGAAGAGCTCCATCTCACCAGCAGCATGTTACTGTAGACCTCCAGTCCTGGACTACACCTGAGTCTACACACTGCACGCGCACAGCGCACCAGTCTGCCGCCGGATTCTCCGTTACTGCTGTCACGTGACTCTCTGTGGCGGCGGCGGTGGAGGAGTCGCGAGTGAGTTCTGACTCACCGTATCGATGTGACTCACTGGACCCGATAACATTCCTGTGGAATTAGACAATATAATGAACATAATGAAATGAATCATAAAACGATACTACTACTAAATACTAATAAATGACCATTTAAACCATTTAAAATACACACATCTGTAAACATCTGTTACATTGACAAATGATTTCCAATTCATCTTCTTATCAAAGTACAATACCAGAGTTCTGATATTCACACTAACCCCAGCCTAATTACCTGTACAGTATATATATATACACACTCAGCAAAAAAAGAAACGTCCTCTGACTTTCAGCTGTTTTTACTTTCAGTAAACTTAATGTGTAAATATTTGTATCAACACTAAAAGAGCCGACACCATAAGACATAAAGTAAAAATGTTTCCCAATGTGTCCCTGAATGAAGGGAGGCTCAGAATCAGTCAGTAGCAGTCAGTATCTGGTGGCCACCAGCTGCTTGAAGTACTGCAGTGCATCTCCTCCTCATGGACTGGACCAGATTTGTCAGTTCTTGCTGTGAGATGGAGGGATTGTGTGTTCCTGGTGTGACTCGGGCAGTTGTTGTGGCCATCCTGTACCTGTCACGCAGGTGTGATATTCGGATGTACCCATCCTGTGCAGGTGTTGTTACACGTGGTCTTCCACTGCGAGGATGATCAGCTGTCCTTCCCGTCTCCCTGTAGCGCCGTCTTAGGCGTCTCACGGTGCGGACATGGCGATTTATTGCCCTATAGCCACATCAGCAGTCCTCATGTCCCCCTGCAGCATGCCTAATGCACGTTCACGCAGATGAGCAGCGACCCTGGGTGTCTTTCTTTGGGTGTTTTTCACAGTCGGTAGACGAGTCTCTTTAGTGTCCTGCGTTTTTACAACTGTGACCTTAAATGCCTACTTTCTGTAAGCTGTTAAGGTTTTAACGACCATTCCACAGGTGCATGTTAATTAATTGATTATGGTTAATTGAACATGCATGGAAAACATTGTTTAAACCCTTTACAATGAAGATCTGTAAAGTTTTTACAACATTATTGTTGAAATACACAGTCCTGAAAAAGGGGCGTTTCTTTTTTTGCTGAGTTTATATAATATAAAAGAAAGGTTTTGTCTATACATTGGTCACAACTCACTCCTTCAATTATATCATTACAGAAACATTTCTGTCTGTTCAGTCAAATTTTGTTGTGATTTTGCCAGTTAAACCTGCACCATGAACTAAATCAAAATGTTGAGTAAAAGTGAAGTTATGAGCATTAAAAAAAAAAAAAAAAATTATAAACCGCAAGTTTTGACAGTGAACTGCGCATGCGTCAAACTATGGCCACGTCTTAAATCAACCGCTGGACAGAATTTCATGAAACTTGTGCAGTAGATATCTGCCATAAGTTTAACCTAACTTTCATAAGTGAAAGTCAAAATGTTGAGTAAAAGCGATGTTACGAACAGGTATGTCACTCACTCACATCTTCTATACCGCTTTATCCTGGGTTGCGTGGACCTGGAGCCTATTCCAGGACTATTTTTTTCTTTTCTTTGTCATTCTACAACCCTAAATGACTGCTCTGTTCTTAACTGTAATACTGTACAGTGGAAAGAAAAATTATTTGAACTACTTGAAAATATTCTGGTTTTCCGCATTAGCAGGTCATGAAATGTCATCTGATTTGGTCCAAAAAGTAAGTGAAACTGTTTATTTCAATTATGTCAATAATGACATAAAAGATCATGACTGTTTGTGTTTTATCAGTTTAGAAATTGTTTGTTTATATTTGTAACTTTGTTGAGTACTTTTTATGACCAATTTATAAAAAAAAAAAAAAGAAACTTGGAAATCGTTCACATATTTTTTCTTGCCAAAATAAATAATCATTAATATCTTGCAGTCCTGGGTGTACCCTGCCTCGTGCCCTGAGTCTCCTGGGAAAGGCTCCAGGTCCCCGCGACCCTAGTACAGGATAAAGCGGTATAGAAGATGAATGAATAATATCTTGCACATGGAGACAGTGCAGTTTTCATAGGTCACAATTAAACAGTTGGTCAGGGTTTCTATAATCTCACATGACACTCCCTATAATTTCTGTAGGAGATTTGTGTTTGGGTATTTTTAGCATCTTAAGAAGTGGTGTTGAGAGTTCGATGAGGAGAGGAGGAGGAGAGGAGGATGAGGGAGTCCATAGAAAACATGAATGAGCTGTTTTCATAAAGCTTAAAGAAAGACAAGTTTCATATTCTTCAACATTTTAACATTTTATTTAATAAATATTTATTTATAAATATCCCTAGTTCTATATGGATCTACGTATATTGGTCAACATAACATATACTATAGAATATATTAGCAGTAAAACTGAACAACATGACAATTTACAGTGCATTGCTTGACAGAAGGAAAACAAAGTCTACACTGTGATATTCTGTTCGCCTGCCTTTAACTCTGATTATGATCCACAATAATGTCACATTTAATATGTAAAAATGATTCCTCATACGCCTAGAACAACTCCTACAGTTGAGTCCTGGAATATACCCCGTCCCATCAGGGAAGGAAAAACTCCATAGATGTGATAACCTGGTAATTCATTAATACATTCAGGTGGTCAGCTGACTTCCTTTTATTGCCTGAAGCAACCCCAGATCATAACACTACCTCCAGAGGCTTGTACAGTGGACACTATACAAACGACAAAAATAATCCTAGATTTTTTTTTTATTAACCATTAATAAGACCACTACAGAAATCTCCACATCAACAATATACAGTAGTGAGGACTTCATGAATGTAAATATTAGGCAAAAAATTCAGGCTTTGAAACCAGACAATTCAATTGATGCAGATGAAAAACAAATCACATCAGATCAGAACCTAGAGTACTTTACTCCCTTTAAATAGTATGAACTAAATTCATTCATCTCTTCCGCAAAACCATCAACTTAGATCCCATACCGACACATATTTACTTAAGCAGACAGTACCAGCAATAAAGGAACCCCTGTTGAAAATAGTTAATTCTTCACCCAGCAGTGGGTTTGTTCCAAAATCTTTTACATTAGCAGTTATTAAACCACTAATTAAGAAACCTGATCTCGACCCCTGTCAGCTGTCCAACTACGATATCAAACCTCCCCTTTATCTCTAAGATTCTGGAGAAGATCGTTTTGTTCATATCTACATAGGACTAGCATACACAAACTATATCAGTCAGGATTTAGGCTTCATCACAGCACAGAGACAGCACGTGTTAAAGTAGTAAATGACCTCCTAGTGGCCTTGATCAGGGTTGCATCTCATTGCTTGTGTTACGCGACCTCAGTGCAGCTTTTGACACTATTGATCATATTCAATTCAATTCAATTTTATTTATATAGTGCTTTTAACAGTGGTCATTGTCTAAAGGCAGCTTCACAAAAATTGAAAGAAAACATGAAAATAAAATGTATGGAAGTGTGTACAGTATGTGTGAGAAATATATGTCTAGATAATAATGAGATTGTCCCTGATTAGCAAGCCAAGGGTGACGGCGACAGTGGCAAGGAAAAACTCCCTGAGATGGCAATAGGAAGAAACCTTGAGAGGAACCAGACTCAACAGGGAACCCATCCTCATCTGGGTGATAACGGATAGAAATTATATAACATCCTGTGTGTTATGCAGCTGAAAGTTCAATATAACAGAAGTACTTTAAATTAACATGAAGTTCAGTTCAGCATAGGGCTGGTGTACGGCTATTCCAAAGCTTTGGAGGTAAATATGAAAAAGCCCTACCCCCTTTTGTAGATTTTGATATTCTGGGAACTACCAGAAGTCTGGATTTTTGTGATCTTAAGGCGCGTGGTGGATTGTGTCGTATCAGAAGACTGGCCAGATATGTAAGTAATACTATTTTGTAATTAATTCTAAATTGAACAGGTAGCCAGTGCAGGGATGATAATATTGGGGTTATATTGTATGATCACATTTTCTTGATCTAGTGAGAACCCTGGCGGCTGCATTTTGGACTAACTGAAGCTTAATAATGATAATACATTTATTTATAATGCACATTATATTTGAAACAAATCTCAAAGTGCTACAAAATTAATTCGACCCGAAAGCTCTGATAATAAGATAAGTTTTAAGACCAGATTTAAAAGCATCAACAGTCTGTGGCGTCCTCAGATACTCAGGGAGAGCATTCCACAGTCTGGGTGCAGCTGAGCAAAAAGCTCGATCTCGCATGGTATTAAGTTTAGTCTTAGGAGTTTTCAAAAGATGTACTGATGCAGAGCGGAGATTCCGTGTGGACGTATGTGAGGTAATAAGTTCTTTGAGGTAGGGAGGGGCATCCCCATAAATACACTGGTGGGTTAGAAGGGCAACCTTGTAATCAATTCTAAATGAAACAGGGAGCCAGTGGTTTAATATGGTCGTATTTACACCCTCTCATCAGGATCCTAGCAGCACTGTTCTGAATATACTGCAGCTTTTCCGGTAGTCCCAATGAGAAGTGCATTGCAGAAGTCCAGCCTGGAGGAGACAAACGCATGGACTAACTTTTCTGCATCAGCAAACGTGACTGCTGGACGCAGTTTTGCTATATTCCTGAGGTGGAAATAAGACGTTTTACACAGATGTTTAACATGAGCCTCATATGTCAAATGAGAGTCCATTTTAACCCCAAGGTTTATAATGGATGTTGACAATGGGATATCCTGACCAGAAAAGGTAATACTGGTGATGTTAGATGTCCTAACCTGGTGTGGGGTGACTATTAAATAGCTTCAGTCTTAGAGCTGCAGGAAATTTTGCTTCATCCATGACTTTATCTCCTCCAAACAGATGGTCAAAGTGGATGATGGCGGAGTAGACTAGCAGGTTGAATTTATCCTGAGGTAGAGCTGAGTATCATCAGCATAGCAATGAAATAAAATACCATGCTGGCTGATGATACAGCCCAGGGGAAGCATATACAGTACAATATAAACAAAATGGTACTGAGCTCAGAGCCCTGAGGAACACCACAGGTGACATTGTGTATAGCAGATTTAGCCTCTCCCAAGGCAACATGCTCCGTTCTTTCAGTAAGATAAGATGAGAACCAGTTGTAAACAGAGTCAGAGAGTCCAACAGTGTGACGTAATCTGTGAAGCAGAATGTTGTGATCAACAGAATCAAAGGCCGAAGACAAGTCCAACAGGATGAGAAGCGATGGAAAACCAGCATGCCGACATCAGCAAGTCATTCGTGACTCTAACCAGAACTGTTTCCACGATGTTTCAGGGGCAGAAACCAGACTGGAATATCTCAAACAAATTATTTTGTTTTAGATGAGACTGAAGCTGTGCAGCAATTACTTTTTCCAGCACTTTTGAAAGGAACGGGAGGTTAGAAATGGGCCTGTAGTTTGCAAGTACTTCTGGATCTAAGGTGGATTTTTTAAAAAGTGGTCTGATGATAGCAGATTTCAATGTAGCGGGAACATATCCAGTTTGGAGAGAGTGATTTATTATCCTGGTAATCAGGGGACTTATAACACAAAGGTTGGATTTAACCAGAACTGTAGGAAAAGGGTCCAGAGCACAATTTGATGGTTTCATCTTTCTGACAATTACCTCAACCTCTTACTGTTTAACTTCAGAGAAACAGCAGAAAGGTTGCAAATTCTTGAATTCTTGAAGTTTGTTTATTGAGGATGCAGGACAACCACCTAGGAATGCATTACAATAGTTCAGTCTGGAGGTCATGAATGCATGAACTAGCTTTTCTGCATCAGATACGGATAAAATTTATCTAAGCTTGGCAATATTTTTACAGTGGAAAAAGGCTGTTTTTGTGATATTGGAAATATGATTTTCAAAGGACAAGTTACTGTCTAATATTACGTCTGGCCTTCCACTATCGAACTGGTAATAACAGTACATCCTTCTAAACGCAAGCTGAATTGTGAGAGTTGTTGTGTACTGGTTTTTGGGCCAATAAGTAATATCTCTGTTTTATCTGAATTTAGTAAAAGTCAAAAATGGTAAACAATATTTTATATCCTTGACACACTCTGTTAGTCTAGACAACTTGATGTATAACTGGGTATCATCAGCATAACAATGAAAACTAATCCCATGTCTTCTAATGATGTTACCCAAGGGAAGAATGTACTGTACAGGATATTGAGAACAGCAAAGGTCCTAAAACTGACCCGTGTGGGACCCCATATTTCACTGGCATTACACCAGACGGTTCTCCATTTACTGTAGATCTACAAAATGGTATCGATCAGACAGGTAGGATCTAAACCATTTTAATGCCTGTCCCTGAATACCTATGTGATTTTATAAGCGATCTATGAGAATATTATGATCTATAGTGTCAAATGCAGCACTAAGATCAAGTAAGACTTAAGTAGTATTGAGATACAGCCTTGGTCCGAAGCTAAAAACAAGTTATTTGCAATCTTAACTAGTGCATAAGAATGTGCATATGTGAGCTGCTACTACCTTTTTAAATATTTTTTTTATATAAACGGAAGGTTTGAAATCGGTCTGTAATTTGTTATTTCATTCTGGTCTAAATGAGATATTTTAAGAAGAGGCTTAGTAACTTAGTAACTTACCAACTTGAAAGGTTTGGGGACGTAGTATCCTAGTATTTTCCTTCACATATATAAAACATTAAATGGTCTCGTGCCGCCGTATCTGAGCGAACTGCTAGTGTCTTACGATCCGCCACGCCTACTTCGATCAAAGGATGCAGGCTGCTTGTCAGTACCGCGTATTATGAAAACTACAGCTGGGGGCAGAGCTTTTTCTTACAAAGCCCCAAAATTATGGAATAGTCTTCCAAATAGTGTTCGGGACTCAGACACAGTCTCAGTGTTTAAGTCTAGGCTAAAAACCTATTTATTTAGCCAAGCATTTTTATAAATAGATTAGCCATAAGGTAAAGGAGCAGATCTGGGGGACTCATGGACGTAGAGTATTATGGTGAACTGGTATGTTTAGATGCTGTCTTCCTCACTCTCATTTGATCACTCAGGTTTGTTGACGGTGAGGTGATTGTTTGCTTTACATCTCAGGGAGCCCTCATGTTTGTGTTTCCTTCTGGCTCTCCCTTTTAGTTATGCTGTCATAGTTAGTCCTGCCGGAGTCCCTGCTTGCACTCTACAGTAAATATACATTCACATTATACATTATGTGACTGTGACCATACCTAACTGTTATCCCCTTCTCTCCTGTTCTCTCCCCCCCCCCCCTCTCTCTCTTTCTCTCTTTCCCTCTCTCTGTCGAGCTACACATGCCATTCCTGAGCTTCCAGTGATCCAGACTTCCTCTGCCCTCCGGACCTGTCTGACCCATCCTGATGCCGCACTTCTGGTTGGAGATCTCGTCTCATGGATGACCCATGTGTCTCTTTGAGATGCATCTCGTGTCTGTGGATGGTTTCACTCTCCTATGAAGACGGTTCTGGCCTCGACTGGTGTTGACAGAAGTTTCTCTGAAGACTTGACTTGGCTGCAGTTGCATTTGCTCGATAGTTTAAGACTGGAATTTCCTACAAGACTCCATATTAACGTCAATTAACATCAACTGTGATATTATAAATGCAGATAATTTCCTGCTATCCGTTATCACCCAGATGAGGATGGGTTCCCTGTTGAGTCTGGTTCCTCTCAAGGTTTCTTCATATTACCAGGTTCGGAATTTAGGCTTCCTATAAGATGATAAACTAAAACTTGAGAAACAAATCTCTACCGTGATTGGATCTAGCTTTTATCAGCCCTGTATGCTCGCTAAAATTAAACCTTTTCTCACTGATAAGACTCTAAAGATGGCCATTCATGCCTTCATTACAACCCAGCTTGACTATTGCAACTCTCTTTATTATGGTGTTTCTAAAGCTCAAATCGCCCGTCTTCAACTGGTTCAGAACGCTGCTGCTAAATTTCTTCTGAAAAAGAAAAAAAGGGATCATGTGACTCCGCTTCTGAAAGCATTAAATATAAATTTTACATATAAAGCATTAAATGGTCTCGCACCGCAGTATCTGAGCGAACTGCTAGTGTCTTACGATCCGCCACGCCTACTTCGGTCAAAGAATGCAGGCTGCTTATCAGTACCGCGTATTATGAAAACTACAGCTGGGGGCGGAGCTTTTTCTTACAAAGCCCCAAAATTATGGAATAGTCTTCCAAATAGTGTTCGGGACTCAGACAGTCTCAGTGTTTAAGTCTAGGCTCAAAACCTATTTATTTAGCCAAGCATTTTTATAAATAGATTTGCCATAAGGTAAAGGAGCAGATCTGGGGGACTCATGGACGTAGAGTATTATGGTGAACTGGTATGTTTAGATGCTGTCTTCCTCAGTCTCATTTGATCACTCAGGGTTGTTGACGGTGAGGTGATTGTTTGCTTTACATCTCAGTTCCCTCTCATGTTTGTGTTTCCTTCTGGCTCTCCCTTTTAGTTATGCTGTCATAGTTAGTCCTGCCGGAGTCCCTGCTTGCACTCTACAGTAAATATACATTCACATTAGACATTGTGACTGTGACCATACCGAACTGCCATCTCTCCTCCTCTTCTCTTCCTCCCCCTCTTTCTCTTTCCTCTCTCCCCGTCTCCCCCTTTCACTCTCTCTCTCTCTCTCTGTCGAGCTACACATGTGGTTCCTGAGCTGCCAGTGATCCAGACTCCCTCTGCCCTCCGGACCTGTCTGATCCATCCTGGTGCCCCGTTTCTGGTTGGAGGTCTCGTCGCATGGATGCCCCGTGTGTCTCTTTGGGATGTGTCTGGTGTCTGGGGATGATTCTATCTACTTAGAAGATGGTTCTGGCCTCGACTGGTGTTGTCAGCTGTTTCTCTGAGGACTTGACAATTCGATAGTTCAGGACTGGAACTTTCTACAAGTCTATCTGAGTCTCATTTTAACATCAATTAACATCAACTATTATAGCTGAACTGCCTGCCACCTAACACACTGTATAAATGCAGATCATTTCCTGCTATCTGTTTCACCCAGATGAGGATGGGTTCCCTGTTGAGTCTGGTTCCTCTCAAGGTTTCTTCCTATTACCATCTCAGGAAGATTTTCCTTGCCACTGTCGCCCTCGGCTTGCTCACCAGGGACTATCTGACCATTTTGATTCATACACATTCACATTCCATACAAACTTAAATAATTCTTTTGATTGTGTAAAGCTGTTTTGAGACAATGTCAATTGTTAAAAGCTCTATACAAATAAAACTGAATTGAATTGAATTGAACTTGCCACTTGATATTCGAACGGCTCCCAGTTTGACTATTTTTAAATCCCTTTTAAAAACCCATCTGTTTCCCTGGCCTACTAGGCGCTACTGTGCCTATTTTGTTGTTGTATGTATAGTGTATTTTTAGCCTTTTTATGATGTCGTGATGTGGATGTACAGCACTTTGGTCAGTCTCACGGCTGTTATAAATGTGCTTTATAAATAAACTAAACCTAAACCTAAACCTACCATCTCAAGGAGTTTTTCCTTACCACTGTCGCCCTCGGGCTTGCTCACCAGGGACTATCTGACCATTCTGATTCATACACATTCACATTCCATACAAACTTAAATAATTCGTTTGATCGTGTAAAGCTGCTTTGCGACAATGACAATAGTTAAAAGCGCTATACAAATAAAATTGAATTGAATTGAATTTGACTGATCATTATCAGTTTGTAGATTTAAATGGTGACTAATCTGCCTGTTCTCATGTAAAATTCAGTGTTCCAAAGGGTTCGGTTTTAGGCCCACTGCTTTTTTTTCTCTTTACATGCTTCCTCTGAGTAACATAATTCGTAAGCATGGTATTAGTTTTCACTGTTATGCTGATGTCACAGTTATATAATTTCCCTCTGGGGAAAGGTCTTTGAATCTTGAATATATCTCAGCAAAGCCAGAAGAGGGGGGAGAAAAGCTTAATAAAGCTTAATAAAGTTGAGCAATATGTGAAAGACATAAGAGACTGGATGTTAATTAACTTCCTTCTCCTTAGTACTGATAAGACAGAAGTTCTAGTCATAGGGCCTCAAGCAGCTAGAAGCAAGCTATTTAATCACACTGTAACTTAAGATGGCTTTCCTGTTCCATCATGCACAACAGTGAAAGACCTCAGTGTCATTATGGATTACGGTCTTTCATTCAAAGCTCAGGTGGACAATATTGCCAGGATAGCATTCTTTCACCTTTCACCATTTAATATAGCCAAGACTGGAACTGAACAATGCAGAAAGATTACTCATGCTTTTATCACCTCTAGGTTGGACTATTGTAATGCCTCACTGTCTGGTTGTTCTGTTAGGTGCATAAACAAGCTTCAGCTAGTCCAGAATGCAGCAGCGAGAGTCCTCACTAGAACCAGAAGATACAAGCACATCACCCCTATCTTATATACACTGCATTGGCTCCAAGTAAAATTTTGCATCGTTTTTAAAATACTACTTTTGACATATAAAACTTTAAACGATCTCATGCCGCAGTATCTGAGTGAATCGCTAGTGTCTTACGTCTACTTTGATCAAATTTAGGCATTTGGGGTTACTGAACATAGTTTGACTGCCCCTTAAATACTCGCCGAAGCCCTATACATTTGAAGGTGACTCATTTCAGAATTCACTTTGATAAATTATTATCCTGAAAATATAATAATAATGGAATAATGGAATAATGGAATAATGCTGGTACGTCACAGCCTAAACTAATCTGTTCCTCAGTGCTGAAGCTCCTTTTCCCAGCCAGCGCCCAAACCCCAGCCACTGGATGCAGTGCCGGTCCCAAAAACCGGATAAAATGGGAGGGTTGCTTCAGGAATGGCATCCGGCGTAAAACCTGTGCCAAGTTGTTGTGCGGACTGGATATTCCGCTGTGGCGACCCCCTTCCGGGAGCAGCCGAAAGACCAACAACAACAAGTATAAAAAGCTTTTAGGCACTTTGGTAGCAGATTCTCCATTTTTGCCAGAGTACATTTATGACCTTTCTTACCTGATGTTTTCCATTGTTTTACCAGGAATTAAACAGTAGGGAAGATTTGGCAGGATGTGTAGGAACATGAAGAACATGTTTTCTAATTTGCCACAGAAGTTCACAATTTACTCACAATACACTCAGCAAAAAAAGAAACGTCCTCTGACTTTCAGCTGTTTTTACTTTCAGTAAACTTAATGTGTAAATATTTGTATGAACACTAAAAGAGTCGACACCATAAGACATAAAGTAAAAATGTTTCCCAATGTGTCCCTGAATGAAGGGAGGCTCAAAATCAGTCAGTAGCAGTCAGTATCTGGTGGCCACCAGCTGCTTGAAGTACTGCAGTGCATCTCCTCCTCATGGACTGGACCAGATTTGTCAGTTCTTGCTGTGAGATGGAGGGATTGTGTGCATGGAAAACATTGTTTAAACCCTTTACAAAGAAGATCTGTAAAGTTATTTGGATTTGTACAACATTATTGTTGAAATACACAGTCCTGAAAAAGGGGCGTTTCTTTTTTTGCTGAGTGTATATATATACTGTATATATATATATACTCCTTGCTAGAGTGTGTGACGTAAAGTCATGTCAACCAACAGGGTGTCGGAATGGTTTGTTTATACTTCTCATCTGTAACGTCCTTCGGTAAGAAGAAATTAAAGATCACATAAACAAACGGAGTTGTTGGCGAATGTGCCGTTTACTTTTTTGTTCTCTCATGCGCATGCCCAGTGACAGATTACACACGCTTAGTTACCTCGTCCCGCTCGACGTGCTTGCGTCAGAGTCAGGATGCTGAACAGAAAACTTGGAGCAGAAGTACATGCAAACATTACATCATCCAACCGCAATCAAATTCGCTCCATCCGGATGGCGCGATTTATCTGGATGTTTTTTTTTGTTTGTTTTTTGAATGACAAGCTGAAATAAAATAGGTGTAACGAGGCTATTTTTAAAATGTAACGAGTAGAAAGTAAAGTGAAAATGTAAGGAGTAGAAGTAAAAAGTCGGCTGAAAAATAATTACACCAGTAATGTATAGATACCCAAAATATCTACTTAAGTAAGGTAACGAAGTATTTGTACTTCGTTACTTGACACCTCTGGTGTGCGCGCGCACAATTTGACACCATACTTCTTCACTCACACCAACACACACACACACACACACACACACTCTCTCTCGCCTTTACAGCCTCCCTCCCACCCCCTCCTCCTCTTGGCTTCACACACACATACAGACGCACACTCTCTACCTTACACAGAAACTCTGCTCTTTCGCGATTCTTTTCAAAGGTACAGTGCAGGTTCATTTGTTTTTTTTTTATTTACAGCAGTGATTCCGTTAGTATGCGCTCACCCGAGTGTGACTAGCAATGTTCCTTGCTAATTTTTCCGAAATTGTTTCTCTCTGTTAATGTGTGTGTGTGTGTGTAATTTGAGTTTCTATTATTTCTTATGGGAAAATTAAATTTGGTTTACGGTGTTTTGGAATACGAGCCCGCTTCCGGAACGAATTATGCTCAAAATCCGAGGTTCCACTGTAGTTATTTGATAAATAGCTTCCATACTTTATGCTCCATAAGAACCTGAAGTCTTTTTTCTCCCTGATGAGTCTCACTAACAAGTGGTTTTCTTGTCCCTAACCTGTGAGTTCTCATCACAATGTGTGTACATATAAAAAATGCTCTTACGTTCACTATTAAAAATAACTCTGATTTTTTTTTTACGATGCAACTTCGCCAAGTGCTTTAAGTGATCCCAGATTACGCTCATTCATCAATTTCTTCCGAACACATTTCTTCTGCTGAGGGTTCAGGACAATTGATTCAGCATTAATAATGTGACGGAAAGTAAACAACACGATTCCTTTTTTTTCTTCTTTGCTTAATGCGGACCAATAATTGACCCCATTGAGACAGCAACTCTTTATTGGACAGGTAGTCTAGTTTTATTTTATGGGCTTTGGTGGCTCAGTGGTGGGTTTAAATGGGAGGGTTGTGTCAGGAAGGGCGTCTGGTGTAAAAACCTGTGCCAAGTTGTTGTGCAGATATTGTGGTTGTTGTTAGTCTTTCGACTGCGGACCAGCCGATCCGCACAACAACTTGGTACAGGTTTCACAACTTGGTACAGGAGCAGCCGAAAGACTACCAACAGTATAATTTTATTTTTACCTGATGGGTGGCATTGTGGTGTAGTGCCTAGCACTGTCACGTTGCACTTCTAGGATCCAGGTTCGATTCCCTCCAGGTGTCTGTGTGCATGACCGGAGGAACTGGAGGAAACCCACCATGCATACAGGAGCAAGCAAACTTCATGCACACAGACCAGAGGTGGGAATCGACCCTGGAGGTGCATTTTTTTTTTTTTAATTCATGTTTTTAATGGTAAATTTTTTAAAAATAATTAACTATTTAAAAAATATTTTTGAATGCATGAATGTAGACATTATTATTAAACATTTTTTGTGGTATTTGATCCCCTCCCCCCCATAAAACAGTATAACGTTCCAAGTGTATAGTCCTGATAAATTTAGTGTAGAAAAGTTTTTTTTTTTGTGTTGTTACTTTGTGCAATCAAGCGTTTTAAGTGTTTACTGAACCGAATCATTGGGAGTCGAAGAGTCATTTCGAACTTGAAATGGGTCGCTGACGGTAAAAAAAAAAGCGGGGATTTCAGGTTTGTTTGTTGAAAATTTAACGATGTTGATTTAACACACATATATATAATAATTTAAGGCATAAAACGTACATTGGTTAATCTGAGACGCCATGATAGTGAATGAGTCAATCAAGCGTTTTAAGCGTTTACTGAACCGAACCATTGCGAGTCGACTCACTGAGAGAAGAGTCATTTCGAACTTGAAATGGGTCGCTGACGGGAAAAAAATGAGGGATTTCAGGTTTATTTGTTGAACATTTAACGATGTTAACTTCGCAGGTTTGATTTAACACACACATATATATAATAATTTAAAGTATATAAAACGTAAACTGGTTAATCTGAGTCGCCATGATGGTGAAGGAGTCGCCTTAAAGCTGGTGCCACACAGTGTGAATCCCCCCTCCGGTAGAGCCGACAGTGGTACAGTCCGGTCCGCGCCGCACGCGGCTGATGAACACGTGGGGTTTGTTGATCTGATAGCGTGATGTCTGTCTAATCGGGTGTAAAGGTTTATTCTGGTGCTTGTCAGTATAAGGTAGTGAGCCGAGCGTTCCCGATACTCATTTAGATGTAGATATTGTTAGTTTATTATGAATTTCAGACAGTTTATTCCCGGGGAAGAGGAAGCCGAGTAGCGCACGCGCGCTGCTGCCCCAGGCAGGACACTGAGTTTTGAGCTGCTGCAGGTATTTCAGCTGTTTCATCATCATTACATTACTTCACTTCACTGGGGATTTCCGTGCAAACCCTCTTTTTCGTCATGCCAGGCATAATGGAGGGGCTTAGAAATAGCAGGGACTATGCACAGACCCCAGTGTTGTACACTGCCACGTCACAACATGGCCTCTCCAGTGTCCATGAGTCAGATTTTATAACTCATTTCTTCTTCATTACTCTCACCTGCAGCATGCATGCATGCTTTACCCCCTTCTGTCCATCACTGTGCTCTCCAATATCATGCTAAATGTACAATTATTTATCATTTGCATGTACTAATGCATGATTGACACTTGATTGACACATGATTACTGTTTCTCATGGCAGCATTAAGGTCCTGAGCTTTGGCACTGAAGATTAAAGGTCACAGAAGATCCCGGTTGTTTTTGTGCCGTTGGAGAATCGGAGTCAGAAACCCGGGCTGTTTCCTTCCCCTGTGCTGTAAACATCCAGGCGCTGAGGTACAGTATGAGGCAGCTGTCCTGTAACTTTTCATCCTTTTCACCCGTCTATCATTCTTGTCGCTGATCCATAAACTACACAACCGTAAACCGATGTTATTATTCCAGTGTAAACGCAGCTCACAGCCGTTCTGTCTGTATTCACTACCGGCCAAACACCACATTACATTTAGTACATTCTTGCATTTGTTCATTTTCTGAAGATACAGTCTTTGTCATTTGTTCCTCAGGCCAGATCGCTAGAATTCTTGATTAGGTCATTTTATTTTTAGGTTATTACCAATCCTTTCTGACTAAAACTTATTATTGTATTGGTGCTAAAAAGTGCCTCACCTAGGTGAAGACGTTAATTTTCAGATAGGATCATAAAACACCATTTTTCATAATGCATAACGCTCCTTATCTCCCAATCCATTTTATCAGATAAAAAGAAGCACATTTGCTAATTACAGTTTCATGCCCTTTTATGTTGTAGTGTCTGTAACTTTTTGGAATTCAAATCCTTCATTGATCTTAACTGTCATTTAGATGAAACTTGGCCAATTTAGATTTCACTTGAGAAAACATAAACCTGAAAAGGTGTATTATTCTAAAATGCAGAACTGTTAAGATAATGCAACATGAATTTAACACGGTTACGGACACTACGGTTTTTTTGCTTTTTAAGGTTTTACCAAAAAACTATTTAAACAAGAATTGTAAAAACTGTACTTCTAGAAGCTTAGACCAATTCTAGTATCAACACTCATATAGTGCATTTTAAATGACTATACTTAAAACGAGACAGTATAACTCCTTTTGGAGAGGCACAATTATCTCTCCAAAACGACTGAAGTCAGCAACATGACATGTTTAGGGAAGCAGGATTGGTCACTTCTATATTGCATAAACTTGAAGTAGCTCCTTTGGTACACACAAACCGGATTCCAAAAAAGTTGGAACACTAAACAAATTGTGAATAAAAACTGAATGCAATGATGTGGAGATGGCAAATGTCAATATTTTATTCAGAATAGAACATAAATCACGGAACAAAAGTTTAAACTGAGAAAATTTATCATTTTAAGGGAAAGATATGGTGAATCAAAATGTCATGGTGTCAACAAATCCCCAAAAAGTTGGGACAAGGCCATTTTCACCACTGTGTGGCATCTCCCCTTCTTGGAGACCAGTTTCTCAAGTTTAGAAATAGGAATGCTCTCCCATTCTTGTCTAATACAGGCCTCTAACTGTTCAATCGTCTTGGGCCTTCTTTGTCGCACCTTCCTCTTTATGATGCGCCAAATGTTCTCTATAGGGGAAAGATCTGGACTGCAGACTGGCCATTTCAGTACCCGGATCCTTCTCCTACGCAGCCATGATGTTGTGATTGATGCAGAATGTGGTCTGGCATTATCTTGTTGAAAAATGCAGGGTCTTCCCTGAAAGAGATGACGTCTGGATGGGAGCATATGTTGTTCTAGAACCTGAATATATTGTTCTGCATTGATGGTGCCTTTCCAGACATGCAAGCTGCCCATGCCACACGCACTCATGCAACCCCATACCATCAGAGATGCAGGCTTCTGAACTGAGCGATGATAACAACTTGGGTTGTCTTTGTCCTCTTTGGTCCGGATGACATGGTGTCCCACATTTCCAACAAGAACTTGGAATCGTGACTCGTCTGACCACAGAACAGTCTTCCATTTTGCCACACTCCATTTTAAATGATCCCTGGCCCAATGAAAACGCCTGTGCTTGTGGATCTTGCTTAGAAATGGCTTCTTCTTTGCACTGTAGAGTTTCAGCTGGCAACGGCGGATGGCACGGTGGATTGTGTTCACTGACGATGGTTTCTGGAAGTATTCCTGAGCCCATTCTGTGATTTCCTTTACAGTAGCATTCCTGTTTGTGGTGCAGTGTCGTTTAAGGGCCCGGAGATCACGGGCATCCAGTATGGTTTTACGCCCTTGACCCTTACGCACAGAGATTGTTCCAGATTCTCTGAATCTTCGGATGATATTATACACAGTTGATGATGATAACTGCAAAGTCTTTGCAATTTTTCGCTGGGTAACACCTTTCTGATATTGCTCCACTATCTTTCTGCGCAACATTGTGGGAATTGGTGATCCTCTACCCATCTTGGCTTCTGAGAGACGCTGCCACTCTGAGAAGCTCTTTTTATACCCAATCATGTTGCCAATTAACCTAATTACTGTTAATTGGTCTTCCAGCTCTTCGTTATGCTCAAATTTACTTTTTCCAGCCTCTTATTGCTACTTGCCCCAACTTTTTTGGGATTTGTTGACACCGTGAAATTTGGAATCAACATATTTTTCCTTTAAAATGATACATTTTCTCGGATTAAACTTTTGATCTGTCATCTATGTTCTATTCTGAATAAAATACTGACATTTGCCATCTCCACATCATTGCATTCAGTTTTTATTCACAATTTGTTTAGTGTCCCAACTTTTTTGGAATCCGGTTTGTGTGTGTACTGTATATAAATATGGAAAATGTGTGTACCAAAGGAGCTACTTCTCAAGTTTATGCAATATAGAAGTGACCAATCCTGCTTCCCTAAACATGTCAAGTTGCTTTGGTCGTTTTGGAGAGATAATTGTTATAAAGTTATCTCTCCAACTGTTTTTAGTATTGTGATGATTACTAAAAACAGTGGAATGGTCATATAAATGGAAGATTTAAATTCTCCGCTCAGAAAATTAAAAACTATGGGTTTCAAATGCAAAATGGCCAAAACACAGTATTGGTGCTTTTGCATTTGAAAACCATAGTTTTTAATTTTCTGAGCGGAGAATTTAAATCCTCCCTTTATGACCATTCCACTGTTTTTAGTAATTGCTTCCTGCACTTTTTTCTTTTATATTGTTTATATATCCTTCCTCTCCTCCAGATTTCCCCATCATCCTCAGACAGAGAACATCATATCCCATTGTCTAACTCCACAAACTTCTTATCTCGTGCTCCAAGCATAAAGCTGTTATGTCCGAGGTATTCCTCCTGGAAAAGTAACTGATGCTTTATGACCGTTTCCGCATCCGTCATACTTTATTATAAAGCTGCAGCAATGTGTCCATAGATAGATCAGTAAGATGGTTTATTACTGTAGAACACATCTGGTCCTTAACAGTGAAGGAAACGTGTTGCGGTTAGTTTCTGTTTTATTTAATGTTGCAATGTTAAAATATATAATTAGCAAATAAGCTAGAGGCTAAAAAATATAATTGTCGTACATTATCGTACACGGGTTCTAATTATATTTTCTATCTGTCGAGTCATTTGGAGGGCGACTGAATATACAGTACATCTTACACTAGAAATAGTTTACACTGTTCACACACACACACACACACACACACACACACACACACGCGTTACCTACAGGAGGGATTTGTTTCAAAAGCTTTATGTTGTGAAAAAAGTGAGATTAGGAAATTTGTGTTTCTTATTCTTTTGTTTTTCCAGCACATGTGTAACATCTGTCTATCTTCTCATGCATTCACTGCTAAACGTCTCACTGTACGATCATCAGCTTGTCTTATCCAGGAGCTCCACCGGCTTTCCTTCTGCTGTTTATTTACTCCAAGGACAAATCATTCATTCCAAAAGAAAATTCTGCTCCCTTACACAATTATTTTGTCATTGTCTATTTTGTGTTTAACTTGATTTGAACAAGTGATTTGTCTATATGTCGAAGCTAATGAACCCTCCTTGGAAAACAGACGATTAAAATTGGCCCTACAATATACACTCAAGCTGAGAACAAATAAGGAAAATCCAGCAAATCAACATTCAACAATCTATCAAAAGAAACCAAACTATATCCGCCCGCTTGGTTTACATATTAAAACACATCTAGAGAACCTGAAAGTTGACTTGAACATCCTAGAACAGACACATTTTTGCAGAGTTGCCCCATGGAACCTCAAAAAGCCCAACATCTACCTGGATCTATGAAAAAAACCCAGAAGTCTAAAAACCATCCGAACGAATATCAATTACCTAATAATATCCGACTCAAAATCACGTCTCCAAGCCGTAGAAAATCTAAAAACAGACCATCCAACAATAGTGGAAATACTAACAAAGGTATCATTACTAGAAGCCAATAATTTTAACATAGTTTTCTGTTGGACACCCGGACACTCCGGAACCCCTGGTCACGAGAAATCAGACAGAACTGCAGAGGAAGCTTTATCTAAAAAACCAGCAGAATGTTTTATTCCCTTCTCAGATTTGAAGGCAATTTTAAATGAATACATCAAAAATAAATGGCAGTCAGAATGGGACCAAAGCCCAAATAATAAACTATATAAAATAAACTCTGATGTCAGATCAAGACACACTTTTCCGTTTAAAAATCGCTGGGATCATGTGGCCTACACAAGGTGCAGGATAGGACACACAAAAGCAACACACTCATCCTCAGGCCTGACTCTCCTCTACTGATGCTATTTGAATAACGTTATTAGTTCCATCTCCTCCCTCTTTCTTTCGCTCCTTCTAACTGCTTCTGAATAACCCATGATGTTGATTTGCTTCATGCTGATCTCCACATTGCGGACGCCTTCGCTTCCCTCTTCCAGACTGCGGCTCCATGTGCATTAATAACGTGGAAGCGTTAAAGGGGTGCAGAGTCACACTGGGATCTTACATCCTGTTTCAACTTTTCCATGAGAATTTCCAATCCTGAAATTCCGGAATCGCTGATGAGCTTTCGGGTCCCATCCCGTGTCCTGTCCTCAGTAACCGCTTTACTCACCTCAACTCTCTGGATGATCTGTCAAAGTATTTCTAAATGATCTTCATCTATTGCTCATCCAGTTATCACTCCCTCATTTCCCTCAGCAATCCTCCGTTCACGTGCAGATGTTTTCAATGTGCACTGCTTCATTTTTCTGCATTTCTATCAACACGATTCCATCCTTCAGAATGGAATGTCCATAAACGTCTCCTGGTTAGTTTTTTTTTTAGTTCCCTAGACAGGACTACAGTACATGTGGACCAAGACTGACTGTTTATCTTCCCTTTTGGAATTTTAACTCTTCAGGACATCGAGTTTTCAGCAGCTGCTCCAGGCATTTAATGCTTATTTATCTGCTTGGAGATTTCTCTGCAAAGCCTCTCCTTGCCTCATGCCAGACATAATCGAGGGGTTTAGTAATAGCACAGACTATTCACAGAACCCGGTGCATTACACTGCCACGTCACCACATCACCTCCACAGTGTCCATCAGTCAGATTTCAGTTTATATCTGACAGGTTGGAATCTGCTGCCATCAGGATGCCCGAGCGTCGCGTGGCAGCAGGTTCCCTCAGGGTTACGCTGCATAACTCATACACACTTGCACGTATGAACACGAAAATTGGTAGACATTTAAAGCTCATTGAGCCGAACAACTATCCAAATTCTCGCCATCTGTGAGAGTTCGTACATTTCCATGAGAATTTACACACATTAAGCCGTTCCTCATTTGATATAGAAAAATTACCCTCTTTTTCCCATTTTTCTTTAATATATTCTGTAGAGTGAATTTATTTTTTTTATAACATTTGGATACGACATCTTTATTTGGACCACGTTGATAAGCACCTGTAAATATCTTTACAACTGGGTCGTCAAAGTCTGTTTTACTTTTGATGTTGTTTTCAATGTGATTGCGTAGTTGGAGATATCTATATAAAAATCATGTTTCTCAAGATAATAATATTCTTTCTTCAAACTTTCAAAATCTCCATTTTTCCGTAAGAGGATAGAATGTTGTTATTCCTTTTGAGATCCATGATTTGAATCTATAATCCATTCTATTAGGTTTAAAATCACGGCCATAAGCACACCATTGAATTATCTGTAATTTACAATCCAATTTACACTCTTCGTTTATTGTGTTCCAGATTTATACTGTAGTTGGACTTTAATCCATGGCTTTTGCACCTCATCTATAAATCTTCTCCAGTTTTTATGGACCAATACGGCTTGAATTATGGCGAGTTCAGTATCTTTCCACCTATAGCTTTATACACACCGGGTTACATACTGTATGTTAATTGAATAGTTAGTCTGAGCCGCATAAAAATAATCCTTACAGTAAAATGGGGTAATGCCATACTGTACCTCCTTCCTCTTTTGAAAGTTTTGAATTTAATTATTTCCCTTGCCAAATAAACCTAGAAATGATCTTCTCTAATTGAGACCAGTGTTTTGAGGGAATTTCTACTGAGAGCCTGAAACAGGTAGAATTTATCTCTAATATATTTTGGAGTTGTATAATGCAAAGTCAAAATTAGCGTTTTTTTTTTGTTGTATATTTAATTTATATCCTGCATATCTGCCAAATTTTTCTAGAAGATTCATTAATTCAGGAAACGAGTTGGTGGGTTTACTTCAATAAATCAAAATATCATCAGCATATGAAGCCAATTTGTGATGATCTTCTCCATTTATACTGATGCCTTTAATGTTTCCCGTTTGCCTTATCCACTGTGCGAGAGGCTCTATATATATATATATACTGTATACTGTAGAGCGCAAAGAGCAGTGGTGAAACTGGCCATCCCTGTCTTGATCCATGTTCTAAGATGATGGTATCTGAAAGGTGCCCGTTTATTTAAATTCGGGCAGATGGTTTATTATAGATCGTTTGGAAGATCCTAACAAAAATGTTGTTGATGCCAAATCTTTCAAGAGCCGCATACAGGAAGGGACAACTTACAGAATCAAAAGCCGTCTCCGCATCTAAGAGCTTCCTGTCCGTCTTGTTGAATAAGATTCTCTTTATCTTAGTCATTAAGTTTAATTTTTGTTCTTTTTTTGTGTTGTCTCTCAAGTTCTTTTAGTTCGTTATTGAGATTTGTTTGTCTTAACTGCTCTAATTTCTTCTCATAGGTACAAAAGGATGTAATTTTGCCCCTAATGACCGCTTTTAAAGCATCCCATCCTATGGCGGAGTTTTCTTCAAGGAATATTCTATTTTCTTCTTGAATTTGAGTTTGAAATTGTTGTTTATTTAGAATGTTTGTATTTAAGCTCCACTGTGTTGTTCCCGGATTATTTATAGTGCGAGAGAGAGAGGTGCATGTTCAGACCCATCAGTAGGTCCTACAGTACACCGCAGCTTTGTATTCTCTGGCGATCTCGCTTTAGTACGAAACAATAGTCTATCCTCGAGTACACATCAGGGGGACACGAGTAAGAAGTATCGTCCCGACCTGAGCGATAAAAATCTCTCCAAGGATCCAGTAAACAGCAGCTCTGCCATTAGAACATTTACTGTCGATATTTGAGTTTTTCGATGAATCTACTTTTGGGTTAAGACGGATATTCCTGTCTCCACCACATAACGCAACAACTTTAGCTTCTATCAAGGCAAATATTTTCCTATAAAAAGCGAAATCAGTTCCGGGGGGATAAATATTACGTATGGTTATGTTAGTGTCATCTATTTTCCCTGAAGTTATTATATCTCTCTCTTCCTTATCCGAGATTTCAAATGGTAATTTTTGTGATATTAACATTGCTGCACCTCTTCTATGGCCTGATTAATATAGGATGAAGAACTAAAGAGAATGGGATTCTGTAAGGTGTTACTCGTGTTCTACAGGAGTGAGCTCTTGTAGGAGCACGATGTCGGCATTTTCCCTTTTAACAGTATTTGTCTTCTCTTGACTGGGTTCAAAATACCATTCACATTAAATGTGGTAACTTTAAGTTTATGCTTATCCAGAGGTGTGTTTTTTTTTTAAACCACAATTGACCCCTCCTAGTGCTTCCACTGGTATGGAACTTTTTTTTTTTTTTTTTTTTTTTTTTTCCACTTTTCCACCTCAATGTTAATTAAAACCTGAGTTATAAACTGAAATCTGACTGATGGACACTGTGGAGGTGATGTCGTGACGTGGCAGCGTAATGCACCGGGTTCTGTGAATTATAAACCCCTCCATTACACCTGGCAGGAGGACAGAGAGGGTTAGAACGGAAATCTCCAAGCGGATAAACATTAAATTCCTGGAGCAGCTGCTGAAAACTCGATGTCCTGAACAGTTAAAATTCCAAAAGGGAAATTGGCCACGATGGCTTTTTGGCGATCTTAATACGCTCAAAAGACAAAGCGGTCGGCTGGAGGTGGGAGGCGACTGTGCTAAGTGCTACACCACCGTTTCAATGTTTCCTGACGTATGAATGTAAAAAAATAAAATAAAAATGGATGAAAATGAACTGCCATTGCTGTGTGCTTGATCTTGCCTTACTGTCCTTTTATTTATCTTGACACTTTTGTTTCTTCTTATTTTAAACAGACAGTCGCCTTCGTGTGCGTCCCTCTTTCTCGGTCCGAGGTGAGCGCCCCCTGCAGCTACCATGCGGAAGTGTAAGAACTGCGGTGGGACGGATGTCGACGTGGACCAGGCCCGCGGAGACGCCGTGTGTATGGGCTGCGGCTCCGTGCTCGAGGACAACATCATCGTCTCCGAGGTGTCCTTCGTGGAGAGCAGCGGCGGCGCCTTGTCCGCGGTCGGCCAGTTCGTGGCGTCGGACTGTGAGTGATTCTCACCCGAGCGGATGATCGTCACCATGTTTCCTGTACTGTCACGCTCTAGACTGCAGGAATAAACATTTCAGGCACTAATTATGTTGGAACACTAATGTCAGTACCTGGTGTCTGTTCCGTCTCGTGTGTTTAGTCTCGTATGTTGTGTAACTGCTGAGGACTAACCGCTATTATATCATTTAGTTTGTTTTACTCTGGAAGGTTAACTATCGATGATACCCGATTACTGTGTTTAGAGAAATTACAGGGTGTGAACTCAGCGTTTCTTAAAATGCTTGATTTAATCTTTCATTCATTTAGACACCTTCAGATTATCAGCCTTAATCTGAGCATTTAAAATGCGGATTCGATCGTTAGTGTTCGTTATTAAGTAAAAGGTTTGGAATTTAGCTGCTGTTGCTATAAAATGATGAGCAGCTTATTAATAAAAAAATAGGTTTCCTTTTATATTGACTAAAACACTTCATTATGTTTAGTCCACAATTATATATGATGAGATATAAATCACTGATGGCACTTAGTTGAGTGAAGCAATAATAGAAACTTCAAAGCACTTTTTGTAAGTCGCTCTGGATAATAAGACCGTCTGCCGAACGCCTTAATGTAGTAATGTCATACGCTGACCACTAGGTGTCAGCAGAACAGAAGAACTACTGTACATATTGCACTAGTGTAAAGAGTCTGTAGAAATAATGAAAAGGTTAAAGCTAAAAATAAGCTGATCAGCTTCCGACACACAACTGCTCATATCGTCACTTCTGCTCAACATTTAGATTTAATTCATGGTGCAGGTTCAGTTTTCATAGGGTCCGTCCGTCCGTCCCACCTCTCGTGTGTGTATTTAGGTTTGTGGCGGTTTGTAGGTGCATGACGATGGAGTCTTCCGCATACTCTGTGTATACATGCTGGTCTATCGTGTTGATTGGCTCTCCTGGGGGGGGTGTCTTCGTACGTCGCTTGACACATCCGGGATGAATTGACACATCTAAGATGAGGTCATGGTGCTAATTAAGACCCGGCTAAGTTGGATCTTCGAGCCACCTGTTGTTGATGATTAGTCTGGCCGGATTGAGTTGTCTAGGATTATTGTGCGTTGGTTTAAAAGGCGATATGCATCGACAGTAGAAACACTGATCACAAGCCCTTTGATTGGTGACGAAATGACAAAAAGAACAAGCTACATTTTTTTTTATACACCTGTTATGCGCTGAAATGCTTCCCTGCCATGGATCCCCCCCACCACACACACACACACTCACACACACACATAATCGCTATCAAATATTATATTAGAACATAATATGCGCATATGTTTTACAAATTACATGAGAAAATAAAATAAAATAAGAAATATGAAAATAAATGTTGCATATGAAAAATAGAAATATGAATATTTTTTTCAAAAACATGTATACTTTTATATTGTTTATTTTATAATAAAATTAGTTTTGTCCAATTTTTCATTATAAATTCATTTTTTATTATACATATAAATATTTATTTGCATATTCATGACGAACACCTGAAAAATAAATGTGTTACAAAATAAACATTATACAAGAATTTGAATTAATGGTCTTGACGGCTGTCTCGTGCCTAGAGTTTATTATAATAATAAAAAAAAAACCTATGAATTTATGTTCTAATATAATATTTGATAGCAATTATTTGTATATATATATATATATATATATATATATATATATATATATATATATATATATATATATATATATGCAAGATACTTTTCTTTCCCCACGTGAGTCAGTCCACGTCAGTCGTGCACTTTAACCAATCAGATGTGACCTCACCATTTCAACCAATCATAACCCGGCAGGAGCGCAGCCTTAATCCTGTTTACATGAAATAAAGCTGCTACTGAGCAGCTTCAAGCTTACGGACATGTTGCTATGACAACAAATGCGAGATGAGCATCGAAGAACGAAACAATCCAAGATCAGGACAAATCCACAACAATCAAATCCAGCTAACTGAGTTATAGCGACGTACGTAGAACACCCCCCCCCCCCCCCCCTGATTGGCTTTGCTGAGTGACACGCCAACTTCAAGGTCAAAAGTGCTATATTTGTCCAAGAAAAGCGACAGATGGCGTAATTCAGGCACATAACTGCTCATTATGTTACTTCTAACCCAACAGTGCGATTTCATTTATGGTGCAGATTTATAGCGTCAGGCAAAGATAGAAGAAAGTGGAACTTACATTACATTCTGTTTACAGTGTATGAAGCGTAAAGATGTCATTGAGTGCTGAACAATGTACATACAGAACCTTTCTTTTATTTATATAGCTAATCTGGATGAAAAGAAATACTGTACAATTTAAATACAAAATGGAAAGTTTTTTTTTTTTTTCTAAAACATTTTAAATATACAATTTATTGTTATTGAATAAATGATTAATGCATTATATATTTGTTCTGATGTGTTTAATAGCACAGTATAAACCTGCACACCTTCGCATTTACCCATTTATTTTTTTTATTAGTTTTATTTTATTTTGATTGATAAAGAAACAGACATAAAGGGTTTTTTTTCCCCCTTATCAAAACTGCACTACTGCGTTTTAGCCAGCAGGGGCCGCCATTTTACTGTTAAACACATAACTAGTCTTAAAGGAGTGTTTAATTACAGTTATATACTTTTCCTGTATATTTTAGTCTTGATGGTCGTTAATGTGTGTGTTGTTGTTGTTGTTGCCTTTGCTTCAGCTCAGGGACATGCCCCGTCTTTGGGTGGAAACCTCATGGGGATGGGACAAGAGTCCAGAGCGCAGACGTTACAGAACGGTGAGTGACTGCTGACCCAGACTCGTAGAGCACTTAGGTGTGTGTGTGTGTGTGTGTGTGTGTGGTTTTTTTTTTTTTTTTTTTTTTTTGGAGAGAATAAAGACACAAATTTGTCTTTGTGAGTGAGCGCATGGATGAGGAAGGAGACATAACTGCAGACGTTGACTTTTTATGGAGATCTGAAATGTTGGCGATTGGCTGAAAAGCGCCGGGTTTTACAGACGTTCCTTTATCACAAATAACAGAAATTCTCATAGTGTCTTCGCTGATGTTAAAAAAATAAATCATGTTTGTGTCTCAAAGGACAATAAGATCTAAAATTATTTTTTTATTATTAATAATAATTTTCTTCAAAATTTCTCACACTAAATATGTAACAATAAATAAAGAGACTAAGAGGTAAAAATATATATATATTTATTTATTGCTCTGTTTTGTTGCCAGGTATTTTGCTGATGCAGGATTCACCCACGTTTCATTCTTAATGACTTTTATTTGTCCCGCGAGAGCGATTTGAAGAAACGGAGTTGTTTCCGAACCGCTTTACGGTGCATTAAAGTCTGATCGATGCCTCGGCAAAGCTGCACAGGAAGGTGTGTGTGTGTGAGGATCGCTTCCCGCCGGGTCCCACACCAGCGCCGGTGCAGCAAACTCAAATTAGGACCGTGTGTCCTGTCAGTCTTTGTTATAACTCCGTGTGTGTGTGTGTGTGTGTGTGTGTGTGTGTGTGTGTGTGTGTGTGTGAGCGAGCATGTCTGCTACACTGTGCACCTGTGTAAAGATCCTGCTGGGAAATCTTGAGATTTATCGTGTGTGTTTCTCCTTTGTTGTGTTTGCTGACTGTTTAAAATACCTGGATTTTATTTCACATAAATCACTTGTGCACACACACACACACACACACACACACACACACACACACACTTTCACTGTATGTTGAATGATCAGTGAGTCTGAGTTTACACTGTAAATACTTTACAGCAGGAACGATGGTTTATACTGGAAGGTGAAACACGGCTGAAGTCGCGGCTGCGGTGATTAGCACTGAGCGACGCGTAAACAATCAGTTTGTCTGTATTTAAAACAATCAGGGTGTTTTTAGCTGACTGTGCAGTAACTGGGCGGAGGTTAAATAATGCATTTTCTGTTCCAGCGTGAGTGAGGGTCGGCCTGCGTTCTGTACGCCGCATGTTCACGTGTTTGTTTTTTGTTTTTTTTTTGTTTAGCCAAGAGGAATATTAACCATCTGGGCCGCCAGCTGCAGATGAACCAGCACTGCCTGGACACCGCCTTCAACTTCTACAAGATGGCGCTGTGTAAACGCCTGACACGCGGGAGGAAGTCGGCCCATGTCATCGCCGCCTGCCTCTACCTGGTGTGTAGGACGGAGGGCACGCCCCGTATCCTTTAGCAACAGGAGGAACGGCAGGGGGAAGGTGCAAGGAGGGGGAGACGAGAGGTGGAGGCGGGGTCTGGGGAGGTGGAGGCGGGGTCGGGAGAGGAAGATGAAAGGCGGGGTCTGGAAAGGAAAAGGTGGAGGCGGGGTCAGGACGAGGCAGGGTTGGGAGAGGTGGAGGCGGGGTCGGGAGAGGAAGATGAAAGGCGGGGTCAGGACGAGGTGGAGGCGGGGTCGGGAGAGGTGGAGGCGGGGTCGGGAGAGGAAGATGAAAGGCGGGGTCAGGACGAGGTGGAGGCGGGGTCGGGAGAGGAAGTTAGGCTCAGGCCATAAATATTGATCGTTTGTTTGATGGCGAGAAAGGAATTAAAAATAAACATAATTAAATAAAAGATTTTAAAAAGTGAGTAAACAAAATAATAAATAATTGAAAATATACAGAATGAACAAAACAGGAAAAAAGGTGAAGAAAGGAAAATGGGAATGACTTGAAAAGATATAAGAAAGAAAGAAACGATAGACGAATTCAGAGATTTCTTGTTTAGAAGCGTGCGCGTGTGTGTGTGTTCGTGCGTGTGTGTGTGTGTGTGTGTGTGTGTGTGTGTGTGTGTGCAGTGTTTGTAGGCAGGGCTTCCCAGTGGGAGAATTAAATATAGCTCAGCAGCTCCTCTGGTCCTAATTAGAGGCAGCGAGTCGCGGAGGCTCAGCAGCTCGCGGCTCTGCGCATTAAACATTTTGCCTCTGAAGTGAAGCGGCTCCGTCATTAAAGGACGAGTTCAGAGGAAAATTAAACACGCGACCCGAATGAAGCTGATCCGCCCGGAGACGTTTGGCGTCTGAGATTCCTCTCGCTTTGTTTCGGACTGGAGTTCTGACGCCGACGCAGGCGAAGCTCACACAGAGCGGTTTAGTGTTTAACTGCAGAGTTCACACACACACACACACACACACACACACACACACACACACACACACACACACACCTGCTTAAGGCTCACGAGTGTGAACATGTGTTTGATGTTCTTCGGGTATGAAGTGCACTCCCTAGTTTATATAAACACATACATCCCATAATATCCATCATGGCTCTCTCAGGTGTGTGTATTGTCTCCCCGTGTTGCCATGGCGACTAATCCCCGACCGGTCTGTGTTATTAATCCGCTCGCGCTCGGTTGCACAGGTGTACCCGTCTCCGTGGCGAGGGTCACCCTGGGTGTTTGGTTGCCGGGAGACGGTTGATTTTGCAGATGGCCGAGGTTACGCTGCGGTTAATGAGTTTGTTAATCGTTCCCGCAGTATCGGTGTCTGTGATACTCATCCCGTACGTACCGCATGTCCCTGTAATTGTTTGGGGTGAATAATCAATCACAGTGCATTCTGGGTAAAAAGGACATTTCATTCAGCAATCTGAATAACAGGTCGACCGTCTCTCAGTTTAATATAATCATCATTAGAGGTGACGCTCTCGCAGGAACCGCAACTAGATACTGAATTATTCGCCTGGAGGTTGTATTTCTTATTGAGCAATTTTGTTTTAATATTTCAATTTTTCATAATTTATTCTCATAAATCATGGCTGATTTGACAGGGCGTGTGTGTGTGTGTGTGTGTGTGTGTGTGTGTTAAGGCCCAGTTCTTTAACATTGCTCTCTGTCAGACATGCTGCTGGATCTCAGCGATCTGCTCCAGGTGAGTTTAATAAAACTCCTTATCACCTTCAGCATGTTGAAATGACTCTGATAAACGATGTGTGTGTGTGTGTGTGTGTGTATACGCGCATATATTTTTGTGCAGATGAATCGTGATGAAAGGGATTAAAACAGCACCGCTCGCGCGCACACACACACACACACACACGCAGGTCTGCGCTGTAGTCTGAGTGATGGTGCAGGATATTGATTTTGCCCTCGGGTTTTGTGTGTGCGTGTGTGTGTGTGTGTGTGTGTGTGTGTGTGTGTGTGTGTGCGTGCACATGCTCGTGTCGAAAAGTCATTTAAATGTCATTTTTAATCGCGTCAACTAGAACATCTCGTCGTTTGATCGTGAAGCTGAGCGTTTAAGAACGACTGGGTTTAAATTTTAATGCGTCGTGTTTTTAGGTCTTTAAGTTCCTCAGCTTTAGGTTCGTCCTCGGCGCCACACAGACTGACAAAAATACCACTTTGATAACTGTGTGTGTGTAAATATATGATCATGATGTGACCCGGAGATTAACGTGTGTGTGTGTGTGTGTGTGTGTGTGTGTGGCGATACACTGCGGCGCGCTGGATTATTAATCCGTGTTCTTGTATTATTCAGTGATGTCATCACAAAGTGCTTTGAACATTAAATAAAAACAGATAGCATGCTTTGATGGAATCGGTCTTAACATACTGTATACAGTAGGTATATATACTGTACATCACAAAAGTAAGTACACCCCTTACATTTCAGCAACCACTTTATTATATGTTCTCAACGTTACTGCAATACTATAGAAATGAGGATTGGATCCACTTTACAATCGCCGATGTGCAGATTAAATATATAAAGCTTAAATATATCCAAGTTTAATTTCTATACTATTCTCCTATATATACTAGTGTTTGCTGAAATTAGAGGGGTGTGCTAACATCATATGTGCAGAAGTGTTGGTGTGTTTCACGATTATTCACGAGACTTGATTGATTGATTTTATTTATTTATTTTTTATTGTACTGATTCCTAATGAATTTGCTTAATGGAGTCGGTTGAGTTTCTGTCTGGGTCAGTAAACCTGGCGCGGTGTGTACGGTGAGAAATGTCTTTAAGAAATAAATATCTACATTTTAATAGTGTTTGAAGAGTGAAAGTCATCATGACAGCCCCATCAACGAGTCAGTTTGTTTCTAGAGTCCAACCACCACACACACACACACACACACACACACACACACACACATTAATTGATTTATAAATTCCTTCCCTCTCCAGCCTGAGGAGGAGTTTCCCCTGTGGGGTCAGGACTCTGTATGGAAACCCGCCCACGCTTATAAAGGTCGTGACCTCCAGATCCTCCTCAGAGGAGTTGCCTTTAATGGGCCCAGATGGATGGGAGTGTGCATGCGTGCGTGCATGTGTGTGTGTGTAGGAGTGTGTGGGTGTGAGTGAAAAGGTTAGAGTACTTTAGAAAGAAAAAAAAAAACAAAAAAAAACAATACAAGACAATAAAATTGATATCAGGACATCGTCTGCGGTCTGGAGGAGAAGAAACGCGAGTCGTCCTCGTCCCTGTAAAAGTGCTCATGTGTCCCGGTTCTGCTCCTCTGCAGGTCAACATCTATGTTCTGGGGAGAACGTTTCTGGTGTTGGCCAGAGAGCTCTGCATCAACGCTCCGGCCATAGGTAATCACTTCTTACATCAGTGGATCACACACACACACACACACACACACACACACACACACACACACACACACACACCACTGATGCATCACATAGGACAAAAATGTCAAATGTGTTTTTTTTTTTTTGTTTTTTTTTTTGTGCTTGTCCATGCAGTGCTCCTGTTTATTTCTAGAGGGCGCTGTGGCGCTGCATTCCCACCTCACTAGAAAAACCCTAATCAGACCATTCAGAGCTCCTGTGGCTTATGTGGCATTTTTATTTTAAGCAAGGAAGTAATGAATTGCTAATCAGCAACTTTTCAGCCTCGGGATTCTCTCAGCCAGCGTCACGCTGTTAAGAAAATAACGAATAAATAAATAAAATACATTAGAGTCACGCTTTTCAGAGCAGTACAATCCCATGTCCGTGTTCACAGGCGGATTCATGTGTGTGTGATAGAAATAGGAACAAAGTAACCAGGGTTTAAGTTAAGCTGTACATTTATAAACAAATAAATAAGATCATGAAGAGCATTCCTTTTCCTGATTTAGTAAATAAATCTGTTTAGACCGGTGTTAACTCCCTGTTGGGAATCTGTCCCACCGTCAATCCAGAGCTTTGATCCCAGACATCTCGGTGTCCTAGTTATGGAACTGTGTGATCCAGGATGGACTGGCCCAAATTCTCATGTGTTAGACGAGAAGTAAATTTGGGGGGAATTTGCACCCCCCCCAGTGTTTCTGTCCCAGTGTTGTCTGACAGGGGAACGTAATCGCTTGTACCCTTCAGTGTCCTGTTTCATACTGTAGTGTCCTGTGTATGTAGTCAAGAATCCTCAGACAAATCCATGGACCGGTCCACGTCCTCACGTGTAGAAGACGAGTTCTGGAATCTGCCCCGCCTCCACCCCCGTCCCGTTGGTGCTGTCTGACGAGCTCTGGAACTGGAATGTGACTTCTCCGCAGCGGACCTCTGTCAGGCCGTCTTGTCCAAAGTAACTTAGCTCGGTTCCGTCTAGAACGGCGCTGACGGTGTAGAAAACGTCCGGGTCCACCTGGACCGCCTGCTCGAAAAACACCACGGACACGGAGCTCGAACCGTCCGATACGAACTTGGTCAGCCTCTGTGCGAGTGTCTCCTCATGTCTCTTCAGCTCGATCTGGACGCTGTACTCGGCCTCCCGTACGCTGGATCCGTAAAGTCCGAGTCCAGCCACAAAAACGCGCCGGTCCGCCGCAAACCTGATGCTGTCGCACCGTCCTTGGTATCTCCATTGATTGCTCCGGTACGATGAGGACCGGAATCGCCTGCACCGCTGCGGCTCGAGCCCCGTCCTCGGCGACATGGGAAAATCCAGCCTCGGTTTCTCAGCTGCGGTGAACCACAGGAAGATATCGCGCGTCTCCTGCGGAGTCAGGAAGTCAAACTGAGCCACACCGTTCGCGAACTCTTCTAGCGTCATGGCGGGCAGACGTAAAAGGTGGAGCGCTTCACCTAGGACGGCTCGCTTGTTGGAAGCTGTGACGCTCGTGCCACGCCGCTGGCACTCGGCCTCGGCCCACGCGAGTACCGCCTGCAGCACGGCGGATTCGTTAGCGTTCAGCGAGTCGCGTCGCAGGACGTTCTCGAGAGTACCGGAGTCGAGTTGAAGGAAGCCGTCGGTTCTTAGCGCCAGCTCAGCCTGCGCGTCGATGACCCGCCAACAGCTCTGCACTAACTCGGACTCGTCCAGCGCATAACTGTGAGAAAGCAGTGCAAAAGCGTTACCCGCCTCCAGTCTTGACTCCAGGAAGCGCACACAGGCTCTAACCAGCGCAGACACGAGGTACTTCTTGGCTGCGTAGAGTGTCCCGACGACTGTTCCCACCTCGAGCTCGATCTCATCGGTGTACAAATACCTAGGGAGAAGCGAGACAAGTTTAAAAAAAAAACAAAAAACATGGACCAGCCAAGAAACATGCAGTTATTGTACCTATAATTGTTCCCATTCAAACTAAAAACCATGTGATACTATAGGGCCAGCTTTTTAACAAGATAGGAAAGTGACCATCCTGCCCTGAGCCTCATTCCTGCCGCTCTAAGTCGTCTTTCCGACCCATTTCTGGGCGAGTCGCACATCACTCGAGTCTAACAGCGGAGAAATAAGAGGGCAGATCCACAGAGGCATTAGTGCTCCAGCCTCAAATTGCTGGCTGGACAGCGTGTGCTCACTGTTATTTTTAACCCGGCGGTGATTAGGGAGTCTTACTTGAGCAGGATTAAAAAAGCAGCCGGTTCCACATCTGGAATCTGGATCTCTGAGTTTTCCTCTGCAAGGTCGCCATAAAACATGGCGCTGAAAACCGAACTCCCGACGGCCAGGACGTACTAAATAGAAGGAGGAGAGAGAGAGAGAGAGAATGAAACACTGAGCACTTTCTGATTTGTATTCGGCCTGATGTGGTTTCACGGAGCACAAACCGTTTACTGAGGAGGCGCACGTGCTGAAAGGGTGGAGCAGGAGACTTCCTGTAATTGAGTCGAATCGGGATTGAATTGTGTTTTTACTGCAAGCTAAGCGTGGCCTGGGCGATTTTGTCCACACCCAAAAAGACCACACAGGGGAGGTTAAACGGCACGTAGACACATTACAGACCTAGAGGACCTCGAGAGGACGCGCTACCGAACCGCTCAGCGCTGTAAACGCTGCTCATGGAACAGAGCGGATGTTCATCTTTATATTCTCTCCATTAAGTCCAGAGTCGCATTACAGCGCACTGATAAATAGTGGAACTGGAGAGGAAGCACTAATGGGATGCCGCAAGTGTCGTCACACTGTTCTGTACCAGCGAATGACGTCATCAGCCGTCTAGGTCTAATGTGATAATCGTCTCGATCCGACACACGTGACCTCGTCCTACTGATCAGCAAATCTCAAGGAAACTAAGTTAGAAATTTTTTTTTATTTATTTATTTTTAAGATCAGATCTCTTTCATTTATTTAAACTAACCTTGTGTGCTGGGATTTTTTCAGTCGCTCCTTGAGGGCCGACGATGAAGTGCACATCCGCCATCCGTTCGTTATTGAACATCATCGCGTTCCTGAATGAATTGTGATAAGACATTAACATTATATGATCATAAAAAATACTGTAGAAACTGTAGCCAGTGTAAAAACATGTCTTTAAGCATAATGATCCAGTGTTATTAAAAAAACTGTAATGATGATGAATATCTATAAACGTTCATACTTAAGAAACAGCAATAGGCGATATTACATTAGTTAAGGAACCACTATTAGAATATGATAAACAATAATCATAGCACTTATTGTATGTAATACTACTGTATTAGTACTATATAATATAGCTATTATTATTATTATTATTATTATTATTATTAGCATTGATGTCATGATTATTCGTGATGGTGGTTAATAATATATATTTACACATGACTATAAGACTGGTCACCGGGTATTAATGATAACTTTAGTGTTAATTAGAACTAGTGAAATGTATTATTAATGTATTAGTGTGTAAAAGTAGTATTATTTAAAGTAGGTATTTAATATAACCTGTTTAATTAGAATGTTATTATTATAAAATCCATCACTGCCTAACAACAACAACAACATCATCATCATCATCATCATCATCAGTAATGATCCTGAGCCCAGCAGTGCCGGACGGGTCGGGGAGTGTGTGTCTGTACCTGTCCCGGAGGTTGGTGTGTGTGTGTCCCCGCTGTGTGTGTGTGTCACTCTGCCCCGCCGGGCTGCGGCTCTCCTCCTCTGGCGGAGTCAGTGCGGTGCTCCCGGTGCTCCCGGTGTCCTCGTGCGCCTCCGCGGCGGGCTTCACCTTCATCCTCGGGGTCAGGCAGGTCGGCGGTCTCCCCGAGCCCTTGGCGGATTTCCGGGACTTCTTGAGCGCCGCCGGCAGCAGCAGGAGGAACGCGAGCCCCTTCATGATGCGGCCGTGATGCCCGCGCGCCTCCTCCGCCGCTCGGAGCGGAAACCCCCGCGGTCTGCCCCGCTCCCCCCCCCCGCTCCCCCTCCCCCCCCGCCGCCGCCGCCTCCAGCCGCACCGTCCCGCTACCGAACTCTCTGTTCCTCATCGCATCGTCCTTCAGATCTTCCCGAAATACATACAGAAATAAATAAATAAATAAATAAACTCCGTCTGAAGTCGCGCTGATCCTAAAGTGTAAAGTGTTGATGATGACCGAAGTGAGTTTAAACGGCGGGAGGAAAAAAAAAAAAAAAACTTGCGTTGCTCGGTGACGCTTTAACGGCTTTTCCCGAATGCGGAGCTTCAGCGCTCGGACGGATTTGCGTCTTGCGTGTAGCCCCGCCCACCGCCCCGCCCACCGGTCTTTGATTGCACCAATAAAATGAAATATTACTGGTGCGGGTGCGCGGGTGCTGTGCGCGTGTGACATTGTGTACTGCGCAGTGCGCATGCGCGGATGTCTCCATCACTCTGATGATGAAGGTAACCTGTTAATAATAATAATAATAATAATGATGATAATGATAATACATTTATATTTAGACTGTTTTTAGTTATAATTGTTCATGTATAGAAATTTTATATACCGTTAACACATTTGGATGATTTTAAACTACTTTTAAGATTGAATTAATTGCATTGAAAGTTAGAGTTTTTAGAAATAGTTAAAGCTAAAAATAAATTTATTATTATTATTATTATTATTAGAGGTTGAAGCTCACGTCCACATCTGTGTGTGTTTCTGTACAGCAGAACTCTCTGTCTAACTTATTAAATGACATTCTGTAAGGTTGAGTATCTGACGCCTTGTTTACATTAAGTTGTCCTTCTTTGGTGCTCAGACAAATACACTCCCTGTTCGGTAATCGGAGAGAGAATCACAGATGAGAAATGGAAAAAGTAGATCAGATAAAGATGAAGTTTTGTCTTAAAACGACTCCAGCGTGTTAAAATTCACTTATACCACTTCAGCGCTGTTATTTCAGACAAAGTGAAAATATCAACTAATCCCAGTCAAAATATTCACTTTATCTTTTCTAATTAATATCTATTGCTGCAGGTGTTTGTTTACATTGAGACAGTAACGCATTAGGAGATTATTATAACGTCCTCAATGTATGAAACTTAGATGATGTTGAAAGAGCGAGTTCTGACCCAATGTACAGACAAAACCTTTCTTTTCTTTACATAGCTAATACAATTTATATTAAATATTTAGTTATGATCACTAATGTATAGAAATGGAAACAATTTGTGATGATTTCAAGCTACTTTTAATTTGCTTGATATTAATATATTAATTTACATACAGTCGACTCTTGTCTTTTTTTTTTTTTGTATTTAATAAAACCCCACTGAGTTTGTGTTTATTATTCCCTTTACTCTCCGTGTTGTAAGCCTTGCTACTGATTTATGAATAAGAGCTCCACCCTGGTGGATGATTTAATTATTAAAGGATCTCATTAACACTGATTCAGTCCTCGTCCACACGCTGATGTTCTGCGATACCTTCTCACAGTTAATCCTGTCCGTCAGGCCAAAATAGTTGTAAAATAGGTCAGTTCTGCTGCTTCCTTCCCACCTACAGTATATAGGCCACTATATGGGTCAAACCTGAATTATTTTTTTGTGTCGGAAACTAATTCATAACGCACTGTTTTCCTTATGGTCCCTTTTGTTTCTGACTGAGACTTTGCACGTCTGTTCATTACACTCGACTCGGCTCATGGTTCACTGACGAACCTAACATATAGTATAAGATGATGAGATGTAAATAGCTGTGTGTGTGTGTCCTTGTGAGACAATTTAAAGTATATCCAAATAGAAACTGCATACAGTGTTGTGTAAGAGCAGCTGCATTTATTCTACAAGACCGTAGTCTACCTCTTCACATTTAGGTGAACATGATATTATTCTATTCCTAACCTTTACATTTCTCTGAACATGTTTTCGGTCTCGGTGTAATGCACACCTGCCCTTTTTCTGTCTCTTTAACCTTTACAATGTTATTCACGTGATTTCTAGCAGGATTCAGTTTGAACAGTGGAAATCCACAAGCTCCAACACCTCTGTGTGTGTGTGTGTGTGTGTGTGTGTGTGTGTGTGTGGTGTTTTTCCAGATCCGTGTCTGTACATCCCCCGCTTCGCCCACATGTTGGAGTTTGGTGAGAAGAGCCACGAGGTGTCCATGACGGCGCTGAGACTCGTCCAGAGGATGAAGAGGGACTGGATGCACACGGGACGAAGGCCTTCGGGGCTCTGCGGAGCAGGTAACCATGGCAACCCTACAACCTGTTGACGCCGACCTTTTTACGGAAATCATGTAGTGAAGGGTGTGGACACGCAATTACTAAAACACACATGTGTATACGAGTATAAGGGTATTAATCATGTCTTAGTTTAAATGTGCTAAAAATAAATCCTTACTCTGGGACTGACGGACACGGAGGCCACGCCCTTTCAGCTTCAAGTCGTGTTTCATCCTCGTAAATGCAATACATGCTTATAAATACAATTGATACTGTATTTAATGTTTAATGATGTTGACTGTTTAATTGTTCATAATGTACAGATGTCTGTGCAAGCCAACAGCCAATCAGAGCGAGCCTGGATCCTGGAAACAGCTGTGATTGGTTTATGAGTGGTAGCTATATAATAGTGTGGGGGCGTGGCTTTCCACAATGATAAACCCAGACCAAGTCACATTAATATAACTCTGACAGAATACTAATATTAAATTATTGAATCTATAATAATGTTTAATGAATATACTTAGATTGTAAACATACATAGAGCTGTTCATTTTATTTGACTTTTCAGGTTTATTAATTAAGTCCGTGTGAGATCCTGAACTCTCGTTTCTTCCGGGGGAAAAAAATTCCCTCCTCGTTGACTTTTTTTTTTTTTTCAGTCTTAATCTAGCGCTGATGGGACAGGGAGATGATCGTCCCCATAAATATATATTAAATGTTTTTTTTTTTTTTTTTTTTTTATACTTGGGTAGCATATTTCAAGGTACGCTCTCCAGCGCTGGAGTCTTGTTTAAGCAGTTGGAGGATGCAGATTGAGGCGTCTCGGTGACGATCCTCTTGTGATTTTTCTCATCTCTCACATCGTATCCCTCCGAGTCATAATGTGAATAAGACCCCCCTCCCCCCCCCCCCTCCCTCCCTCCCTCCCTCCTCGTTGTTTTTTTCCCCCTTAGTTTTTTTGATGTCTCTCCTCTGTCATCACTCGCTGTCCTGGTTTTCTGCTTGAATAATTCACGCGACATTAAAGTTTGAGGAGGCGCGCTCAGTGAGGGGAAGAGCCGGTTTAGGGGAGTTTGGGTTTATGGTGAGAGACAAACGACAAGCGGGCGAGACAGATTGAGAGACGGAGAACAAGACGGAGAGGGGATGATGGCGTTTCTGCTCGGCATAGTAGAGAATTAATGAAAATGTTTAAGCACAGGAAGTCCTGCGTTTGTTTAACAGAATTCTGATGAGTTTCCTAGTGACCTCCACTTTTAAATGTGTTTGTCTGTTAGTCCGTTCCCGAGGTGAAACCGTATTTACATTTATAAATTACAGTTTGACTCGCACACAATTTTCCTCTTTTTAGTGCAGCGTTTGTGCTGATACACTGCTGACTTCAGATGACTCCAAAGTGGAGTGGTGTTGGTTCTGGTTCGTTCCCGTCCTCAATCATTGGGTCGGAAGCTGTCTCTGGTCTGAAATAAAAAGAAAAGTTCATATAAGAGTCAGTAGTGCCTATGGATCCAGGCTCTGACGTCGCCGTGTACTGTATATCTACACATATATGTGTGTGTGTGTGTGTGTGTGTGTGTGTGTGTGTTTTCCAGCTCTGCTTGTCGCCGCACGTATGCATGAGTTCCGTCGCACCATGAAAGACGTGATCGGTGTTGTTAAAGTGTGTGAGGCCACACTAAGAAAGAGGTCAGGTCCTTACACACACTCTCACACACACACACACACACACCTGCCTGTACCTCACAGCATTAATAACACTGCTAATTTCTCATACATGTGTCTCAGTGTTTAGCTATTCTCTGATCAAAGTTCAGAGCAGATTTAACTCGAATAGCGCTTTCTAAGCTTTAACACTTTAAACTACTGATTACATATTTATTATTATTGTAGCTATGAAAGTTCACTACATTATGTTTTGTACTTCTGTATTCATTTCAAAGGAGAGACAAAGGAAAGAAAATACATGGTTGTTGCAAAGTCACATGGTGTATACAAGAGCCGTTTAAGTCAAACTGGGACTTTTGATTGTGCAGAATAACAGAACACAGTCCTGAGAGGAAACACTCCCTTTATTTCTCTATATGATCCTCTGCTACACTAATGCACTGATCCCAGTGTCTCACTCTAGTGCTTAGGTACCTTCAAGGTCGTCATTCACTTACGTACGTACGTCCTTCTTTAGAGCGTTCGTACCATTCAGATGTTTAACTGCGGCTGCGAGTCTCATCATGAAATGTTCTTGTAAACATCAGTCGCTTTCACGCCTTCCTCCACCAGAGTCCCAGTTTGACTTGAACCCCCCCCCCCCCTCGTCGTTTGATTTTTTTAAAATTTAAATTAGCTCCGCCCCTTTCCTGACTCCCACTCGACATTACATCCTGTAACCGTCCCACCTCCTCCTTTTGTCCCACTATGATCAGGCTGAGTGAGTTTGAGGAGACGCCCACCAGCGAGCTGACCATCGACGAGTTCATGAGGGTCGACCTGGACCAGGAGTGTGACCCGCCCTCTTTTAAAGCCGGACAGAGGAAGCTCCGCCTCCAGAAGGTCTCTCAAATAATAAATGATCACTTATTAAAGGAGGGATGTGATGGTTAACGTTCTGAGTTTAGCGTCGTGGAGGCTTTCAGTAGATTTTTAGTTTAGAAACGTGTGTGTTACTCCTGTGTTTCATCCAAATCACTTCTGACTCTGGGGTGCAGTGACACCAGGCTAAGTGCTGAGAAACGACACGTCTCAGATGTGTCTTTTTTTAAACAGACACACAGTTTGTATGTGAAACTAGCGGCTATAAGCTTCCGCTCCCCCTAGCTTCAGCGCAGAGCCGAGAGACTCGTGTTCAGACAGCTGATTGCTCAGGTTTGGGGTTAACGGGGAACATTCTCTCACTTTTGGCTGAATTGCTACATTAAGACATGTTGTTATGAATTAATTCCCAGTGTGTTATAGAGCCTTTTAACTCACGGTTTTGAAACAGGAGTGTGTTTGTGTGTGTTTTCCTGCAGATTGAAGAGGAACTGGCTAACAAGATCGACGACGTTCAGGGTAAAGCAATGCATCTGTAAACGGGATACGTGTGTGTTTTATCAAATAAGGCTTCACTCGGCTTGCTGTGTGTGTGTGTGTGTGTGTGTGTGTGTGTGTGTGTGTTCATGCTTCCAGGTGAAATCTGTGGCTATCAGGATGAGATTGAAATGGAGCTTGACGGCTGTCGACCAAAATCCAGAGGGATCTACTCAGCTTATTCGAAAAATGGTATACACGCGCGCACACACACACATTTCCAGTCTCATGTCTCACGTTACGCTCCACTTTAACACCTTATCTTTATCGACTCGTCCTGTGAAAGCATTTTGATTGTGTTACGCGTCCGTTCTCGCTCCTCTTCTCACTTTCGGTTCCTTCTGCTTGACACCAGCTCCGTCTCGGCCCAATTAACACCTCATTACAGAGAGCCGCCTCGTCCGTCCTCGTGTTTGACACTGATAGCTGGGGAGGGCTAATTATGAGGAGCTTGTGCGCGCGTGTGTGTGTAAATGTGTATCAGTGTGTAGCTGTGTTGTCAGTAATGATCGACCCTTCACACAGCGGAGCTTTTCATAAAAGACCAAATAAAGCAGGACTCCTGGTTTAATAATAAAAATAAAAAAAAACCTTCCATCGTTAAGCTCGTTAACTGAGCCGTAACGACGTAGTTAATCATTGGCGGTAACAATACGCAGCGGCGCGGCTGAACGGAGAGCGAATACCGCTGATGGGCACTGACGCTCCGTTTCATCCTCTGATGATCTGCTCTGCTGATTTTCAATAAACTAATTAACAGGAGAAGGTTAATGAGGCTGCTTTGTGTTATAAGGGACAATTCTTCTTCTCCTGCTTTTTTGTGAAAAACATTCGAAAGCTACAATTCCACTTTTGGACTTTTGTTTCATTTAAATGTATTTTTAGCATGCGTTTTACAAAAACCTGAAAATTTTTCTTAAGTCTCATCTCCTTGTCATCTCCCGCACACTGCATCGCGCGTCTTTAGCTGTTGCTAGGTTACAGAGCAGCTAAACACTTAACACACAAAAGTGCTATCTGCCCTCTTCCACATACACGAGACAGCTTATGCCCCTCCCACATTAGAAAACGTGGTTGTTGTTTTTTTGCATGTTTGGACTTTTCAGTCGCACCACTGTTTCTTTGCGTCTTTTTCGTTTTGCCTAACAACTAAATAAAACAACCATTTTCTAGACGATGCCGTCTCCGTGACGTCGTCCAGCATGCTTGAGCTTGACGACGAGGATGAAGACCTGCGCGTGGCGGCGTCTCACCTGAACCAAGACCAGCCTGGTGACGGAGACGAGCCGCAACAGGAAGCGGAAGAGGGAGCGTTCGATTCTCGGCCCAAGCGCCCGTCTCTGGAGGCTCTGCTCGGCCCGCTGCCCACCGCCGCCAGCCTCGGCCTGTCCGACTCCATCGACAAGTGCGTAGGAGAAGAGAAGGAGAACGAGAACGGTGAGGAACGACTTCTCAGAGATCAGGTTTCACAAGAAGTGTGATGTCAGTGATGTCAAGATTTTTTTCTGGTATTTTGTTGTTGTTTGGCTTTTCTACCTCGTATATGACGCTATCCGTTTTATACGAAGTATTAAAAAAAACAAAAAAAAGTTAAATACCAACCAAAGTGTCGGAACAAATACAGTGCTACCTCGGCATGCCTCACGAAGCGGCTCTGAGGCGTCCGCCGGAATTGGACAAATTGCTGGGGTTTCATTATTATTATTATTATTATTATTAATATTATTAAATAGTTCTTAAGGCGAAATTTTGTAAAGCGAAACGCATTTTCCCATAAGAAAATAATGTAATGCAGATAAAAAAATATTAACTGTAATACAAACTTCCAACACTATAAACATTGTTTTGCACATAAGAACAATGAAAACATTTAGAAAGGACATTAAATCTCATTTAAACTTAATTTATGATTCCTCTTGGCTGCTTTAAAAACCGAACTGTGAAAGCGGCTCCTTTTTCTTCTCGCTAGCTGCGTGTTTTTATTTTTTATTTCCTGTAACGAAATACGAAATTTCACCTGAAGAACTCTCCCATAACGGATTCAATTTGTATGCTGAGGATCAACTGCAGCTGGTTTTGAATGTAGCTCATGAATTCTTTAATGACCAAAGCTAGTTTAGCTAGCAAATACCTGTTTATTGTTGTTTTTTTTTTGTTGTATAGAGACAATGGAAACGCACAGCGATGATAAAAACCTGACAAAAGTGTCAGGAATATCAACATTTCTCTCAGATATGATGGTAAAGTCATAAGAAAATAAATTCCAGAGCTAATATCAAGCTAGAATTATAGTTAGCATCGCTCACAGACTTGCAGCTTGTGGATTTCGGTTTCTGATTGGCTGCGCGTGACCGGTATCGGGTCTCCTGATTGGCTGCGCGTGACCGGTATCGGGTCTCCTGATTGGCTGCGCGTGACCGGTATCGGGTCTCCTGATTGGCTGCGCGGTCTGTAGTCTTTCATTAACCCCTGCGCTCTTTCAAGCGGTGAGTGCAGCTGTCATTAGTGCCTTCTCTTTCATCCACCCACCTTGTGTGTGTGTGTGTGTGTGTGTGTGTGTGTGTGTGTGTGTGTGTGTGGGGAGCGTAGGCTGAGGTAAACCCATTACTCTTGTTAAAAGGGTGGACTGCTGCGTGCTTTCAGTCCGATTAGAGCCGCAGCGATCGTCCATCAATCCGTCAGCCGGAGTCGAGCGGAAAATCAGAAAATGCTCCGTGAAAAAGCGAGCAGATGTTTCAATCCGAGCAGCGGCTCTGAGGCGTCCGCTGGAGTTGTACAAACTGCTGGGGTTTCATTATTATTATTATTATTATTAATATTATAAATAAAGCAGTACCTCGGGATACAAATTCATTTACTTCCGAAGGCGGAATTATGTAAATTTAAACGCATTTTTCCCATCAAAAATATTGTAAATGCAGATAAAAAAAATATATTACCAATTTCTAAGACTATAATCATATTTTTGCATATAAAAAAACATGTT